>CM053027.1:59291116-59311833 GCA_028564925.1 Lithobates sylvaticus | reverse complement strand
TTTCACTCCTGGCCGAGGAACCCCAGGCATGGGCCCATAGCTTGATGGAGCAGAGGAACCCCGCATTGAATGCGGTAGAGACTTTTTTTGAAAGTATGGCACAACTTTATGATGATCCGCAACGTGGGGCCACAGCTGAAGCTACTTTACATAACCTACTTCAGGGTCGCAGACCGGTGGAGGACTACACCGTAGAGTTTCGAAAGTGGTCAGCTGACACCGGTTGGAACGAACCGGCCCTCAAATACCAGTACCGCCAGGGGTTATCCGAAGTTTTAAAGGATGAACTGGCAAGATCCGAAACTCCCGACACGCTGGAGGACCTGATTCAAGCTGCCACCAAATTGGACCGGCGCATGCGGGAGAGGCGTTCTGAACGCTTCCAGTCCCCCCGCTCCAATTGGACTTTTACCAGACCTACCTTGCCTCCACCCGCCACTGCGGCTTCAGCCGTGGCCAACCAGGAGACAGAGCCTATGCAGTTGGGGTTGGTCCGGGCCCCCCTCACGGCTGAAGAACGGCTCCGTAGGCGACGGGCGAATCTCTGCCTGTATTGTGGGGCTTCTGGACATTTCCTCAGTACCTGTCCTATAAGACCGAGTAAGTCCTACCGTCAATGTCTTATGAACTATCAGTCTTCTGGGTTCTCCCAGACTTATGTCGCCCTCTTTGTCTCCTTACAGCTGTCGGGAGAGGAGATCCGGCTATCAGCAATCATTGATTCCGGTGCTTGCAGCTGCTTCCTTGACGCCACATTAGCTTCCAAATTACACTTACCTCTGGTCCTGAAGAAACAAGACTTGCAGGTACACTTGGCTGATGGTTCTCTTCCCCGTTCAGGACTTATCACCCATGAAACACAACCCATCCGGGTCACCACTGACTCTGGCCATCAGGAACTCATTCAGTTCGACATCATCCCATCTCCTATGTTCCCCATCATCTTGGGACTTCCATGGCTTCAAATCCACGAACCACAGATTAACTGGGGAAGGAAAGAAGTCTCCTTCTCATCTCCTCACTGCACTCAGCATTGCTTCATTCAGGCCTCCGTTTCCTGCTCCACCATTTCTTCGGTTCCTGAGAGCCTTCTTCATGTACCCCCAGTTTACCTGGAGTTCCGAGATGTGTTCGACAAACAACAAGCGAACTGTCTGCCGCCCCATCGGGCATATGATTGTCCCATCGACCTACTCCCTGGATCAGCGATTCCTTTCGGTCGTATCTTTCCTCTGTCCGAAGTAGAATTAAAGGTCCTCAAGGCCTACATTGATGAGAATCTGGAAAAGGGGTTCATTCGCCCTTCCTCATCGCCAGCTGGAGCTGGCATCTTTTTTGTAGGAAAGAAGGATGGCTCCCTGAGGCCTTGCATCGATTACAGGGAATTAAATAAAATCACAATTAAAAACCGGTATCCCCTGCCACTAATCCCAGAACTTTTCCAGCGTTTCAGATCTGCCCGAATCTTCTCCAAGTTGGATCTTCGTGGGGCCTATAATCTTATCCGAATTAGGGCAGGAGACGAATGGAAAACTGCCTTCAGATCCAGATTCGGGCACTACGAATACTTGGTAATGCCCTTTGGGCTCTGTAACGCGCCAGCAACTTTCCAGCACCTGGTCAATGATATTTTCCGCAAACATCTCGATGACTTTCTTGTCGTATATTTGGACGACATCCTTATCTTTTCAGACACCCCGGAACTTCACCGAGTGCACGTGAAACAAGTTCTTTCCATTCTTCGGAATCACAGTTTGTACCTCAAAGCTGAGAAGTGCGAATTCGAGAAAACTACAGTGCAGTTCCTGGGGTTCATCATTTCTACAAGTGGGGTCTCCATGGACCCACAAAAAGTTAAAGCCATACTGGAATGGCCCGCTCCGGTTAACAAGAAAGGGGTACAGCGATTCATCGGTTTTGCAAATTTCTACCGAAGATTCATTGTTGGCTTTTCTTCCATAGTGGCACCCATCACCAAATTGACTCATCAAGGCACCCAATTCCATTGGTCCCCGGAGGCTCAAGGGGCCTTCGACACATTAAAAAAGTTGTTTTCGTCAGCTCCCATCCTGATGCATGCAAATCCAGCCTTACCCTTTGTGCTGGAGGTGGATGCATCAGAGACGGCGACGGGAGCTATCCTGTCCCAAAGACTAGGTCCCAAGGCTCTTCTACATCCGGTGGCTTTCGCATCCCGGAAGTTAAGTCCACCAGAGAGGAACTACGATGTGGGAGATAGGGAATTACTGGCCATCAAGTTTGCCTTGGAAGAGTGGAGGTACCTCCTGGAAGGGGCTTCTCATCCAATTATGATTTGGACCGACCACCGAAATTTGGAATACCTCAGGACAGCCAAACGCCTAAAGCCTAGGCAGGCCCGATGGGCTCTTTTCTTTGCTAGGTTTAATTTCCATATCTCGTACAGACCCGGCTCGAAAAACGGGAAGGCAGACGCTCTCTCCAGGATGTTCCATGAAACACCCCAAGAAACTGAACCCAGTACCATTCTTCCACCACAGAATTTTCTTTCTCTCATTTTGCAACCTGATCTGATTCCCGCTATTAAGGCAGCATCTGGGCAACCTTCAAATCAAGGAACTCCTCCAATGGAGATTCATGACGGATTACACTGGTTCCGGGGAAAGGTATTTGTTCCTACTGAAGTAAGACCCTTGACACTCAAAACTTTGCATGATCTTAAACTTGCAGGACATTTTGGGGTTCGTAAAACAACGGAGCTAGTTTCTCGTTCCTTTTGGTGGCCTGGGTGGAGGCAAGACTGTCGGGATTATGTGTCGTCCTGTGTAGTTTGTCAACGGAACAAGGGGACCAACTCTAAAGCCTGGGGCCTGCTGAGACCCTTGTCCATCCCTGAGCGTCCATGGGCGGAGATAGCAATGGACTTTATCGTGGAACTACCTTCCTCAGAGGGATTCACCACAATAATGGTCGTAGTAGACCGACTGTCAAAAATGGCACATTTTCTTCCAATTACCGGCACCCCGTCTGCTTCTGCTACAGCCGATATCTTCCTCAAGGAGATTGTCCGACTCCATGGCTTACCTTCAACTATTACCTCGGATAGGGGTCCTCAGTTCACCTCTAAGTTCTGGCGAGAGTTATGCAAGACCCTGGAGATTAAAATATGCCTCTCTTCGGCCTATCATCCTCAAAGTAACGGTCAAACAGAGAGGACAAATCAGTCATTGGAGCAGTATCTTCGTTGCTTTTGCTCAGATTCTCAGGACGAATGGTCCAGTCTTCTACCATTTGCAGAATTTGCTTATAACAACGCGGTCCATACCGCCACCAATCAAACGCCCTTTTGGGCCAACTACGGATTCCATCCTTCCTTCCTACCAGGGTTCCTTCCTGAAATTGCCGTTCCGGCTGTCCAGGACCGAGTACGGTCCCTTCAACAGAACTTCCAAAAAATACAAGAAGCCATGCAGAAAGCCCAGGAGGGGTATGAGAGATACTTTAATCGGGGAAGAAAGGAGAATCCAGATTTTGAAATAGGAGACGAAGTATGGTTATCCTCAGTGAACCTCAAGTTAGCTGTCCCCACACGGAAATTAGGACCTAAATTTATCGGCCCTTTCAAAATAAAACGGAAGATCAATCCTGTGGCTTTTGAACTTTCTCTGCCGGATTCGTACAGGATACACCCTGTCTTCCACGCTTCCCTCCTGAAACCTGTTACTCCCAGTCCTTTCCCGGGCAGGATTGAACCCCCACCTCCACCAGTTCTGGTGGATGGCGAGACGGAATTCGTGGTGGAGAAGATCTTGAGTTGCAGGAAGAGGGGGAGGCAACTCCAGTATTTGGTCAAGTGGGAGGGTTACCCCACGGAAGAAAACTCATGGGAGCCCTCAGGAAATCTGCATGCTCCACGTTTAATTCGGGCCTTCCACGTCGAGCATCCAGAGCTGATGGCTAGTTTGGGCGTCCGGAGGCCGCCCCTCGGGGGAGGGCACTGTCAGGAGAACAGGCAGTTTAACACGGTGCGCCGGGTGCCTGTGCGCACGCGCAACGGGACGGCGCTCCGGCGCATGCGCATTCGTGGATCGGCGCTCCGACGCACGCGCATGCGCACTAGCGCACGCTTGAGCGTTCCAGTGCGTGACAGCGTCACATGACCACTTACAGGTCCTATTTAAGGAAGTGGTTCAGATCAGTCCAGCGCTGGCTTGTCTTCAGCTTCCTGCTTAAGCTCTGCTCCTGTTTCCGGTATCCTGTTTGATTGACTGCCTGTTTGACCTCGGATCTGCCTTTTGACCTTGCTGCCTTCTCCTGCCCCTTGACCCCTGGACTGTTTACTGGACTACCCGTTTGCTGCCTCTGGCCCTCTTGAACCTTGCTTGTGACCCGGATTTGTCTACTGTCTCCTGCCTTGAACCTCTGCTAGTGACCCGGATTTGCCTGTCTACAGACCTGTACCTGCACCTGCATTCCGGAAGCTTCTCTACGTATTCCTGACCCCAGCACCTGGCTCCTACTTCAGTCTTCATCCTCTGGTTGGGTAGCCTGTGCCTCTTTGTGCCATTCACCCCCTGTCTCACCTCCAGGGGGCGGACTGCGCTCAGTTGCAAGGGTGAACCACTCTCGGCACTTCGGCCTCGGTAAGTACTCTCCTGATACAGGGTAAAGCAGAGTATATGCAGGGTAATGCTGAGTATATGCAGGGTAATGCAGAGTAAATGCAGGGTAATGCAGGGTAAATGCAGGGTAATGCAGGATATTGGCTGGGTAATGCAGGGTATGTTTACAAGTGATCGCTCCGTCATTTGACGGAGCGATCACATTGTAAACAGTGGCCGGGGTGTACCAAGATGGCCGCCGCTCCGGAGCTAGGCTGAAGCCGCGGTCTTTCCTAAGGCCGCCGGGTGTACAAAGATGGCCGCCGCCGCTCCGGAGCTAGGCCGAAGCCGCGGCCTTTCCTAAAGCCGAGGCCGCGGAGCGCTCCGCGGATCGCGGGGTGTGCCGATCCGAACGGGGTGGCCCGTTCGGATCACGGATCGGCGACGATCCGTTGCACCCCTACTGGTCTCCAATTGTTACCAACCTTTGGCTTGTTCCTCGACTACGCTTCTGCTTGATTCCAAGCTGCAACCACTTGTTACCAACCTTTGGCTTGTTCCTCCACTACGCTTCTGTTTGATTCCAACCTGCAACCACTTGTTACCAACCTTTGGCTTGTTCCTCCACTACACTTATGCTTGATTCCAACCTGCAACCACTTGTACCAACCTTTGGCTTGTTCCTTAACTACGTTTCTACTTGATTCCAACCTGCAACCACTTGTTACCAACCTTTGGCTTGTTCCTTGACTACGCTTCTGCTTGATTCCAACCTGCAACCATTTGTTACCAACCTTTGGCTTGTTCCTCCACTACACTTATGCTTGATTCCAACCTGCAGCCACTTGTTACCAACCTTTGGCTTGTTCCTCCCCTACACCTTTGCTTGATTCCAACCTGCAACCACTTGTTACCAACCTTTGGCTTGTTCCTCCACTACACTTATGCTTGATTCCAACCTGCAACCACTTGTTACCAACCTTTGGCTTGTTCCTCGACTATGCGTATGCTTGATTCCAACCTGCAACCACTTGTACCAACCTTTGGCTTGTTCCTTAAAGCGGTTCTGCACTCTGAAAAAAATTTTTTTTTTTTAGGATGTAATATAAAGTGTGCTTACCTTTATTAGGGGACTCACCTGTTCCATCTTCCATCTCGATCGCCGCCGGTTTTCGTCCGATGAAGTTCCTCGTCTTCTTCTTTAGTGCTGGGGGCCATCTTGCCTGTGGGCATGTGAAACACCCACAGGGACTTTAGATGGCCCAGCATGCACTGCCGTTACTCGCGCGTGCGCAGTAACGGCTCATCTGCCGAGATCTCACGAGATTTCGGCAGATGCGGCCGAAATCTCGGGAGATTTCGGAAGATGTGGCCGAAATCTCGCGAGATTTCGGAAGATGCCCGCACTGACTCCTGGGATCAATGACACCAGATCCCAGGAGACAGTGCGCCGTGACGACGATCGACGCAAGACCCCGCCCGCCGCCGCAGAGGGAGAAGACCGGAAGTCTTCAATTACAAGGTAAGTAAAAAAAAAAAAAAAAAAAAACATTTCATTTAGTACTCTTTGCCTGATTTGGAAGGCAAAGAGATTTACTAAATGAAAAGGGTGCAGAACCGCTTTAACTACGCTTTTGCTTGATTCCAACCTGCAACCACTTGTTACCAACCTTTTGCTTGTTTACTGATGACGTTTCTGCTTTATCCTTATCTGTTATATCTGCTACTGAACCCTGGGCGCTCACCTCATAGGTCCGCAACCTGGTATGAACATGCAGCAAAACCCATCTCCACCATCAGGAACTCTGGGGCTTAGGCCCTGCACCTCGGGTGAGCCTGTGTCATCCACCAGGATGACCTGCTCATGTACTTATCCAGCGGGTCGGTGGGAGCCTCTCTACTGCTATAGCTACTGGTCTCCGAGCCTGACCCCTGACAGGCACTGAACATGGATTTTCACAGGTTATCATATGTGGACAAAGTCATTACTTGAGCCAAATTGGTCTGTATTGGGCAGATCACCACAAAGATGGGAATCACTCAAGAGAAGACATTTACATGAGTGAAATCCAAGTGTAAGCTGATTGATTTGCAGGAAGAGGATGTTAAAAACAGTCAGCGCTGGTGTTTACAGTAAAAGTAGCAAGTAGCAAGAAATGGGTACTTTTTTACTCAAAATAAAAGTGTGATTTGAAGCAAAAAATTTTAATTAAAGGCCTATAAAAAAAATCCTTCAGGATTTTTAAAAGACATTCTAGGCCTTAGTAGCATTCTGAAGTGAACTTGCTAACTCTTCGTCCTACACGTGAACTTCTTTTGAAGTTATTTAAAAACTTACAACGCTTTAGAAAAAAAAAAAAAAGGAAAATCTCACACAACCTTTCCCAGATCACCTAATAAATCAATGTACTTCTTTGTCTCTGGCCAGATAAAATGAAGGGGAATGAGGTGAAGAAATAATTAGTGGGGGGACCATTCAGGAGAATCTGATAGCGCAGACAGAGAACAGAAAACAGCAGCTGAAGTATAACATTTTTCTGTCAGGCCCTCTGACAGAACCGTCAGCCGCCACGTTCCAGGTCCTGGCAAGGAGGTTACAGGGTTACACGGAGATACCACTAATAATCTACAAGGTAAATATGGCTGAACCTTTCACTAGATCCATCAGGACACAGATAAAGGTGTCATGGGCTTTGTCAAATACCAGGCCTTCCTCATCACAATGGCCTGTCATCACTCGTCCATCACTTAGGATGGCTTACATGTTCATCTTCAAACTGGGCCAAGGAATGCAGGAATGTTAATGACTGAAATTGGGTTCTAATTGGTTTACAAAATAAACTTCAATTAGCTAAAAGGGTTTATAGAAATGTAAGCATCAGATGATTTCCAGTTTACTTTGCAATACTAAATAGGGGAAAGAATTGATATTAGGTAAAAAGTAGGGAGTGGGGATCAAACTTTGGAGCATGCACAGTCTGTGCTAAATATACCTCATTGTCCAGAATACTTTACTTGTGGTGCTCCTTCCATGTCCAATGTCCAGGTAAGTCTTAGGCCCCTTTCACACTGGGGCGGTTTTCAGGCGGTACAGCGCAAAAAATAACGCCTGTACACCGCCTGAAAAAAACGGCCCCATTCACTCCAGTGTGAAAGCCGGCGGGCTTTCACACTGGAGCGGTGCGCTAGCAGGACGGTAAAAAAAAAGTCCTGTTAGCAGCATCTTTGGAGCGGTGATGGAGCGGTGTATTCACCGCTCCTATACCGCTCCTACCCATTGATTTCAATGGGACACTGCGGTAATACCGCGGCAATACCGCCGCGGAAAAACCGCCCCGCGAGCGGCCGAATACCGCGGCTAAAACGACGGTAAAGCAGCGCTAAATATAGCGCTGCTTTACCGTCGCCGCGGCTCCCGCCCCAGTGTGAAAGGGGCCTTATGGTAGCCGCATAGGTGTACACCCGGCACACCCCCTGCGCACACCTATGGGTAGCTGTAAATTAAACAGAACTTGTGCCCCCTTATATCAAGTCCCTATCAGAGTCACCCCTTATATTAGGGGTCTTCATCTGGGTCACCCCTTATATCAGGGGTCTTCATCTGGATCACCCCTTATATCAGGGGTCTTCATCAGAATGCCCCCTTACATCAGGGTCTCCATCACAGCCCCCCTTTATATAGATTGTCCCCATTAGAGTGCCCCCTTACATCAATTGTCCCCATCAGAGTGCCCCTTACATCAATTGTCCCCATCAGATTGCCCCCTTACATGGATTTTCCCCATCTGAGTGCCCCCTTACATCAACTGTGTGCATCAGAGCACTCTCTTACATCAACTGCCCCTATCAGAGTGCCCCTTACATGGATTGTCCCCATCAGAGGCCCCCTTACATGGATTATCCCAATCACAGGACCCCTTACATGGATTGTCCCCATCAGGGGGCCCCTTACATGGATTGTCCCCATCAGAGGGCCCCTTACATGGATTATGCCAATCACAGGACCCCTTACATGGATTGTCCCCATCAGGGGGCCCCTTACATGGATTGTCCCCATCAGAGGGCCCCTTACATGGATTGTCCCCATCAGAGGGCCCCTTACATGGATTGTCCCAATCAGAGGGCCCCTTACACGGATTGTCCAATCAGAGGGCCCCTTACATGGATTGTCCCCCATCAGAGTGCCCCTTACATGGATTGTCCCAATCACAGGACCCCTTACATGGATTGTCCCCATCAGAGGGCCCCTTACATGGATTGGCCCCATCAGAGGGACCCTTACATAGATTGTCCCCATCAGAGGGCCCCTTACATAGATTGTCCCCATCAGAGGGCCCCTTACATAGATTGTCCCCATCAGAGGGCCCCTTACATGGATTGTCCAATCAGAGGGCCCCTTACATGGATTGTCCCCATCAGAGGGCCCCTTACATGGATTGTCCCAATCACAGGACCCCTTACATGGATTGTCCCCATCAGAGGGCCCCTTACATAGATTGTCCCCATCAGAGGGCCCCTTACATGGATTGTCCCAATCAGAGGGCCCCTTACATGGATTTTCCCAATCACAGGACCCCTTACATGGATTGTCTCCATCAGGGGGCCCCTTACATGGATTGTCCCAATCAGAGGGCCCCTTACATGGATTGTCCCAATCAAAGTGCCCTCTTACATGGATTGTCCCCATCAGAGTTCCCCCTTACATAAATTGTCCCCATCGGGGTGCCCCATACATGGATTTTTCCCATCAGAGTGCCCCCCCTTACATGGATTGCCCCATCAAAGTACCCCTTACATTAATTACCCCCATCAGAGTGCCTCTTACATTAATTACCCCCATCAGAGTGCCTCTTACATAAACTGTCCACATCAGAGTGCCTCTTACAGGGATTGCCCCCATCAGAGTGCCCCCTTACATTAACTGACATCAGAGGGCCCCTTTAGATCAGTGTCCCCATCAAACTGGTGCATGGATCAGTGAATGCCTTCTCAGAGACCCAGAAGGAAGGGGTCGAAACTAAAGTCTGAGGGGGCACAGCCCACCCCACACCCCCTAGATCCAGGTCTGAAAGCCCTTAACCACTTCAATACAGGGCACTTATACACCTTCCTGCCCAGACCAATTTTCAGCTTCTAGCATGGTCACACTTTGAATGACAATTGCCCGGTCATGTATCACTGTACCCATACAAAATTTTAATAATTTTTTTCCCACGAATAGCTTTCTTTTGGTGGTTTTTATTTTTTGCGCTATAAATAGCGCATAAATAGCGCTATAAATAGCGACTTTGGGGCCCCGTATCTCGGGGCCACTTGAGGCTAGGAACCCCAAAAGATTCGGTATTTAAACCCAGTGGAACCAACACTACAACATATCCAAAGATGACTAGCACCAAGTGACCCCGAGATACAGGCCCCCAAAGTCAGTCAACTGTGTCCATCTGCAGCAATGTCATTTCGGGACCCTTTGGGTCCAGAGACCCCAAATTTTGGCTGCAGCTAGGGGGGGCATCTAGGAACCCTTAACTACCAAGTTTGAAGTTTGGGGGACCTATGGCTGCAAATGGGCACAGTGAGGCTGCAAATGGGCATTGTTGACCCTCTTTTCCACTTACAGTAGCTGCGCATTTCTCACCCTAGGCTTATACTCGAGTCAATAAGTTTTCCCAGTTTTTTGTGGTAAAATGAGGTGCCTCGGCTTATATTCGGGTCGGCTTATACTCAAGTATATACGGTACTCAGCGATGCAGGGGAACGAAGCCCCACTCATTCCTTACTCCGCTCGGCGGCGCCGGCATTCTTATCCCCCGTACACATGGTCGGAAATTCCGACCACAAAATCCGTCGGATTTTTTTCGATGGATTTTGCCTGACACCGGTGTTGCATACACACGGTCGAAAAAAGTTGTCGGAAAATCCGATCATTCTGAACGTGGTGACGTTCGTTGCGTACGACGGGACTACGTAGAGGCTATTAGCCAAAAGCTTTGGTCTTGTAATGTGATCTGAGCATGTGTGGCACTTTGTCCGTCGGAATTCGCTACACACAATCGGAAAAAGTCCGATAGGACTTTGTTGTCGGAAAATTTGAGAGCAGGATCTCAAACTTTTTCCGACGGAAAAAAGCCCACACACGGGCGGATTTTCTGACAACATGGTCCGATAGGACATTTTCCGTCGGAAATCCAACCGTGTGTACGGGGCATTACTGTGGGCACCCCCGGCTGTGGCTTCACAGCCGGGCACCCACTGCGCATGCCGCGCAGTCATCTGGGACCTGTCATGTGTCCCAGATGACTGACTGCGCCGAGGGGAAGTGATGTCACCAGCCCAGGCACTGAAGGAGGCAGACTACGAGGGACCGCCTAGCAACAGGCATTTAGAGGTGAGTTAAAAAAAAAAAAAAATTCCAAATGTTTTTTTTTTTTTTTTTGTTTAGGAATTTTAATCATATTTTTTTTTTTTTTTTTTGGAGGGAAACACCACTTTAAGTATAAAAAGGCACAAAGGTGCCAACTTTATTCATATACTACAGTGAAAAAAGTTGCCGTCTGTTTTATTCATCAAACGTGAGTTTCTAAAATATTGTTCCTTCATTAAATGTAACCATATTGCTACACTTATGCCGCGTACACACGGTCGGAATTTCCGATGGAAACAGTCCGATGGGAGCCTTTCAACGGATTTTCTGACCGTGTGTATGCCCATCGGTCTTTTTCTGTTGGAATTTCCAACGGACTTTGGATTGAGAACCTGTTCTCAATTTTTCAGACGGAAAGCCTTTCTATCGGATTTTCCGATCGTGTGTATGCAATTCCGACACGCAAAATTCCGACGCGTGCTCGGAAACAATTCGACGAATGCTCAGAAGCATTAAACTTCCCTTTTATAGTGCTGTCGAACGTGTTTTATGCCGCTGTGTTACTGACCGTCGGAATTCGGTGTGACCGTGTGTACAGCTTGAGCGAAATTCCGTCGGAATTCCGACGAGAAAACCATCACAGCTTTTTCCGACGAGAATTCCGACCGTGTGTACGCGGCATTAGAGGCGCCTCTCTTCTCTTTTACACTCAGTTGTGACGTGACGCTACTTGTATATCAAGACATCGCTTGTATATAAAGTCAAAATGTATTAAAATATTTTGCTTGTCTTGCAAAACGCTCTCAAACCAAGTTACTCTCAATCCGAGGTTTTGCTGCATATACAATTCCAGACAATACAACAGATGCCTCTCCTTCAGCTCCACTTTGTGTCTGCCAGGGCGCTAATCCTGGTAGTAAAACCGGATTTTCTCTTCCAGCTATTTTGGAATTTATAAGGTTTCAGGTGATCATAGTAAAACTCTTGCCGAAACTTCTGCAATGATTCACAAACAGGTAGATCTGGTTCTGGAAGAGCGCATATCGGTCTCTCATTAATCTGTTGGATTGGATCCAATGTCAATGAGGAAAAACCTTTTCTTACAACTCAGATTTCCAAGGTGAAAAAAAAAAAAATTTAGGCAGCAGGAACTCCCTTCCTCTTGTAATCATTGCACGGTGCCAGGATCTCCCCGGAGCTGAACAGCGACAATAAAACAAACCTGTCCGGGCCATTGATATTTAAATATTCATGTGTTACGACTTGTAGCCAACATTAAAAGATGGCTGCAGGATTATCCAGTGACATGGCATTGTTCGTGATTTGGCTGGGTGGCCAAATTATTTTGGCAATGTAGTGTTGATGAGCGAGTTTGGGGTGGAGGAACTTGACTGGCCTGCACAGAGTCCTGACCTCAACCCGATACACCTTTTGGGATGAATTAGAGTGGAGACTGCGATCCAGGCCTTCTCGTCCAACATCAGTGCCTGACCTCACAAATGTGCTTCTGGAAGAATCGTCAAACTTTCCCATAGACACCCTCCTAAACCTTGTGGACGGCCTTACCAGAAGAGTTGAAGCTGCTATAGCGGCAAAGGGTGGGCCAACTCAAGACTAAGACTGGGATACCATTAAACTTCATGTGCGTGTAAAGGCAGGCGCCCCAATAATTTTGACAATATAGTATATATCCATCATCATACAGTAGGTGCCGCCGATATTGGCGTTTCCAGCGCGATGGGATCGCGCTGGAAATCGCCGCTGCGAGCTGTGCTTCTCAGGCTCGCTTCCCCCCACGAGATGACGCACATCCATAGGAATGTATTGGGGGTGGCGAGCTGGAGGGGCGACATAGCTCGGCGCTTGGCTCCCACGACGGGGCTTGCGGGTGTTAATCTCGCCGCTAACAGTGGCGAGATTGACACAATATCGGCGGCACCCACTGTGCAACTCATAGAGCTCTGAGAAAGAGGATTTACCCTTGAAACGCGATAGCTTGTGTATGCACCATGTGATGTTGCATAGTTTGCCTTCAGCTTTTTGTTGAACATCAGCGATCAGGCGATCAGCGATTTTTATTGTGACTGCCACATTATGGCGGACACATCGGACATTTTTGACACATTTTTGGGACCATTGTCATTTACAGTGGTGTGAAAAAGTGTTTGCCCCCTTCCTCATTTCCTGTTCCTTTGCATGTTTGTCACACTTAAGTGTTTCGGAACATCAAACCAATTTAAACAATAGTCAAGGACAACACAAGTAAACACAAAATGCAATTTGTAAATGAAGGTGTTTATTATTAAAGGTGAAAAAAAATCCAAACCATCATGGCCCTGTGTGAAAAAGTGATTGCCCCCCTTGTTAAAACATACTATAACTGTGGTTGTCCAGACCTGAGTTCAATTTCTCTAGCCACACCCAGGCCTGATTATTGCCACACCTGTTCACAATCAAGGCATCACTTAAATAGGAGCTGCTTGACACAGTAAGGTCCACCAGAAGATCCTTAAAAGCTACACATCATGCCGAGACCCAAAGAAATTCAGGAACAATTGAGAAAGAAAGTAATTGAGATCTATCAGTCTGGAAAGGGTTATAAAGCCATTTCCAAAGCTTTGGGAATCCAGCGAACCACAGTGAGAGCCATTATCCACAAATGGCGAAGACATGGAACAGTGGTGAACCTTCCCAGGAGTGGCCGGTCGCCCAAAATTACCCCAAGAGCGCAGCGACGACTCATCCAAGAGGTCACAAAAGACCCCACAACAACGTCCAAGGAACTGCAGGCCTCACTTGCCTCAGTTAAGGTCAGCGTTCATGCCTCCACCATCAGGAAAAGACTGGGCAAAAATGGCCTGCATGGCAGAGTTCCAAGGAGAAAACCACTGCTGAGCAAAAAGAACATCAAAGCTCGTCTCAATTTCTCCACAACACATCTTGATGATCCCCAAGACTTTTGGGACAACATTCTGTGGACCGATGAGACAAAAGTGGAACTCTTTGGAAGGTGTGTGTCCAAGTATATCTGGCGTAGAAGGAACACTGCATTTCAGAAAAAGAACATTATACCAACAGTAAAATATGGTGGTGGTAGTGTGATGGTCTGGGGCTGTTTTGCTGCTTCAGGACCTGGAAGACTTGCCGTGATAAAAGGAACTATGAATTCTGCTGTCTACCAAGAGATCCTGAAGGAGAATGTCCGACCATCTGTTCGTGTACTCAAGCTGAAACGAACTTGGGTTCTGCAGCAGGACAATGATCCTAAACACACCAGCAAGTCCACCACCGAATGGCTGAAGAAAAAACAAAATGAAGACTTTGGAGAGGCCTAGCCAAAGTCCTGACCTGAATCCTATTGAGATGTTGTGGTATGACCTTAAAAAGGCCGTTCATGCTCGAAAACCCTCTAATGTAACTGAATTAGGACAATTCTGCAAAGATGAGTGGGCCAAAATTCCTCCAGGACGCTGTAAAAGCCTCATTGCACGTTATCGCAAACGCTTGGTTGCAGTTGTTGCTGCTAAGGGTGGCCCAACCAGTTATTAGGTTTAGGGGGCAATCACTTTTTCACACAGGGCCATGATGGTTTGGATTTTTTTGTCACCTTTAATAATAAACACCTTCATTTACAAATTGCATTTTGTGTTTACTTGTGTTGTCCTTGACTATTGTTTAAATTGGTTTGATGTTCCGAAACACTTAAGTGTGACAAACATGCAAAGGAACAGGAAATGAGGAAGGGGGCAAACACTTTTTCACACCACTGTATACAGCAATCAATGCTATTTACATGCATTGATTCCTGTATAAATGACACTGGCAGTGAAGGGGTTAACCACTAGGGGGCAGTGTAGGGGTTAAGTATGCCTAGGGGTGTGTTTCTTACTGTGGGGGGGGGGCGTGGCTGTCAGCTAGTGAATGCTGATCTCTGCTCCAATCACAGGGAGCAGAGATCGGGGAGATGCTGTTTATTTCCGCATCTCCCCGTTCAGCCATCCCGTGAGACGATCAGCCATCCCGTGAGACGGGGGTCCCGACCGGTGCAGGAGCGCGCCGCTCCCAGCGCGCTCCCGATGGCACGGCGCCATTTAAAAAGGGACTTATATATACGCCCTTATGCCTGTCCGTGCCATTCTGCCGACGTACATCGTCGTGCGCCGGTCGGGAAGCGGTTAAAAGTGCTAAAAAAAAAAATACACACTCACATAAGGAGGGAATACAATCGCAACATCCAAATTAGCACTCAGAATCGATCGGGAATCGCTCATCGGAGCACTCTTGGGTGTGATGATGTCACCGCACAATGCTCCAGCCGACGCGTTTCGTCAGATGTGACGTTGAGTGTTTTTTCTTTGGTATAGCGCAGCACAGTGTTAATGTCAATGAAAAATATATCATAGAGTGCTAGCAGCTTCTTTCACTCGGTTTGAAATTTCCCTACAAGTTTTTTTTTGTTTTTGAAAAACAAATAAAAAATAGTAAAATTTAAAAAAAATAACTGTTTAGTGACTAGTGTATGCCTTTGTGTTCCAAGGCCGATGGGGAAGTGTTAAAAAAACATTGACAGGTACGGGTTAGAGCTCCTCATTCACACTAGCTTCAGTTCCTGCTGTTTTTCGCACCCGCTTGTAGCAGAAATGGTCACAACCACGTGCCATATCCTCCGATGACGGGGCAGTCTGGTGTTTCTGATATACAAGAAACTCGTGTAGCTAAAACTTCAGTTTATTGCTTGAAAAAAAAAAAAATAGTTTCTTCTTCTGTTTGCTGTTTGGGAGAGTTTGAGGGCCCGAAGAATGGCAAATGAGAGGGTAAAGGGGGCACATGATGCAAGGTGGCTTACACCCCCCCCCCCCCCTTCTGATAAGGCAACTGAAAGACACCCCATTTAGGGAAGAAGGGACTGTCTATAAAACCTTGTATCCTTCGCCACTTCCAGGGGATCTGTTCCAAAAACCGGATGTTGACAGAAGCGTATATAAACGTATGTCAATTAATGATCATCCATTAACATCCTGTTTTTCCATAGAGATGCATTGATGTCTGTTTTTCATTCGTTCATTCAACGCCTGTGTGAAAGGGGCCTCAATAGTGTGTAATCCAGGGCTTGTGGATTTTATGAAATTTGGAGAGCCAATCATCTAGTGTGGCCGCCTTTTTCTTATATGTCATAGTGATGGTTTGCGAAAATGTGGTATTCTATGGTGGTTAAATGGTCTGTCTACATCAGGGGGAGGCAACCTTTAGAGCACAGTGTGCCGAAAAATGTTTTCAAAGAAATTGAGAGTGCCGATTTTATAACAAAAAAATGTCAACTTTACACTCTCAATCACGAAAAAGGATTTTTTATAAAGTAAATGATGTAAACTAGTATTAGTAAGAAATTAACACCCTGCACTCTCACGCCTCAGATCAGCCCCAATTCATGCAACTCCACACCTGAGATCACTGTCCCCCCTGTACATCTGCCCCACCACTGTACCCCCTGCACATCTGCCCCACCACTGTACCACCCCCTGCACATCTGCCCCACCACTGTACCCCCTGCACATCTGCCCCACCACTGTAACCCCCTGCACATCTGCCCCACCACTGTACCCCCTGCACATCTGCCCCACCACTATACCCCCTGCACATCTGTCCCACCACTGTAACCCCCTGCACATCTGCCCCACCACTGTACCCCCTGCACATCTGCCCCACCACTGTAACCCCCTGCACATCTGCCCCACCACTGTACCCCCTGCACATCTGCCCCACCACTGTAACCCCCTGCACATCTCCCCCACCACTGTACCCCCTGCACATCTGCCCCACCACTGTAACCCCCTGTACATCTGCCCCACCACTTTACCCCCCTGTACATCTGCCCCACCACTGTACCCCCCTGTACATCTGCCCCACCACTGTACCCCCCTGTACATCTGCCCCACCACTGTACCCCCTGTACATCTGCCCCACCACTGTACCCCCCTGTATATCTGCCCCACCACTGTACCCCCCTGTACATCTGCCCCACCACTGTATCCCCTGTACATCTGCCCCACCACTGTACACCCTGCGCATCTGCCCCACCACTGTACCCCCTATACATCTGCTCCACCACTGTACCCCCTGTACATCTGCTCCACCACTGTACCCCCTGTACATCTGCCCCACCACTGTACACCCTGCGCATCTGCCCCACCACTGTACACCCTGCGCATCCACCCCACCACTGTACCCCCCTGCACATCTGCCCCACCACTGTACCCCCCTGTACATCTGCCCCACCACTGTACCCCCTGTACATCTGCCCCACCACTGTACCCCCCTGTACATCTGTCCCACCACTTTACCCCCCTGTACATCTGCCCCACCACTGTATCCCCTGTACATCTGCCCCACCACTGTACACCCCTGCGCATCTGCCCCACCACTGTACACCCTGCGCATCTGCCCCACCACTGTACACCCTGCGCATCTGCCCCACCACTGTACCCCCCTGTACATCTGCTCCACCACTGTACCCCCTGTACGTCTGCTCCACCACTGTACCCCCTGTACATCTGCCCCACCACTGTACACCCTGCGCATCTGCCCCACCACTGTACACCCTGCGCATCCACCCCACCACTGTACCCCCCTGCACATCTGCCCCACCACTGTACCCCCCTGCACATCTGCCCCACCACTGTACCCCCTGTACATCTGCCCCACCACTGTACCCCCTGTACATCTGCCCCACCACTGTTTACCCCCTGCACATCTGCCCCACCACTGTACCCCCTGTACATCTGCCCCACCACTGTACAACCTGCGCATCTGCCCCACCACTGTACCCCCCTGCACATCTGCCCCACCACTGTACCCCCTGCACATCTGCCCCACCACTGTACCCCCTGCACATCTGCCCCACCACTGTACCACCCTGCACATCTGCCCCACCACTGTACCACCCTGCACATCTGCCCCACCACTGTACCCCCTGTACATGTGCCCCACCACAGTACCCCCCTGCACATCTGCCCCGCCCCTGTACCCCCTGTACATCTGCCCTACCACTGTACACCCTGCACATCTGCCCCACCATGGTATCCCCCCTGCACAACTAAAATCTAGTGGAACCAATTGTCTTCAGAAGTCGCCTAATTAGTAATTAGAGTCCACCTGTGTGTCATTTAACCACTTGCCGACCGGCGCACAACGATATACGTCGGCAGAATGGCACGTACAGGCAGGAGGGCGTATATATAAGCCGAAACTGAGGAAAAACAATGTTTTTTTATATATTTTTGGGGGATATTTATTATAGCAAAAAGTAAAAAATAATGAATTTTTTTCAAAATTGTTGCTCTATTTTTGTTTATAGCGCAAAAAATAAAAACCGCAGGGGCGATCAAATACCACCAAAAGAAAGCTCTATTTGTGGGGAAAAAAAGACGCCAATTTTTGTTTGGGAGCCACGTCGCACGACCGCGCAATTGTCAGTTAAAAGCGACGCAGTGCCGAATCGCAAAAAGGGGCCTGGTCCTTTGGCTGCAAATTGGTCCGGGGCTGAAGTGGTTAAAGGGACGGTGTAAAAAAATAAAAAATTCTTAAACATCCCCATCCCTCTGTGCTCGTACGCAGAAGCGAACGCATATGTAAGTCGAGCCCGCAATTAAACAGTGTTCAAACCACACATGTGAAGTATCGCCATGATCGGCAGAGCGAGAGCAATAATTCTACCACTAGACCTTCTCTATAACTCTAAACAGGTAACGGTAAATTATTTTTTAAAGGGTCGCCTATGGAGATTTTTAAGTACCGCAGTTTGTCGCTATTCCATGAGTGTGCGCAAATTTAATATTTTATTTTTTTTTAAATTCATTGTGTATTTTTTTCCAAAAATATTGTGTTTGAAAGACCGCTGTGGAAATACGGTGTAACATAAAATATTGCAACAACCACCATTTTATTCTCTAGGGCAGTGATGGTGAACCTTGGCACCCCAGATATTTTGGAACTACATTTCCCATGATGCTCAACTACACTGCAGAGTGCATGAGCATCACGGGAAATGTAGTTCCAAAACATCTGGGGTGCCAAGGTTCACTATCACTGCTCTAGGGTTTCTGATAAAAAAAAAAAAAAAAAAAATATATATATATATATATATATATATTTTTTTTTTTTTTTTAAACTATTTTATTTTTTTGGTGGCAACACCACTTGAAATCCCCCAAACTATATAATCCCCCAAACTATATATATATATATATATATATATATATATAGTTTGGGGGATTTAAAGTGGTGTTGCCACCAAAAAAAAAAAAAATTGTCTTAAAAATCATAAAAAAAATAAAAAAAAAATAATTGGAAAAAAATAAATTTTTTACTCACCTCTAAATGCCTGTTGCTAGGGGGTCCCTCGTAGTCTGCCACCTTCAGTGCCCAGCAACTGACATCACTTCCCCTAGGCACCGCACAGTCATCTGGGACCTGTCACGTGTCCCAGGTGAGTGAGCGTCGAATCACGGCGCACGGCGCCGCTCGCGCATGCGCAGTGGGTGCCCGGCTGTGGCTTCATTAAGAATGCGGGCGCCGCGAGCGGAGCGGCGAACGAGGGGGGCCTCGTTCCCTCGCATCGCTGGACCCCGGGACAGGTAAGTGTCTGATTATTAAAAGGCAGCAGCTGCAGTATTTGTAGCTGCTGACTTTTCATTTTTTTTTTTTGTTGGCACCCCACTTTAAGTAATTTTCTAAAAAAAAAAAATACTGATTTTAACTTGTAAGCAACAAGTGTCAGACATAGGCCTGGTCTTTAAGTGGTTAAAAATGCGGCGCAGCGCAAATATAGGAACAGGAACTATTTTTATGGGGACTTTGGACATTAGACGTGCACAATAGAAAAATTTGTTTAGTTTCGTTTAGTTTCCGTTGATTCATAACGATTCGTAATTTCGTAAGTCGGTGTTCGTATTCGGACTCGTTCGTATTTTCGTAGTTATTTTTTTGTTGATTCGTTTTTCCGTCTAATTTTCGTTTATTCGAAATTCGTATTTTCATATTTTCGTTGTATTTTGTATTCGGACTCATTCGTATTTTCGTAGATTTAGTTACATTCGTACTTTTGTTAGATTGATTTATTCGTACTTTCGTGACATTGTTTTCGTAGATTCGTAATCGGAGCATAATTCATAATTTTATGTAATGTGTATGCTATTATTACATTGTAAGAGACACGGAAAATTACGAACCCAAAAAAAAAAAAAAAAAAAAGTTACGAATGTACGAATTTTATCGTTCAATCCATTCGAAGCACGTTAAGCAGCGCCATTGTAAGAGACACGGAAAATTACGAATCGACAAAAAAAAAAAGTTACGAATGTACGAATTTTATCGTTCATTTTGATTTTCGTTGTTCCTGTTTTCGTTTTTCGGATTTTCATTCTTTCGTAGTTTCGTTGTTTCTAATTTAGTTATTTCGTATTTTCGTTGTTTTTCATATTCGTTCGTTTCGATAATTCGTTAGAATTTTTTAGCGAATCGTTCGTTCATTCGTACGATAACGAATGAACGAATATAACGAATTTGAACGGAAAACGAATGAAAACGAAACGAATTGCACATGTCTATTGGACATCAGTTGTAGTGCAGTGCTGGGTAAACGGGTTGTAAAGGTTATAGAACGGGACGCGGCACTTCTGAAACTTGGCCAAACTCGCGCACCTTTGATGGGAGACAAAAGAAAGCCACTTAAAGGTGTCATACACCCGGCTATCAGACGTCCCCCCCCCCCCCCCCCC
>CM053027.1:59217428-59290650 GCA_028564925.1 Lithobates sylvaticus | reverse complement strand
TATTTATAACTACAATGTAATAATAGAAATAATGCGCTGACAAACTTCCCACGAAAAATAGAATTTATGGATTTCAATTAAATTGAAATTAAATTGAAATTAAATTTCGTATTTTGTACAGAATTGGTATGCATAAAAATTCGTATTTCGGATTTGTACGAATGTACGAATTTCCGGAAATTCGTACGAATTTTTGATTTGTATGAAACTAATTGCACATGTCTAAAGGGAGGTTGGGATCTGCTACATCCCCTCATTATCTATCGGTAAAATTTGGGATTTGCCCCTGAGCAGCTAGTGAAATTGGATAGAATGGAAGGGACTGGGCAGGGTAATTTAAGAAAAGAATAAGGTCATTTGCGTATAAGGCAACTTTCTCGTGTATGGAACCCACTTGTATGCCCCTTACCCTGTCCACTTGTCTGAGGGCCCGAGGCAAGTGGCTCCATCACCAAAGAAAAGAGAGCTGGTGACAGAGGGCAACCTTGCCTTGTACCTATTCCTACACAAAAGGGTGCTGATAGAGCACCATTAAGTTTTATCTGTGCTGTCGGGTCTTTATAAAAAAAGTCGATCCACCTGCGGAATCCTTCTCTGAAACCCAAGACTTCTAGAACTGAAGACATAAAAGGCCACGCCACCGAATCAAACGCCTTTTCAATGTCTTGTGTAACCATTACCCTAGTGGAGAACTCAGTGGAAGGAAGCTGAAGATGTGCAAACACTCTACGTAAATTTATATCTGTTGATTTCCCAGGGCATTATATTAACCAGAGATTGGAGAATCATCCGCAGCCTGGTTGCCAATATTTTTGTCAAGATCTTGAGGTCATAGTTTAGCAAAGTGATCGGCCTATAGGAAGCACAGTGGGATTTGTCTTTGCCGGGCTTAGGGATGAGGACTATATGTGCCTGATACATAGAAGGGGGAAAGGACATTTTTCCTTTACATTCAGAAAAAACCTTCAACAGTTTTGGTGCAATTAATGAGGCATACATTCTGTACCATTCACCAGGTAGGCCGCCTGGTCCTGGTAATTTACCGCTGGGGAATGAGCAGATTGTGCAAAGATTCAAGATCATAAGTGGTGATGTAGTAAACAGCACTGTCCTTGTCCGGTCTGCAGATCACAACCTTATCACAATAGATATGCCGACCATAGCTCCAATGCAACAGACATCCCTGGAAATTAACAGAAACGTGACTGGTGTTTTGTTCACCAATCACTCAGAGGAAGTACGAAATTTCGTTTACGAATTACGGATCCAAATTAAAAGAAACGTGACTGGTGTTTTGTTCACCAATCACTCAGATCTGTACAAAATACGAAATTTCGTTTACGAATTTCGGATCCAAATTAACAGAAATGTGACTGGTGTTTTATTCACCAATCACTCAGAGGAAGTCAGCACAGGGATGATGGGAACCCCTCTGTTGGATTCAATATGAACTCATGTAATATTTCATTCCCAATGCTTTTCTGGAGAACAGGATGCACTCCCACGGTTGGAATGTAGCCAGTTAAACAACTATGTTATACAGTGGTGTGAAAAAGTGTTTGCCCCCTTCCTCATTTCCTGTTCCTTTGCATGTTTGTCACACTTAAGTGTTTCGGAACATCAAACCAATTTAAACAATAGTCAAGGACAACACAAGTAAACACAAAATGCAATTTGTAAATGAAGGTGTTTATTATTAAAGGTGAAAAAAAATCCAAACCATCATGGCCCTGTGTGAAAAAGTGATTGCCCCCTAAACCTAATAACTGGTTGGGCCACCCTTAGCAGCAACAACTGCAACCAAGCGTTTGCGATAACGTGCAATGAGGCTTTTACAGCGTCCTGGAGGAATTTTGGCCCACTCATCTTTGCAGAATTGTCCTAATTCAGTTACATTAGAGGGTATTCGAGCATGAACGGCCTTTTTAAGGTCATACCACAACATCTCAATAGGATTCAGGTCAGGACTTTGGCTAGGCCACTCCAAAGTCTTCATTTTGTTTTTCTTCAGCCATTCGGTGGTGGACTTGCTGGTGTGTTTAGGATCATTGTCCTGCTGCAGAACCCAAGTTCGTTTCAGCTTGAGTACACGAACAGATGGTCGGACATTCTCCTTCAGGATCTCTTGGTAGACAGCAGAATTCATAGTTCCTTTTATCACGGCAAGTCTTCCAGGTCCTGAAGCAGCAAAACAGCCCCAGACCATCACACTACCACCACCATATTTTACTGTTGGTATAATGTTCTTTTTCTGAAATGCAGTGTTCCTTCTACGCCAGATATACTTGGACACACACCTTCCAAAGAGTTCCACTTTTGTCTCATCGGTCCACAGAATGTTGTCCCAAAAGTCTTGGGGATCATCAAGTTGTGTTGTGGAGAAATTGAGACGAGCTTTGATGTTCTTTTTGCTCAGCAGTGGTTTTCTCCTTGGAACTCTGCCATGCAGGCCATTTTTGCCCAGTCTTTTCCTGATGGTGGAGGCATGAACGCTGACCTTAACTGAGGCAAGTGAGGCCTGCAGTTCCTTGGACGTTGTTGTGGGGTCTTTTGTGACCTCTTGGATGAGTCGTCGCTGCGCTCTTGGGGTAATTTTGGGCGGCCGGCCACTCCTGGGAAGGTTCACCACTGTTCCATGTCTTCGCAATTTGTGGATAATGGCTCTCACTGTGGTTCGCTGGATTCCCAAAGCTTTGGAAATGGCTTTATAACCCTTTCCAGACTGATAGATCTCAATTACTTTCTTTCTCAATTGTTCCTGAATTTCTTTGGGTCTCGGCATGATGTGTAGCTTTTAAGGATCTTCTGGTGGACCTTACTGTGTCAAGCAGCTCCTATTTAAGTGATGCCTTGATTGTGAACAGGTGTGGCAATAATCAGGCCTGGGTGTGGCTAGAGAAATTGAACTCAGGTGTGGACAACCACAGTTATAGTATGTTTTAACAAGGGGGGCAATCACTTTTTCACACAGGGCCATGATGGTTTGGATTTTTTTTCACCTTTAATAATAAACACCTTCATTTACAAATTGCATTTTGTGTTTACTTGTGTTGTCCTTGACTATTGTTTAAATTGGTTTGATGTTCCGAAACACTTAAGTGTGACAAACATGCAAAGGAACAGGAAATGAGGAAGGGGGCAAACACTTTTTCACACCACTGTATCTATGAGAGCTAATCTGCATTACAATGCTTATTCTGATCTGTCTATGAGACAAGCAAGCTTTAATAGAGACGCTGCCCCTAGTGGACAATACAGCATGCTTCCTGAAGAATGCGCAGACGTGTAAAGGATTACCTCTTGGCGATGTCTATTGGATGGAAGGCAAATGGGGGTGGCTATGAGTGGGCGTGTATGTTTGAATGAAATGTTCACACACACAGGAAATACTCTCTCTGTGTGTCACTCTGTTGAAGAACGCCGGCCATGAGGCTGTTCTCTGCTAAGCTGTTATTCGGCCATCTTGAGGCCTACTTTGGATGATGACTTGGGCCTAACCATGTGGACACCTCTCTTATTCCACCTCAGCTACTAGGATGTGCTAAGTATAAGATTGTATTGTATTGTGATTGTATGCTATGTAATCTTGTAACTTCTAATAATATCTTATATAAGCTTTTTTATTTCCTTGAGAAATAAATGAGATTTGGCTGATTTTAAACCGTGTGTTTGGTTGCATAGCTAACTTGTATTATTGTGATATTAACAGTAGCATGCGCGAGTTTCAATAGACTTTTTCCTCACTTCACATCACCCCCCCATGCACCTTACCATGCAAACTTATATTGGCCACTGTTACACTTGGCCTATCACACACAGCGTTGTAGTATATGTATATACTATCATTTTTCACCAGCACACTCAGGTTCCCCTCCTCTTCTCCTCTTTTCTCCCCTTTCCCCTCTTCCCCCTCTTCACTTCCCACCACGCTCCCCTCACCCCCTTTTCTTCCTCCCTTCCATCTCCCCTTCCTTCCCCATTCCCTTCCCCTTCTTTTCCCCATTTCCCCTCCCCCCCTTCCCCCCCCCTTTCCCCCCCCTTTTTCTGTATGTGCGCGCCATACAGTCAAAAACCCTCCTTCCCCCCCTCTTTTACCCTCCCTCCCCTTTTTCTTGCTTTCCTTTATGCTCTTCTTTCCTCACTTTGCCCTGTTCTCATCCCCTCACCCCCCTTTTTCCTTTTTTCCCTCCCCCCTTGTGCTTCCCTATTCCCTGCCCTCCCCTCCCCGCCATTATCTTTTCCCTCATCCTTTTCTTCCTTCCTTCCCCCCCCTTCCCTTCTTTCTTTCCCCTACCATTCCCCCCCCCTCACTCATCACCCCCCCTCTCTTTCCTCCCTTTCACCTACAACAACCCTTAGTATATGGGACCTGCAATAAAAGAGGAGAAGGGAGATATGCACATGCTGGGAAATGGCCCATATGAGGCAATTATGCTATATGCATCATACATGAGGGGCCCGTGTTGAAATAGGACGCCTCTCTGAAATTTTTATACCGTGATAAATTAATAATAAAAACTTCCTTTTGTATAATTGCTGCAGGCGTTGGGCCCTGTCCCCTCCCCCAGTCCCGAACACCGCCCGACTAAACCAGCTGTGACAGGTCGCAATTCGGGTGACCTCCTGTAAGCCCTGCACCCGGATTTCTCTGCCTGGTCCATCCCGGTCGGTTGGGAGGCGCCTCGGAGCCGCATGGAAAAAGAGAACCA
Organism: Lithobates sylvaticus; assembly: GCA_028564925.1. Lineage (NCBI taxonomy): Eukaryota > Metazoa > Chordata > Amphibia > Anura > Ranidae > Lithobates > Lithobates sylvaticus. The sequence continues at coordinate 59,285,941 of CM053027.1, read as the reverse complement.
TTTTAAAGGGATCCTCATACAAGGAAATTCATGATACCAATCACATACACCTGGGTAAATATACAAAGTTTTGCCATAATGGATGGCATCAACATCTATTATGCATATGCACAAATAGATGATTGTATTTAACATATGCTCACAAGCTTGTTATACTATTTTTGCTCTCTACCTCAGCAGATATAGACATCCTCAGTAACAGTAACCCTCTGAAGAAGACTTGTACTGATAAGAGTTGAAACGCGTCAGGTTCTACTTTTTGTCTTTTTGTATTATTATGCTTTCAGTAAATGTGATATTTGGAAATCATTGTCTGCCGATATAATACTGTACGTTTGACTGTATGGTTATTGTATGGTACTCCTGACTGAGGCTCATGTCTTTTAAACTTATTGTCACAGTGGTGTCAATACAATAAAAACGTTTACTCTTTTATCTTTGACTTATGTTGTATCAATCATCCAACCTTTCATACTGTGCTGCCTAAAAACCCCACCTCCTTTTTGGGGGGGGAAACCTTTCTTTTAGAGTTTCAATAGACTAACCAAATTATAGGGACTAAACAAATTATACAAAGATGATATAATATTAGTTATTAATATTGTATCGCATTCTACACACTCATAATAATAAATTCATCATAACAAACTTTACTTATTTTAACAAAAAGTTAACAAAACTAAAGTTTAAAAACCCAGGAAGTCAGCACAGCACAGGGATGGTGGGAACCCCTCATAATGATAAATTCATCATAACGATCTTTCGTTATTTTAATGAAAAGTTTACGAATCTAATGAAAATTCGTATTTCGTATGAATCCGAATTGAATTTCGTACACGAATTACGAAATACAATTTTTTTTTTTTTTATACAAAGCGGAACGGAACGAAACAAAACTAATTTTTTGACGGCGCCCATGTCTACCCTTCTTTACTATGAACAAACAAAATTAAATACCTAGGTCCTCCACATCTACCTCTGACTACCATACCCTTAACTTAGAGCCACTAATACAACTGACGAGAGCAAGACTGAAGGCGTGGGTACATCTCCCCAACTCTAATTGGGAGAATTAATCTATTCAAGATGAAGCTTCTACCTGCTTTTCTCTATGTTCTCAGAAATGCCCCCGCCTGGATACCCAAAAAAGTATTTTGCCTGATAAACACCATTTTACTGTCTTTTCTCTGGGGCACCGGTCACCCGAGATTTAGGCTCACAGTGCTACAGAGACCTTGGGGAGAGGGAGGTCTGGCTTGTCCTGACCTCCATTCCTATTTTGTAGCTGCCCTGTTATCCCATGCCCACAACTGTCCTGACCTCCATTCCTATTTTGTAGCTGCCCTGTTATCCCATGCCCACAACTGGCTGGTCTCAGATGACTCCAATGCAGCGGTGGTCCTGGAAGCAGCAAGTCTGGGGTCTTATGAGGCAATACGGAACCTACTTTAATGGGGTCTTAGAGCTCCCTTCACGCTTACAACGGCAAAGAGAGCAGTCCTGAGGGCATGGTCGTGGCAAATTCCTTGCACCCCATTCCTCCTGGACACATCTCCCCACATAACCCTCTTTGGTTTAACCCGCAACTGTCAGAATTTGGGTCCATACCCGATCCCAGTGTGTGGGCATGCAAGGGCATCAAATAAATGAGTCAGATGTGTACTGTACTGAGGGCCGACTACAGACCATTGATAGATTGAAACAATATAACCTACCTAATTCACATTTGTTTCGGTTTTTGCAGCTTAGACACACTTTAACACTCAGTTTGAAAATGCACAAGTGGCCTTTTACACCTCAAACCTGGAGACTTTGCTCAGGGATGAAGCTCTATCTAAACATTTATCCACCATACAGTGGTGTGAAAAAGTGTTTGCCCCCTTCCTCATTTCCTGTTCCTTTGCATGTTTGTCACACTTAAGTGTTTCGGAACATCAAACCAATTTAAACAATAGTCAAGGACAACACAAGTAAACACAAAATGCAATTTGTAAATGAAGGTGTTTATTATTAAAGGTGAAAAAAAATCCAAACCATCATGGCCCTGTGTGAAAAAGTGATTGCCCCCCTTGTTAAACATACTATAACTGTGGTTGTCCACACCTGAGTTCAATTTCTCTAGCCACACCCAGGTCTGATTATTGCCACACCTGTTCACAATCAAGGCATCACTTAAATAGGAGCTGCTTGACACAGTAAGGTCCACCAGAAGATCCTTAAAAGCTACACATCATGCCGAGACCCAAAGAAATTCAGGAACAATTGAGAAAGAAAGTAATTGAGATCTATCAGTCTGGAAAGGGTTATAAAGCCATTTCCAAAGCTTTGGGAATCCAGCGAACCACAGTGAGAGCCATTATCCACAAATGGCGAAGACATGGAACAGTGGTGAACCTTCCCAGGAGTCGCCGGCCGCCCAAAATTACCCAAGAGCGCAGCGACGACTCATCCAAGAGGTCACAAAAGACCCCACAACAACGTCCAAGGAACTGCAGGCCTCACTTGCCTCAGTTAAGGTCAGCGTTCATGCCTCCACCATCAGGAAAAGACTGGGCAAAAATGGCCTGCATGGCAGAGTTCCAAGGAGAAAACCACTGCTGAGCAAAAAGAACATCAAAGCTCGTCTCAATTTCTCCACAACACATCTTGATGATCCCCAAGACTTTTGGGACAACATTCTGTGGACCGATGAGACAAAAGTGGAACTCTTTGGAAGGTGTGTGTCCAAGTATATCTGGCGTAGAAGGAACACTGCATTTCAGAAAAAGAACATTATACCAACAGTAAAATATGGTGGTGGTAGTGTGATGGTCTGGGGCTGTTTTGCTGCTTCAGGACCTGGAAGACTTGCCGTGATAAAAGGAACTATGAATTCTGCTGTCTACCAAGAGATCCTGAAGGAGAATGTCCGACCATCTGTTCGTGTACTCAAGCTGAAACGAACTTGGGTTCTGCAGCAGGACAATGATCCTAAACACACCAGCAAGTCCACCACCGAATGGCTGAAGAAAAACAAAATGAAGACTTTGGAGTGGCCTAGCCAAAGTCCTGACCTGAATCCTATTGAGATGTTGTGGTATGACCTTAAAAAGGCCGTTCATGCTCGAAAACCCTCTAATGTAACTGAATTAGGACAATTCTGCAAAGATGAGTGGGCCAAAAATCCTCCAGGACGCTGTAAAAGCCTCATTGCACGTTATCGCAAACGCTTGGTTGCAGTTGTTGCTGCTAAGGGTGGCCCAACCAGTTTTTAGGTTTAGGGGGCAATCACTTTTTCACACAGGGCCATGATGGTTTGGATTTTTTTTCACCTTTAATAATAAACACCTTCATTTACAAATTGCATTTTGTGTTTACTTGTGTTGTCCTTGACTATTGTTTAAATTGGTTTGATGTTCCGAAACACTTAAGTGTGACAAACATGCAAAGGAACAGGAAATGAGGAAGGGGGCAAACACTTTTTCACACCACTGTATATAAAACATTACTTCCTAACATTCACACGTGCCTTGAAAACCTTAAGGCAAAGTGGGTGGTCTTCTCCCTACACTAGATACAGAAGAATGGGAGGAAATGTGTGAGTGTCCCTTTTCACAGCTAGTATCGGCTAGTGATAGATTAGTGCAATTCAAAATACTACATCAAGTGTATTACACACCCATGCGCCTACACAAAATATATCCATCCATCCCAGCTTCTTGCTGGAGATGTGACTTGCCCTCAGCGGATTTTATTTATATTTTTTGGAACTGTCCTCAGATTAAAGTCTTTTGGGCTGAGGTCACCACTTTTATTTTGACTGTCATCACCATTCCTTTGCCATTGTCAGTGCAGGTATGTCTGTTGGGTCTTGTAGAACCGCTGGCCCCTTGCCGGGCAAGCAGAACCCTACTAGGATTATTACTTTATTATGCTCATAGGTCTGTAGTACTCCGATGGAAGGCTTCGTCCGCACCTTCAATACCTTTTTTGAAGAGGTTAGTGAACTCGGCTCCGCCACTATACAAGGCTACTTACCTGTCGCGTGACTGTGCTAAGAAATTCCATAAAATATGGGACATCTGGACAGAATCCCTGTCCATTAATGCAGACTCAAAAGACGATTAGTAACGCTCTATTAATTACCCATAACAGCTCAAGTGGCATCTCTGAACTTATAGGCTTCCTTGGGTTGCTCGGTCAATAGTTATGGGGAGAGGGGGGAATGTGAATGTGTATATGTAACGTGTACTTAAAGTGGGATTCCACCCTAAAGTGGAACTCCCGCTTTTCGTAACCCTCCCCCCTCCGGTGTCACATTTGGCACCTTTCAGGGGGGAGGGGGGTGCAGATACCTGTCTAAGACAAGTATCTGCACCCACTTCCGGGCATAAACTCCCATGGGAGTTTACGCAGCTTCCTGTCCCGGCGCGCTGTCTGCCGGGACACACACGTGTCCCGGCAGACATCGCTGAAGATTCTCATTGCGCCGCGCGACTCGCGCATGCGCAGTAGGGAATCGGGAAGTGAAGCAACTTCCTGATTCCCTCACCGAGGATGGCGCCGGCTACAGCAGAGAGCCGAGCGATCGATCGGCCTCTGCTGCCGACACCGCTGGACCCTGGAACAGGTAAGTGTTTGTAGCTGCTGGCTTTTAAAAAAAAAAAATTTCAGTACAGTCTCGCTTTAATTTCATTTCGTAAATAATTAAAATAAGCTATGTGGAGTATCTGTGGAAATAGAAGAATACTTAAGATAATCTGCACAGGTGGTTGAGCGTACAGTAGTTAGTTTATTATTATTTTAGTTTTTAGTTTGTGTGTGACCGAGCCTGGGTATGCCCAATAGGCTCTGTATCGTATTTTTTTTGTTTTTTAACCTTTGAAATTACAATAAAAACAACTTAAAAAAAAAAAAAAAATATTACGATATTACATTGTGATGTGTTTCACTGTTGGTTACGAAAAACAAACTCATTTGATGCAGTTACAACATTGTTGCATAAGCATGACTGCCACCCAACAATGTGTTAATCGTGGTTTATAACCTTTATGTCGTCATGCTGTCACTTCCTGAGAGTTGTAGATATTTGGTTCTGTAATCCTTTAATGTATTATTTTTTTTCTTTAAAGCTCACAAGTCGCATTCTTTTTAACCACTGGATGTCCCCCAGTTTCAGTGGTTATACTGGAATGATGCCTGCACCTACAGGCATCATTCCAGTATGTAAAAAACAAAATTAAACCATGCTTATGATATCAAATTACGTAATATACAGCTGCACCACTCTAGTTAGATATTATCACAAAACAAAAATACATAAAAATAGAGTTTCGCTAAAAAAAAAAAAAAAAAAAAAATTAAATGAGAAATTATTAATTTATTATAGCGTGACAACAGATAAGTGAACAAGTATCTAAACTGTTAAATCACCAACAGAATAACAAGTGAGGGATGGGGCATAAAATGTCCCCCGTCCCCACCACATATGGGATTATGATAGACATGAGTAAAATTAAAGTTTATATAAAAAAAAAAAAAAAAAAAAAAAAAAAAAAAAAAAATTATACTTACCTGAGATAGGTTGAAATTAGTGACAGTTAGCCAATAAACGATCCTCTGGCACGAGCAGGGTACCTATAAAAGAAAGAGGATGCGTCATCTCAACTGTCAGAAGAAGAGAAGATTACAGAAGAAGCTTGTGCTGTACTTTGCTATGGAAGGCTTACTGCAGTTAATGATGGAGCGCGCTGCTGCGGATGATGGTGGCGAATGGATGCGCCGCTGCCTGTCTCTGTCTTCCCCCCCTTCGGCGCCTGCATCTCAGGGCTTCCTTCAGCATTTCTCCGTTCCTCCGGTCCCGGATGTTGATATGGGGGAACCCCCCCCTTCTGGTTCCGGCATTCAATCCCAGCTGATCTCCCGAGCTCCTCCTGCCAGTTTCGGCTCTGCTCGTCTGCCTTCGTTCCCTGTGTTTCCGCCGATGGTCCCGCCTTCTGACGCCGTCTCTACAGGCCCGCCTCCAGCTTCGGATTTCGCTCGGCCTTCGGATTCCGGCCCTGATCCTCATGACGCAGCTACACGAAGTAGTCGTCATTCCCACAGGCAATTGAAGCGGCCCCGCAGGTTCGAATCCCCGGTCCGCCAGGTCTCTAAAAAGAAAGGTAAAGTGATAAAAAAACGGCATAATTATGCTGGTTTGCTTGTGCCTACTAAAATAAATATTGAACCTGTGGATGTGAATTTTTTAAATAGGAATGATGTCTCCAAAAAGAATCATTCATTATTGCCTCAGTCAGATTTTAATCGTGCTAAGGTTGCTGTTGTTTCAGGTGGATCTGATCGTTCGGAGACTGCGGATGGGGTGGCATTTCAAGATCAGCCCGCTGACAATAATAATGCATCCGTCCCGGTTGTTATGACTGCCCCGGGTGAGTCGGGTGAGTCGAGTGAATTGTCACAATTTAAACAATTTTTTTATTCAATGTCAGAGTTAATGTCGCAATTCTCTTCTAGTTCTAAGAATGTCACTTCTCATACGCCATTAAATCCGAGTGTTGCCCCTGTATGGCTTGCTCCAGCTGCTATCGGGCCTAATGTTTGTACTTCAGTTGCCATGACTACGCCTGTGGCTGATGCTCCTTCAAATGTTGACAATTCTTTCTTGCAAGTCCCTGAAGTTTGTTTGAAGGAAGTGCTTGCGTGCGAATTGTCGCCTTTGGGTTTTCACTTGGGTACTTCGATAAAAGAAAAAATTTGGAAAGGAGATTATGTTGACCTTTTATCTTTGCTCCCTTCTTCAAAAGATTATAGGAATGATAGGAATGACGTGGTTGAATTTAAAGATGAGAAACGCAAACATACGCCACGGTCTTTTAATAACTGGCTGCAAGCGTTCTGTATTTATGCTGGTGTTTTGGGTGAGAAGAGGCCTGACTTATGTTGTGGGTTGTTTCAGCATGTTGAAATTATACTTGAGGCTTATAAAAACTTCCCTGGTCTGTCTTGGTTCGCATACGACGAATCGTTTAGACAGAAGTTGTCGGTGCATAAGACATTGAAATGGGGTGTAAAAGACGTCGGATTGTGGCTGAATCTTTTGTTGCCACAAAAGCAATTCGTCAAGCAGCCTGCGACTCCTACTAACGTTTACAGAAAAGGTGTGTGTTTTCATTTTAATGATGGACAATGCAAGTGGCCAAATTCTTGCAAATTTAAGCATGAATGCAATTTTTGTGCAGGTTCTCACCCGGCGACCCGCTGTTTCAAAAAATTATCTACAGTTTCCTCGAATGCTTCAAAGGAGCTTTTTCTTAAAAGCAATCACTCCAGTGAAACTCCAAAACATGTTGCCATGGCTCCGTCAGTATCCAGATCAACAGAAGGCACTCATTTTGCATGATGGTTTTCTACATGGTTTTGTGTTGCCATCCTTTACGGGGTCAGGCTGTGTAGTGGTTGATAATTTGCCTTCTATTGCTTTACATACTGCTGAAGTTCGAAAAAAGCTGGATAAGGAATTGGCTGATGGTAGGATTGCTGGTCCTTTTGCGACTCCTCCATTTTCAGCTTTTAGAATTTCTCCGTTAGGTATTATTCCGAAAAAGGAACCTAATACTTTTCGGTTAATACACCACTTATCATATCCAAAAGGGTGGTCTTTGAATGATGAGATCGATCCACTTCTTTGTTCTGTCCAGTATGCGTCGTTTGACGATGCTTTGGCTAAAATTAGTAAAATTGGGAGGTCAGCTTTGCTAGCTAAGGCGGACATCAAATCAGCTTTTAGATTGCTTCCGATTATTCCTGCTGCGTTTAATTCTCTAGGTTTTTGTTTTCAAGGTGAATTCTTTTTCGATCGATGTCTCCCTATGGGATGTTCCCTTTCTTGTCATTATTTTGAGCTTTTTTCGTCTTTTGTCGAATGGGTGGTTGGTCAGCGTGCTGGTTCGGATAATTTGCTTCACTATCTCGACGATTTTTTATTTATTGGGAAGGCAGGCTCGACGGATTGTTTATACCTCTTTACGTTGTTCAAGGTTGTGTGTAGGGAGTTCGGCATTCCTTTGGCACCGGAGAAGTCTGTTTCTCCTACGTCATGTATTGAATTTTTGGGAATTCAGATTGACACGGTTTCCATGGAATTCCGTTTGCCATTGGATAAAATTGTTCGTATGCTGACTTTGCTGGATTTTGTCTTGGCTAGAGAAAAGGTTAGGCTGAAAGTTTTGCAGTCGTTGTTGGGTTTACTAGCTTTTGCTGCTAGGGTGTTGCCCATGGGTAGAGTTTTTTCTAAGCGACTTTATAGAGCCATTTCGGGTTTGACTTCCCCTTTTCATTTTGTTCGGATCACAAAAGAAATTAAGGATGATCTGATTGTGTGGTGCAAAAATTTTTAAAAAATTTTAATGGTCGCGCTATTTGGCAGTCTCCTTTTTGCCCTGCTTCTGCGCTTGCGTTGTATACGGATGCTGCTGGTTCTTGCGGTTATGGTGCCTTTTGGAATGGTCATTGGTCGGCGGAAGTGTGGCCTCATAGGTGGAAGGTGTCTGGTTTGACATCCAATATTGTTCTGTTAGAAATTTTTCCGGTTTTAGTAGCATTAGTGTTGTGGGGTGCCCATTTTCAGAATAGGAGAATATTGCTTCATTCAGATAATAAAGGTGTAGTGTTTGCCATTAACTGTCTTTCATCGAAGTCTTTACCTGTTATTACCATCTTGCGGCAGATTGTTTTTCGATGTTTGTCTTTGAATGTTTGGCTTAAGGCTCGTTATGTTCCGGGTGTTGTAAATGTTATAGCTGATCGTTTATCCCGTTTACAGATTTCCGAGTTCAAGGAATTAGTTCCGGACGCCGATGTGCTTTCCACTTCTTGCCCTCAACATTTATGGGACCTGGTGTAGACCCTCTTCTTCAATCGGTTAAAAATTCGGTAGCTCCTTCCACGTGGGCGTCATACTCAGCAGCGTGGTCATTATGGAGTACTTATTTGGTGTCGTTAGGTTTCGAACAAGCTTCTTTCTCTGAAGGCTTGGTTTTGTCTTTCCTCCGCCATCTTATTTCTGATTCTTATTCATATTCTTATATTGTAAAGATTTTAGCGGGTGTTTCATTTTTCGCTCGTTTGTCTGGTTTCGGTTCGTGTTTGCAATTTTTTACTGTGAAAGCTGCTTTGAGGGGCTACCGCAAACGTATGAGACTGCCTGACTCTCGGTTGCCTGTTTCTGCCGACTTATTGGCTTCTATTGGTGTTGCTACTGATATAGTATGTTTTTCCCCTTATGAGGCTGTGCTGTTCCGAGTTGCGTTTTATCTTTGTTTTTTTGGGGCTTTTCGGATTTCCGAACTCCTTCCTCGTACACTTAGGGACAGCACTGGTGTTTTGTTTCAGGATGTGGTGGTAAAGGTGGATTGTGTTCAGATACTGTTGCGAAAGAGTAAAACCGATCCGTTGGGTCGTGGCAAATGGATCACTTTGAGGAAAAATTTGGGTTCCCGTGTTTGTGTTTTTACTCTTCTGCAGCATTATTTGACTTTAAGGCCGGCTTTATCTCGACATTTTCTCATTCATGTAGATGGGAAACCAGTGACGGTTTACCAGTTTTCGGCTGTCCTAAAAAAGTGTTTGGTTTATTTGAACCTAGGGGATTTGAAAATTACATCTCACTCTTTCAGGATAGGGGCAGCCACGGAAGCGGCCATGCTTGGCTTTAATGAGAATATTATTAAGCATATCGGTAGATGGAAGTCGAATAGTTTTAGATCTTATGTTCGGCCTAATCTTTCTTTTTAATTTCAGGTGGCTTCTTTAATGTTTGGATTGTCGGCCATTCCTTTGTTTTTTGGGCCAAGCATCGCGCTGAAAGAAGAGTTTATGGTTCCAATCTAGGTTTGCCTTCTGGTAAATATGCCATACATTGGTTCGGGGAACGAGGTATGCAGTGGGCCGATTTGCATGGAACTCTGTCCTTTCTTCAGGAACAATGGCCGGTTCCTCAGATTGTTTTTCTGCATCTTTCCGGCAATGATATTGGTCATTGTAATACTTTAGATTTATTAGCCAAGATTAAGTTAGATCTGTGTTCTTTTCATACTAGGTTCCCTGACACTGTTTTTGTTTTTTCTGAGGTTATTCCTCGGTTACTTTGGTTAGTTTCTTCAGATTTGAGGTTTAATGATAAAATTCGCAAGCGTGTTAACAGGTCAATGATGAAATTTATGCCTGCGATTAATGGATTTTCTTACAGACATTTGGAACTTGAAGGGGGTTTACCGGGTCTGTATAGACCTGATATGATTCATTTGTCTGATATAGCGTTAGATATATTTAATATGGACATTCAGACATGTGTTGAATTGGCTGTGGCTCGGGGGGTTGTGCCAGTCTCGTTAGTTAAGAGCCTGGCGTGTGGGGAATAAAATGTGTGGTTTTAAAGTATGCTCGAGCTTATATAGCTGAGCTGTGTATATGCTACATAGTAGCAGTTATGTTATAAATAAAAAAGTATTGGTTATTATTTCAATTATTAAACCTATAATAAAGGGCACGGCCTATTCAACCATATAAAATTTTTTAAAAAAAATAAAAAATTAAAATTTGATATTGTGTCTGAATGTTATTATTTATTACATAAAAGTTCTATCTATAATCCCATAACAAGTGAGGGATGGGGCATAAAATGTCCCCCGTCCCCACCACATATGGGATTATGATAGACATGAGTAAAATTAAAGTTTATATAAAAAAAAAAAAAAAAAAAAAAAAAAAAAAAAAAATTATACTTACCTGAGATAGGTTGAAATTAGTGACAGTTAGCCAATAAACGATCCTCTGGCACGAGCAGGGTACCTATAAAAGAAAGAGGATGCGTCATCTCAACTGTCAGAAGAAGAGAAGATTACAGAAGAAGCTTGTCCCACCCTTCCCGCCCTGTCGTGGCCCTATTTATGAGGTGTCTGTTTCCTTGTTGTGCTTGTTTGAATTGTTTCTTCCCTTGGAAAGTGTTTATAGGGGGAATAAAATGTGTGGTTTTAAAGTATGCTCGAGCTTATATAGCTGAGCTGTGTATATGCTACATAGTAGCAGTTATGTTATAAATAAAAAAGTATTGGTTATTATTTCAATTATTAAACCTATAATAAAGGGCACGGCCTATTCAACCATATAAAATTTTTTAAAAAAAATAAAAAATTAAAAAATTTTTTTATTTAACAAAAATAATAAAATTAAAATTTGATATTGTGTCTGAATGTTATTATTTATTACATAAAAGTTCTATCTATAATCCCATTTCCTTTTTTTTTGCTAATTAGCCACTCGATAACTTCTACGGGTGGCGGAAGGGGATCCCACCCCCCCTCCCGCGGCTCTCCGGTCTAATTGCGTAGGCCGGGAGTGATGCGGCCGGCGGCCCTGAACAGAGAGAGAGGAACTGACATTGTTCCCCTCTCTGTAACCTTGGAAACTGGGAGCGACAAGTTATGTCGTCACTCTTTCTGCACCATTATGTAATCCGCATACGGAAGATGGGGGAGATCACTTCAAGCACCCAGTGGGGAAATCAACAAATCCTCTTGTTCCAATGGAAGCATCAAATGGCATACCCCAATGAGAGATAAGAAATAGTGTAAAATTGTATGCAACAGGATTTCATTAAAAGTAATCCACTTACATGTCAATGGATAAAAACAGCGTGTGTAATATGGGCACAATGGTATACATGTGCTTTCATCTGAACACGATAACGGGAATGACACCTCAGCCCGAGCGGTTTCTTCACTATAATGACTTCTTCCAGGGCATGGGCATCTTTTCTTGTCATCAATAATAAATACTCCCCATATTCGTCTGAGCCTCGTTCCCATCCTCCACCTTGTGTGGTTCATCGCTTTAAGCCAAGCCTTGTTCTGAACAGTTATGCTGTTCAAACCTCATTTGGAGTCCAGCCTTGCTCTAAATACATGTCTCCGCTCTAGACTCACCCAGAGACGATACACTGTCACCTGAAATCCCAGAAGGGCAGAGCTCGCGGCTCCAATATAGTATACATAGCCTCATCCTGTGGTGACACAGAGTTCTAAGCTCCCACAACATGGATGAAACTTGAGAATGGGCTCTGACAATGCATATACTACAAATCCCGCACTCAATATGCCAAAGTATAAATGAAAAAAACTCCACATTTAATACTGAAAATAATTAATAAATTAATTTAAAAATATATTTAAAAATATATAACAACATTATATGAATTATCCAAAAAACTGTTTACATCCCAGTCCACATTTAACCCATGTGAAATATAACCTTTGAGGAGAAAGATCAATTTGGTTTCTATCTTAGATAGTTCCCTAACTTTGAGGCTACCCCTCCAGTGTGATACAAAACTGTCTATAACCATGAAAAGAGTTCTAGCTGGGTCCCTACCATGAACTAGATCATAGTGTCTGGAGACCCTATGATTTTTATATCCTTTACGGATATTAGCTATATGTTCATTGAGCCTTACATTCAGTGCACAGGTGGTATGGCCCACATACTGATAAAAAAGATTATGGTACTCAAGCGCTGATAAAAATTCCTAATAACACAAAACAAATCCAGAAGCTGCACCAATATAAATGATCACTCACTGTGCAAAATAATAATAATTAAAAGATTAGTGCGCTACTAGTAAAAAATCTCTGTGCAAAAATCGCTGTGCAAAATAATTGCTATAAATAGCTCAATAGATACAACTCAATAGAGTGGATAAATTAATGCATAATAAATCTATTGTAAAGTGCTTATAAATAAAGTGCTAATTTTTAAATAAAGTGCTAATTTTCAAACGTGCTGTTGTGTAGTCTGCGTGACAATAGGTGCGTGCCATCAATTACTGGTGGTGCCAGATAGTGATAATATATATATATGCTCCCAATGCGCTAAACCTATGCCTCTAAGTCACCAGGCATATATCAAGGGGAATCATAAACCATTAAATAATGCTAAAACGGGATGTAAATATATAAAGGAATAAAAGACAAATCATTCACATGTGCTGGTTAATACAACAGTCCTCCCAATGTCAAATAACACAGAAACTCCCAGTAATCTTCTTATTTTATGTAGACTGTCTGTGCAGTTTGCCAGATCTAATTAGTCCATGCTCCTGATTTTTTGCAATATTCACTTCACCAGGTATGAATATTGCAAAAATTCTGTGAGGACCTGGGTACTCAAGTTATAAATGCCCTTACCTGTTACTCCCTTTTTCGCTTGAACTCTCCTCCCCCATTTAGTCTCTCTTTTTGGCCTCCCATTCCCCTGTGGTCTTGTCCCTGTTGGGGAAAACCCCCAGATTTAAACTGTCCAGATCGTGGTCCTTGAGTATATAGAAACCTGGAGCATGTACCTTGTATAAAGGAATGGTTATTGGGTCTTCCTGGTGGATTAAGATGAAAATAATTCCCATGTTTTTGGGGCCCCGGACCTCTATGATGATATTGGCCATTATTACCCTGGCCAAAAGGTTTAGGACCTCTCTGATGTTATTTGCGGGGTCCTCCATTATGTCCATAATGGGTTCCACCCTGAGGTTGATTATATCCAAAATCATCTCCTCCTAAGGGGCCATATCTATTGTTAACTGGGACATAAAATTGTTGGTTGACCTCTCCTCTGAATGATAAGGATTGACTCTAATCTCCCACTCCTAGGGTGTGAATAGGAGAAATGGGAATTAGATCCATTTCCAACTCTGGGAGACCTCTGGTAGGGTCCACCCTCCTGTCTTGGAAGGACCTGAATCCAATCAGTTTCATTGCCATTCCTATTAAGGTCAGCCCCTACCATAGAGTTGTCCCCCGTGATTTGTTCAAGTGAAATTTAATTTTGCCACTCGAACACTATCCCCATTTGGTAGTTCCCCCATATCCCTATTATATTTTTTCCTCTTTTTAATTTTCTTGTAATTTTCTTCCTTTTCAAGGGTTTTCTTTAAGTTGGTAGAACGTTCCTTATACTCCTCACTATCATTAAAGGGAAGTAGTTTCTCTTTCATTTCTTTAATCTGGGGGTCTAAATAATGGATAATTTCTGCATTTTCTTATCTTTTAAAAATTTCAAAAAGCCCAAACCAGCTTCATTAAAATATTTGAACCATTCATCCAATTGCATCTCTCCCTTCTGGGCAACCTTCTAGCATGTATCCCCCATGGCTACCAGTGAGCAGATGGGCTCGCCCCCGTCCCTCCAGATCCACTAGATTCATTGCTGTTTTCCACGATCCGGGCAACTCGAGCAACCTCAGGGATCCTCCTCCCATACACATTTTTGGACGAATCATTTTTTCTCGTTTCTCTTTCTTCCCCCCCTCCCTTTCCTCCCTTTTCTGTTTATTTCCCCTTCTCTTTCCCCCTTTTCTCCTTTTCTTCTCCTCTCCCTCTCTCTTCCCTCTTTTTTTTCCTCCTTTCCCCCCCTTAACAACCCCCTCCCCACTCTCTCCCCTTCACTCCTCATTCACCCGCTTTTTTCATTTTATCACTCTGGCTTCTTCTTTTTGTTTTCCCTTTCTCTCCCCCCTTCTTCCCCTTGCCTCACTTTTACTCTGAGCTTCCCAGTCTGCTTTGACTATATGGTCTATTACATTTCACCATCTGTATATATAGGGGCCATCCATTTTCGTCCGTCAAGGTGGGGTGAAGTATCCCCACGGGCTCCCATGCCTCAATGTCCCACCTAGCCGGCGTCCTTTGATTACAGTCTGCGGGTGAGTGGGGACACATGTGAATATAATATAACTCTTTGCATCTGGGGAAACATGTGATTATTATACCTAGACAGTTAATACTATCTGACTGACCTTTTTCCGCTAACCCTCCATATGAGAAACACCGCAACACACTAATAGGGAGGGGCCCGGTGTTCGATTCGAACCCATGTTCGAATAGAACATCGGGCGTTCGCCTGCTCGGCGAGCCCGGAACTATTTGGGCCGCTCGCATCAAATTTGTGTGATGCGAGCGGCCCGCAATGCATTGCGATAGTCGCAGTGCAATGCTGGCTGATGATTGGCCAAGCATGCACTGTGACCCCGCATGCTTGGCCAATCACAGCGCCGTCAGCGAGGAGAGCCATGATTGGCTACAGGCAGGATGCCTGTAGCCAATTATAGCTCAGGGGCTTTAGTACACGCCCCACGGTATAAGAGGCCGCCGCGGTGGCGGCCTCGCATATTATGTTTCAGTGTCAGCATGTCAGTGTGTTGCTGACTGCTGACAATATATGCTCTATTTCTGGGGATTTGTGTGTGCGTGCTGTTAGAACAGCATTGCAGTATCACATCTGGGGGGTGTCTATAGGTGGCCTGTGAAGGGGGGCAGGTTTCCTGTGCTTAGAACTTTGCCTGCAAAAAGTGTCATTTTTGCAGGAAAAAAGCTATTTAAAAGCACTCGTGGCTAATGAATTGATGGCTCCTGTAACACAGAGAACTGTCATTCATTGATAAAAAACAAAACTCGTCCGGCATCTTCTTCCATGGCGTCGGCATCTGTTCTTCTGTCGGCTCCCGCTGTGTGAGGCTCCGCTCCAGATCCCGGCCCCCCCACTGTGTGAAATGGTAAGGGGGTACAAAAGTACCCCTACCTTTTATAACGGAGGGCACCTGGTGACCCCGCCCCCCTCTGACATCATGGGGGAAAGCCATAGGGAATTCCCCATGACGTCCCCGTGCGTCAGAGGGGGGCGGGGTCACCAGGTGCCCTCCATTATAAAAGACCTGTCAGACACAGCGAAGCCTCACACAGCGGGAGCCTCCCATTGTGAGGAGCGGCCCAAGAAGAGACACCGACACTGACGCCGACGCCATGGAAGAAGATGCCGGACGAGAAGGATGAGAAGACCAGCGCAAGAAGAAACGGATCGGAGGAAGAAGAAAATGGAAGAAGATGACGGAAGAAGATGACGGAAGGAGAAGATGAAGAAACCGAAGGATGAAGAAAGAAGAAAGAAGATTTTAATAAAGGAATTGTCAAAGACCGTCTCCTGTCATTTTTACCATTTTTGACACTTTTTTGGTGAAATGGTAGGGGTACTTTTGTACCCCCTTACCATTTCACACAGTGGGGGGGCCAGGATCTTGGGGTCCCCTTGTTAAAGGGGGCTTCCAGATTCCGATAAGCCCCCCGCCCGCAGACCCCCACAACCAATGGCCAGGGTTGTGGGGAAGAGGCCCTTGTCCTCATCAACATGGGGACAAGGTGCTTTGGGGGTCTTAGACCCCCAAAGCATCCTCCCAATGTTGAGGGCATGTGGCCTGGTACGGTTCAGGCGGGAGGGGGGGCGCTCTCGTCCCCCCCTCTTTTTCTGCGGCCTGCCAGGTTGCGTGCTCGGATAAGGGTCTGGATGGATTTTGAGGGGGACCCTACGCCATTTTTTTTTTGGCTAGGGTTCCCCTTAAAATCCATCCCAGACCTGAAGGGCCTGGTTATTGAATTTGGGGGGACCCCACGCATTTTTTTTTTTTTTTTTTTTTTTTTTTTTCATTTTTTTATTTTTTTTTTATGAATGACTTTTTTTTTATGAATGACTTTCAATGAATGACTGTTCTCTGTATTACGGGAGCCGTCAATTCACATTAGCCGCGAGTGATTTTAAATAGCTTTTTTACTTGCAAAAATGACACTTTTTGCAGAGACAGTTCTAAACACGGGAAACATGCGCCCCTTTACATGCATACTATAGACACCCCCCAGGTACGAAATTTAAAGGAATATTACACTTTTATTGTTTCAATTTAAGCATTATTAAAATCACTGCTCCTGAAAAAACTTCATTTTTTTAAAAAAAAAAAATTTGCATTGATACATGTCCCCTGGGGCAGGACCCAGGTCCCCAAACACTTTTTATGACATTAACATGCATATTAGCCTTTAAAATTAGCACTTTTAATTTCGAACGTTCGCATCCATTAAAACTAATAGGGTTCTAAAGTTCGCACGGACTTTAGGTCCGTTCGCGGGTTCTGGTGCGAGCCGAACGGGGGGGTGTTCGGCTCATCCCTACACACTAATAAGCACAAAATGTAACTGTACCTATATGTCAAATGTTTCACAACACAATATATAGATTTTATTAATAAATATTTATTATGACATGATATTAATGTAAATCCTTGTAAAACAAATGTATTAATATACTTATATATCACTCATTGTTCTTGTTTATGTAAATCATGCAATTTATATATTATTCGTTAATATTTTATCTATGGAATTAATTTTCTATTGTGGTACTTTCAAGGCCCTGATGAAGCGTACCTGTCTGCGAAACGCATAGGGAACATCTCCCCCAATTTTGGGGATCGGCACACCCTGAATTCAGACTAAAGTGACTGTAATGTATCATTAATTTGATTTTTAGGATAAGGCTTGATCTACAGGACCGAAGTGGCAGCACATTAGGGGAGCTCCGCTCAAATCCAGCAAATATTACCCTAATCCCTGCAGCCTTACCCTGTATCTTACCCGAGGAAGTATTGCTCGAGATCCGGCGTGGAATGTGCAAGGGGAGGAAATCCACCATGCCCCATAACACTGCTAAAAGCCCTAAAACCCCCGGTGGGGTGCCAGTCTCACCTGCTGCTGCTACTAAATCCTACATGGCGTCGCAGATGAAGGAGAACAACCAGGTTCCCGTGATGCTGGAGCAGAGCAATTTCACATCGCTCATGCAGGCGATCACTGACTGTAAATCCACCCTCACAGGCAAGATTGATTCGCTGCAGATGGAGCTGGGTCTCATCCGCAAAGATGTGGACACTGTCCGCTCCAGAGTCACTACAGTGGAACACAGGGTGAGTGATGCTGAGGACATGCTACATGACCACGCGGCTTCATTACACACACTTAAAGCAAAAGTTAAGGGCCTGGAATCTCATGCTGAAGACACCAAGAATAGAAACCACAGGAACAACCTCCGCATAGTGGGACTTCCAGCGGGGGCTGAGGGAACTGACCCGACCACCTTCACGGAGCAGCTGCTCCGCTCACTACTACCTCAGGCCTCCTTTTCGGCCCACTTCATGGTGGAACGGGCGCACAGAATGCCTGCAGCCAGGCCTCCTGCTGGAAGCCCTCTGTGCACGTTTATACTAAAACTCCTGAATTTTAGAGACAGGGACCTGGTACTCAGGGAAGCCAGGAAGATTGATGTTCTGCGGGTATGAAGCCACAAAACAAATGTTTTCCCTAACTATTCAGTGGATACCCAGAGACAGAGGAGATCATTTGACCACGTTAAACCTAATCTCAGGAACAGGAAAATGAAATACAGCATGCTCTTCCCAGAAAGGCTACATGTTCAAGATGGCGAAAATGTCTGTTTTTTCACATCCCCTGAGGATGCCTCCCACTGACTGGATAGCCTCCCCAGGGCCTAATGGCCTCCATCATCCAATACCTGGATTTTCAGCTAATGGGCATATATAACTGCTGATAAAGATAAAGATTAAGTGAGGCTCACCCCTGCTGTTTTGATAGATCACTGGGCGACATAATGAACCTGGAGTTCCGCTGCCACTCGGAAGGCATAGGCAACAGCCATAGAGGTGATGTATACAGCCACAGGGGTTCAGACAAGAGGAATGGAACACTGACAAATCCTCCTAGGCATTAATGCACCTGCTCCCCACTAGTTGCATGGTTGCGATATGTGCCTCTAATGGCAGGCTCCAGCACAAAAGGTGATAGAATCACCCCTGTGTTTTTCCCCTGGGCCTCCCTACTCTCTATCCCCCCCCCCCTTGTTTTTCCACGTTTGCCCTATATTGCCATTAAGGCTCTGAACAGCAACAACTACAAAGTTATATTTTCAGGGACACTTTATCCTACGTTAACATTTTTTGGACTATTTTTCGCTGGGTCGGCAGACTCTCCTATGGATGGACTGAGGTAGCACTAGAACGCTACCTCCCCTTGTGCGCCGCGGTGCATGACCCCTATTGGCAGTGGCCATGTTTTGTTTTGGGATGAAGGCGCACCCAAGTTCGGGGGGTGACGCGGGGTGGGGGAAGGGGAAGTTAAGTCGGTTACATGTTCTGTTTGGGTGGCTATCACCCCATGTTTTGATTGCAAAATGTCTCTTTCTGGTACATTTTCTAATGGTGAGCTTACTGGTACTGAAAAACTCCTTCCTTCACAGGTTTCTGACCCGAAAGGGTGATGTATCTCTGCTATATTGTATATTGATTCAGGTAGCACTGCAGATTCCAACACATGTTAAATGTCAACAATGTAATGTCCTGTGAGCCACCACTAACTATGAGCCCAAATAGGGTCTCGAAAACAATACTCCTATTTTGAATCAGCTGCTAGCCTTGCACATGTCTCATAAGTAATGCAGAGACATGCTATCAAAAAATCCAAATACCGTATATACTCGAGTATAAGCCGAGTTTTTCAGCACATTTTTTTGTGCTGAAAGTGCCCCCCTCGGCTTATACTCGAGTCAAGCACTTTTCTGCAGCAAAAAATGACATTTTCCGACCAAATTTGCGGCCCTGTATCTCTAGGAACCCCAAATTTGGTGTGCAAACCAATTGGATCCAACACTACAACATCTCCCAATTTGGAGTTCCTAACATTAAGTAGTTCCGAGATACGGGGCCCCAAATTCGGCTCAGAAAATGTAATTCTCTGCTGCAGAAAAGTGCTTGACATTTTCCGACCCGACTTTGGGGCCTAGTATCTCGGGGCCACTTGGGGCAAACCCAGCAAACCCAGTGGTACCAACCCTACAACATATCCAAATTTGGGGTTCCTAGTACCAAGTGGCCCCGAGATACAGGGCCATAAATTCGGTCAACTGTGTCCATCTGCAGCAATGTCATTTCGGGACCCTTTGGCTGCAGCTAGGGGGCATCTAGGAACCCTTAACTACCAAGTTTGAAGTTCAGGGGACCTATGGCTGCAAATGGGCACAGTGAGACATGCAAATGGGCACAGTGAGGCTGTAAATGGGCATTGTTAACCCTCTTTTCCACTTACAGTAGCTGCGCATTTCTCACACTAGGCTTATACTTGAGTCAATAAGTTTTTCCAGTTTTTTGTGGTAAAATTAGGTGCCTCGGCTTATATTCGGGTCGGCTTATACTCGAGTATATACGGTAGTAAAATATGCTATAAGCGTACTATATTATATTATACATGTTAAATGTCACCTAGTAATATAATCTCCTGGAACGTCCGGGGCCTAAATTCTAAAATCAAACGCACGCTTATTTTTTAATTTTCTGAAACGTCACCATCTTCACATATGCATACTCCAAGAAATCCATCTAATGGGTAGTAGAGTACTGGTCTAAGAAAGGTGTTTTTTGTTGACCGTGCTAATGTATTTGTCCCTGAGTGAAAGGAGCAAAGAAATAATAAATTCCATATAAAACCCTTATGTCATACCTTAAATGAATATAAAGGTTGATATCATAGCCAATATGCATATGTATAGAAAAAACACCCAATTTTCCATAGGGGGTACCAAAAGAGGAAGGTATTCCCGAGTGAAAGTGAGTGACAAGAAGCTACTGTTGATATCAAAGACAAATAAGGTTAAAGCTACAGTTATTTAGTATCAGAAAGCTAGTTTATTATTTACAAATTATAAAAATATTATTAAATCAGACATGAAAAATCATGCCACATGTATAGAATATATCCCTATGAATATTAATACCCACCCCTATGATATACACATAGAACACACAACAGATATAGACAAACAAGGATGAACAAACATGCAACAATCACGGTTTTGAGGTGCCTCAATTGCCACTCACGTGCCAATATACCCTAATGGGATATCTCATTAATAGATCACAGTGTGGTCATAATTATTTATTGGCACGTGTGTGGTTTGTGGGGTAATGGAGATAACTACACTGTCAGGGCAGCTGATTAGTACTTGAAAGATATTCCCCTAATTGGCTGCTAGTCGCATGGTTATCCAATTAGGGATTTAATTGAAGTCCGGTAATGAATGTGAGGCAGTCCATACAAAGCAGTTTTTTTATAAGTTTAAAAGTTAGTTTCTTAATTAATGGTATTGATCTTTTACTTTTTGGATGGTGCTCTATCACTTTTCATGAGCGGCAAAAAAAACAGTAGTAAAACGTGTAGTAGTAGTAAAACAGTAGAGTACTGGCCCTTAAGAAACCCTGGATAGGCCCATCCTATCACTCGATATACTCCTCCTACGCCAGGGGTGTCAGCATCCTTATTCATAAGTCCTTACAATTTGAACTATTGAATCTCCACCTGGAAGCTGAGGGGCGGTATGTCGCAATCCATGCACTCTGTGCTAGATGTGGTCATTATAGAAATTTATATACCCCCCCCAGCCACTATGTCACTGCTATTTAAACTGGCTCTGATTATAGCACAGTATCCAGCAACGCAGGTCCTCCTAGCTGGACATTTTAATATGCCCCCTCTCCCAAATATGAATAAGTTGGCCCCAGACCCATTGCCGGACTCCCCCCTATCTTGATGGGCTGAGACATATGGGCTGCATGATGTATGGAGATGGAAACACACAGGGGAGCGACAGTTCACGTGTCACTCAGCCACCTATGCTACATTTTCACGTATTGACCTTATATATTTGAGCGACCGACTGCTACCTCGTACCCTGGTGGTTTCCATCCTACCACGTGGTATATCTGACCATGCTCCAGTTTGCCTGCAGTTAGATATTGGTTGAGAGGCAGGCCCCCCTTTGTGGAGATTGTCACGCTTCCAGATCTCTGATGACCAGGTCCTCTTGGAAATGGCATCTGAAGTGGCGGATTACTGGCCGCAAAATAAGGGTACAGCTGCACCAGCAGTAGTCTGGATGCCTTTAAAGCCCATGTTCGAGGCCAGTATCAGCGAGTTATTGGCAAGGTTTAAAAAGACACAGCCCTAACTCTTCAAGAGGCAGAGACCCAGGCACAGAGCTTGGAGGCGCAATATGTCACTACTGGGGATAGAGAGGTTTATGGTCACTTACAGGTGCTCTACAGGGAAATGGCCGTCCTTCGAGCTACATCCTCCCAGAAAATCCTTTTATCTCAATACCAGAGAATATTTGAACAAGGGGAACGAATGGGTAGGTTGTTAGCCTGGCTTGCGAGCGCTCATTGACGGCTCATATTGCTCTTATCAGAGACATAGAAGATGACTCATTGCTCTCTGACCCAGCCATGATTAACACACAGTTCCAAAATTACTATACTAGACTCTACTCCTCCAAGGTGACGTATGACACTGACAACTTACTGTCCTTCCTAGATACGGTTGACTTTCTGGAGCTCATCCCTGACAACCGCAATAGACTAGATGCCCCCTTCACCATGAAAGAAGTGAAAACTGCTGTCACTTCTCTCCAGACTGCAAAAACGCCGGGTCTGGATGGACTCCGGGCGGAATTTTATAAAGAACATGCCGAGGCTTGACCTCCCATTTTTACTCTCTTCTCCTTACTATGTTGGATGAGGACCAGATGCCACAATCCATGCCAGAGGCGGTCATTGTTGTTGTGCCTAAGCCAGGTAAGAATCCAGAACTTTGTGGGTCTTACCGCCTGATTTTATTATTAAATGTGGATGCAAAGATCTTCACAAAGATACTTGCCAATGGTCTAAATTCGTTGATATTGTCTCTAGTCCACGAGGACCAATCCGGCTTCATGCCTGGCAAAGGCACAGACATTAATCTCTGACGCCTGTACACCCACATTGCGCATTCGGGGGACGACACCCCCTCCATGGTGGTGGCGTCCCTCGATGCAGAAAAGGCCTTTG
The DNA here is from genome assembly GCA_028564925.1 of Lithobates sylvaticus. NCBI lineage: Eukaryota > Metazoa > Chordata > Amphibia > Anura > Ranidae > Lithobates > Lithobates sylvaticus. Next base: position 59,263,143 of record CM053027.1, on the reverse strand, counting down.
ATTCGGTTGAATGGCCCTTCCTATGGCAAGTCCTGGGCAAATTTGGCTTTGGCCCAAACTTCATCTCCTTGATACAGATGATCTACAGATCCCCCACAGCCAGAGTTCGAACCAATTGGATCCTCTCGTCGCACTTTCCCCTCAGTCGAGGCACAAGGCAGGGCTGCCCGCTATCCCTGGGCCTCTTTGCCTTAACAATGGAACCTTTAGCTATACTAATTAGAGCATCCCCACTGATATCTGGTATCCAAGTCAGGCCCATATGGGAAAAGTGTTGTATCTGCCTGATGACTTGGAATCCCTCTGACCCTGATAGACCGCTTTGGGGTATTCTCGGGCATCAAGATCAACTGGAATAAGTCCCTACTGTTCTCCCTATCCGCTGCGCCCCGGCCCCCTCCCCAGACTGGGTCCCAACTGTCATGGGTCCCCAATTTCCGCTTTTTGGGCATAGAAATACAGGCCACTCCCTCCTCTTATCTTAAAGATAACATGTACCCGATACCGCAACAATTGACAATTAAGTGCCAGGTTTGGAAATCACTGCCCCTTTCCCTGGTAGGCAGAATCAACCTCATAAAAATTACCTTTCTTCCTAAATATCTTTATGTTTTCATGAACACCCCAGTACCTATTCCCAATGCTTTTTTTATCAAATAATCAGATAGTTAGCACTTTCATCTGGGCAGGCTGTACCCCGAGAATAGCCAAATCCAAGCTGCAACTACCATTAATGATGGGGGGTTTATCCCTATATCGCCAATACTACTGGGCAGCAGTCCTAGTGACTGTACGCTGGTGATTCGCGCAAACTGATTTGAACCCGGCAGTCAATCTGGAGGCAGCCATATTAGGATCGTATGCCACGCTGAGTAACCTCATGTTTAGAGGACTGAAGGCACATGCTAATATGACAGTATCCATGACAACTACTACCAAGGTATGGGAACAAATGTCCAGATTTATATGCCCACTACAGATGATCTCCCCCCATGTCCCACTATGGGGAAACCCACGATTTCCACACTTAGACGATACAGGACCCCAGCATTTGGGCCAGTTATGGAATCGCTAAGATTCAGCACGTAATGCCGACTGGCAGACATTCCAAACCTGGATTCAGAGGACTGGGATGAGTGGATTCAACACTACATACCGTTAATGATTTCTGTCAGAGACAGATATCTCCAGCTCAAGTTTTTACACAAAGCTTACTATACCCCTCAAAAGCTGGCTAGAATCTATCCGACACAGTCGGACCGATGCCCCAAATGTCTGACTGAGGTGGGGACCTTCATACATGTAGTCTGGACCTGCCCTCTGATACAAGGCTTCTGGAGAGGAGCGGTGAACGAAAATAATGAGACTGGGGGCCTACAAGTTGATATTGACCCCAGAATCCTCCTTCTGGGAATATGTGACACCATCACGCCTAATAAACACAAGCAGCTGTTTTTCACTCAGCCTTCTATGCCAGGAAAACAATTCTATGCAAATGGAAACTGTCGGATTCTCCGACAGTTTCGCATTGGAGGTTGATGATAGACGGTGTACTATCCCTACATAAATTGACGTACATGTAAGTGTCCCAAGAAATTTGATAAGATCTGGGGAGGGTGGGTGAAGATGGGGCCAAGTGTTAATTAAAAGTTCTAAGGATGGAGTCTACGAACCTGGTGATGTGCTGATCTAATTGAAGTGTGCTACTACTGATATTTGCTTCCCATCCTTCCCGCCCCCTGATTCTTGTCTCCCTCTTTCCTTTTTTTTTTTTCCTCTAGTGTCCCCCTTCGTCTATCTGAGGAAACCACCCCCCCCCCCCTTCCCTTTTCTCCTTTGTTTTCCCTGAAAGAGTTGCTCTTTTTTACTGTATGTGCATGACCCTTTTATAAAGATGAGATAATAAGTGCCTTGGAATCCTAGACCAAATGTTTTGATTGCTCTTGGAATCTTGTAAGCATACACAAATGTGACTTTTGTTCTGTAGATTGATGGAATGTGTACCTTTTTACTCTCAATGTAATGTGTCTGATAAATAAAAACGTTTCTGTTAAAAAAAAAGTCCCATTCCGTTCTACATTTTTTGATCATCTCCCTTCTGGGGACTGACCTCCCATTGGAGGCTCCTAGGAATCATATTGTATGAGAGGTATTGTTCAAAAAATGCAATATAACATTGGGCATGAATTTCAGAAACTGTTTTTTAGCAAAAAAAAAGGCCCCCTAGATCACTGTCATCCCCCTTCGAGATAAAAAAAATCCCTTCAGTGTTAACTTTGCATGAAGCTCTATAGCCAAACACATCTATTTACACATAATACTAAATCACAGATGCTTACTGCAATATCAAACAGTGAATAAAAAACTAAATTAAACCACGCTTATGATATCAAATGACCTAATATACAGCTGCACCACTATAGTGAGATATTATCACAAAACAAAAATACATAAAAATAGTGTTGCGCTAAAAAAAAATCATAAAAAAATATTCATATATTATTGAACATAAACAGTGAGTCCATGAGTCACCAGCGTGACAACAGATAAGTGAACATATATCTTGACTGTTGAATCACCAACAGAATCCTCCACCTTGTGATTAAACCACCACCAATCTATGGATGTGCTCTTACCAGAGAGCGTTGACCACCTATTATGGGGGGTCAAAGATGCTCTTAAACCGTTAGGTAATCTGCATACCGAAGACGGGGGAGATCACTTCAAGCAGCCAGTGGGGAAATCAAAAAATCTTTTTGTTCCAACGGAAGAACCAAATGGCATACCCCAATGAGAGATAAGATGCCAAAATAGTGTAAAACCTCATTCCAGTATGTACATTTTCGCAGTACTTTCTCGCAGAAGTGATCTGAGTGGCTAATTAGCCACTCGATCACTTCTGCGGGTGGCGGAATGGGTTCCCAACCCCCTCCTGTGGCTCTCCGGTCCAATCGCGGAGGCTAGGAGTGATGCGTCCGGCGGCGATGGTTGCCCTGTATAGAGAGAGAGAAACTGACGTCTCTCCCCTCTCTCTGTAACCCTGGAAATTGGGAGCAACAAGTTATGTCGTCACTTCCGGTTTCGGCTCTTTATTTACCTGACCACCAGCTGCCAGGGAAGCAGTCGATCAATTTGTCTGATTGGCTGTATGGGAGGCAAGAGGAGAGATTTGGGTTCTAATAGACCCCAGATCTCTCCATAAAGAGGACCTGTCATGGCCCATGGTGTCACAAAGGATGTTGTTCATCCCTTGTGATAGCAATAAAGTTTTAAAGTTAAAGCACCCCCATCCCACCGTGCCTATGCGAACGCATACGTTACACCCGCGCGCATGTAAATGGTGATCGCACCACACGTGAGGTATTGTCGCGAACGTCAGAGCGAGAGCAAAAATTCTAGCACCGCACCAGACCTTCTGTGCAACTCTAAACTGTTAACCTGTAAAGGCAGTTAAAGCGTTGCTTAAGGAGAATTTTAAGCACCGTAGTGTGCCGCCATTCCACAGGCAAAGGAAATTTTAAAGTGTGACATATTGGGTATCTAATTACTTGGCGTACCATCGTCTTTCACATTATACATAAAAATTGGGCTAACATTAGTGTTTTTTTTTTTTAATTCATGAAAACATTTTTTCCAAAAAATTGCGTTAAAAAAAAGCATGCCGGCATTCGTCAGGGCAATGAATGGTGTGACAGTGCCTTGTGTCACGTACCTGATATGAGATTGAATTGACAAGGTTTGCCATGTATTTCCAGCCCAGGCCCCACTGAAGGTGGAACAGATCGTGCCAAGGGACAGGAAGAACATGAGTGCTGGCAGGTGATGATAGCAGACTGTTTCCTAATTTAGCTACTACCCATTCTAACAGGGGCATTAAAATCATTGCTTCGCGGGACGCAGAGAAAGTTTTTGACTCCATGGAATAGGAGTATCTATAGGAGGTCCTGAGGAGGTTTGGATTTGGTCCTAGATTTTTACAGTGGCTGGGCATGTTCTACAAACCCCCTAGAGCGAGGATCCACACTAATGGCACCTTTTCTGACTTCTTCCCCCTTCAGAGAGGAATCTGTCAAGGCTGTTCTCTATCACCCAGCATATTTGCTTTAGCACTGGAGCCCTTAGCCATATTAGTTTGTGGATTCCAGCACATTGAAGGTCTCTGGGTTGGCTCTTTGAAGGAAAAAATCTCGCTCTATGTGGATAATATGTCAAGTTGCATGATGCAGGGGATATAAGCTATGGGGTGGCAGTGCTGGATCAGGTGCCCTCCCCTAGCTTCCAGGGAAGTGACGGCTCCAGTAAGGAGTGGGGCAGAGATGCAGGAAAGGTTAGACAGCTACTGGTAGAAGGGAACTCAATTATTAGAAGGACAGAGAGGGCAATCTGTCCCAATGACCGTGGTCGCCGAACAGTATGTTGTTTACCAGGCGCCTGGGTTCAGCACATCGCAGAGAGGGTGGACAGATTATTGGGTGGGGCTGGGGAAGACCCAGCTGTCATGGTACATGTTGGCACCAATGACAAAGTGAGAGGAAGGTGGAGAGTACTAAAAAATTATTTCAGGGACTTAGGGAAACTTTCAGGGAGTAGATTGAGGAGAAGGAGCTCCAAGGTGGTTTTCTCCGAAATACTACCTGTGCCTCAAGCCACACCAGAGAGGCAGCAGGAGATTAGGGAACAGAACAAGTGGCTGAAGAACTGGTGTAGGAAAAAGGGGTGCTCGGGTTCCTGGAGAACTGGGCTGACTTTTCAGTCAGTTACCGACTCTTTGGTAAGGACGGGCTGCACTTTAATGGGGATGGTACAGCTCTTGGGAAGAAAGATGGCCACAAAGTTGGAGGGGCATTAAACTAGATGTTAAGGGGGGAGGGTTTAGAGGTAGCAATAACCGACAGTGAGCATAGGACAGAGAGGAAAAGTGGAGACACTACTGATATTATATCCATGACATCTAATTCTGGGATTAATGAGTTACCTAATCAAAAACGAAGCCTGAGAAATCTATGGAAAAAAAAATATGCACAATACAAATGTTCACAAATGCCAGGAGATGACTGCCCGTAGGCGAGCCGCGCTGCAGCCAGCTGGATGTGGGAGTCGGAGCGTAGCGGGCGGGCTGAGAGCGTACATGACCCCGCAAAGAGGTGATGGGGTCGGAACGATTCCACATCGATACAGCTCCCCGGAGGCTGGAGTGTAGTATATTGTGTCTAATATGTGTATATATATATATATATATATATATGTATACATGTGTATATATATATATATATATATATATGTTATATATATATTTATTATATGTAGTGTTTTTATTTAGGCATTCTAAAGACAAGGTTATTCTAGGCAGACCGCTTTAGTAGCCGTTATCTAATTGCGCATATTAAAAGAGGGTTTGTTGGTCAAAGGACAAATGGCCAGACCAGAATTACTCCACATATGAAAGGGAACAGATAATGATTATCTTAATCTAATCAGTATTCACACATATCAAAGGGGGAATATGCAAGAATGTAAATTGGGGCAGCTTTATAATTACAACTATTCACAGCGTGGGGTTGTCTCCGGTCACTCTGAAAGACCGGGGCAGATCAAAGCATTTAATGGAAACGCCTAATCAAATTGCTCAGACATTCAGTGTGTGTGGGGGGGATATAACAGGACGTTCAATCTGTTTAGAAGTGTGTGTTCTTACGAAGGCACCCAAGAGTCACATGGTTCCATGGGGCTCTAAATATTACTAGCACTGTCGTGATATGGACTCTGTTGGATTTTTGTCATCTGTAAGACTGTTCTGTTTGGAAGTCAATAAAATTGTCTCTCTCTGGGAGAATCGGGTTTTGCTGCGGAGACAATACTTTTAATAACCATATACCATCTACGAGGAAGGAACGACGATTATAGATTAGATCACTACATTGGTGCCGTTCAAGAGACCAGAAGAGCATTTTCAGGACTTAGTAACAGGAGTCGTTGGTGACAACAATCCGGTCTGGTGGTGACATAAGAAAATCTGATCTACAAAATTTAACAAGTTTTAAAGACCAGAATTGTTCTCTGGAGACTGGATCTTACAATCTGTGTGGTGACAGAAGGCCGTGAGGACCCAGGAAGGAAGTTCTAGGAAACCTAACAATTGGTAAGTGTGCCTTGTTCATTATTTTCTAAATATAATTTTTTTTCTCATTGTATTTTTTACAATGGCTTTGGCTGTGTCTAGTGGGGACAATAGTACTAAGGGAGAGGATGTGAATATATGGCTGTTAAATTATATAAAAAGTCATGGGGGGCCTTACGAGATTCCCCAAGAATATAGACAGTCATGGGATTTAATGAAATGCTTTTTATCTGATAGTGTCTTTGATAAGAAAACAAAACAAAAGAAACGTAAGGGTATCATTATTCAGGGACTACTGTCTTGTTGTACAGAATTAATAGGGGAGGTTAAAGAAAAAAAGCAGAAAATTCTGGAACAGACTCAGAGATATGAGGAGAAGGAGAAAGGGTTGAATGAGAGGATATCAGATCTCAGGTTACATGCTATCACTACTGGGGAGGCACTGATTGAAAAGGCTAAATTATGTGATGATTTAAGGCGGGTCAATGAGGAATTGTCAGTAAAAATACAAATTGTTGAGAAACAGTTGGAGGAGTGTAAACATGCTGCTAACATTGCTTTTGATAAATTGGCAGAAAAATCAAGTTACCCAGATCAAAATGATACCTCTATAAAGCTTGATACCAAAGATTATAAGCCAATATATCCCTGGGGTGATTTACATGCAGCCCCATGCATACCAGCAGCTCCTACCACTACAACAACTGTATTGAACACTGACGATTCAAGTGAAATTAAATTGATCACAAAACAACTAAAGCCACAGGAGATGGAAGCTATTATAAGAGAGATAGGTCAGGTACCCCGCTATGATGTAAATAGGTTCATGAAATGGTTTTGTGATTTGCAGAGAGTCAGAGACACATACAACTTGAATATTGAGGACCTAGCTAGAATTTTGCAGAAAAGTATAGGCAATGGATTATGGGCACGGGTTTTGCAAAATTGTGGCCAGCGTCATAAAACTAAGGATGTTTTAAAGGAATTATTGAAAGCATTGTATGGTGCGACGACATATGTGTGCTTGTCAGGAAAAATTAAGCAAATGAAGAATGAATGCCCATATGAACTTGCAGATAGAATTAGCAGTGTGATGGAAAATGTCATGACTGGAAATCCCGGTTTTGAACGTGGTGGTTTGGTTCATAGGTCAATGTTATTAGAAGCATTGGATGGTGATGTCAGGGAAGGCATTTTATCTGTTACACCTGATCCTAGTGATTATAGTGATATCTTGGTAAGAGCGGATAATTTGTGGAGGAGAAAGTGTAGAGAAGACAGTCTTGCGGTTGATGCAGCTAGAATTTTTAGAGTCGAGGGGCAGCAAAATAGAGATGATTTAGGACCATGGAGAGGAAGATCTTATAACAATTCAGGTAGTTACAGGAGGCCAGAATCCAGAGAAAAACCTAGTAAACAGCCTTGGGTGCCGTTTAGTGAAATGAGAAGTGAAAGAGATCGTTTGCAGGAGGAGCTATATAAAATACAGGAAGAAATGAAAAGAATAAAAGCAGGAGGGGTCAAAGTAGCAGCAGTAGGAAAGGAAAGTGCTGTGTCCCCCTCTACCAGTCATTGTTAGGGGTTCCGAGCCCCCCACGCCCCTTCTTGCCGATCCTTAACCGATTTAACATTAGATTCCTGGGGGCGGCCCACTGTTGATGTAACATTAGGGGGAACTCGTGTAAATGCGCTGTTAGATAGTGGGGCAGCTATTAGTTTTAGTAAATCAGTTGTCCCTGGAAATGAGAAAATTAAAATAACAGGTGTCACTGGACATTCCATTGAAGCTCCTTTTGTGCGTGGTGTTGAGATGCAAATAGGGGGAGAGAAGTGGGAGTGTGACGTTGTTTGTGAAAATCAGGACATAATTGGTGCTGATGTCTGTGTACAGCGGGGTTTGGTGATTGATCTTGCAAACATGAAGTTGTGGATAATGTCGGAAAATGACGGATTGGGTCATGTGTGGCATCCTCCCATGGAATTAGTAACAGCAGCAGTGAAGCCCGTTGGTGTGTTACATGGAGATTGGGATCCCTGTTGGGATAGTCTGATGGGTGAATTTGAAGACATAATGGCTAAACATAAACAAGATTGTGGTAGGATGAATACAATGATTTTATTGGAAGGATTTGATCCTGCACCTGTTAAGCAATACCCAGTTCCGAAAGAGGCCATTAAACCTATAACAGAAGCTATAAAACAATTGGAGGCGCAAGGTACATTAAAAAGGGGTGCATCAGTTTGCAATTCGCCAGCCTGGCCAGTCATCAAGCCCGATGGGTCGTTCAGGCTGACGATAGATTACCGTGCCTTAAACAAATATGCTAAAAGTATGGCACCTGTGGTGGCAGCTTACCCTGAAATGATTGCCAAGTTGACACCAGAAATGAAATGGTTTACGGTCATTGATATCAGTAACAGTTATTGGAATTTACCCCTTGACCCAACATGTCAATACAAAACAGCCTTCAGCTGGGCGGGCCTTCAATATTATTGGACAGTTCTTCCACAAGGCTACAAAGACAGTGCAGCAATATTTCATTCACATATGAAAGAAGTGATTGATAAGTTTTCAAAACCTGAAAGAGTAATTTCATATGTTGATGACATTTTGATTGGGTCAGCCTCTATGGAGGAGCACGTGAACGATGTGAGTGAAATGTTATTGCTTTTGAGAGAAGCAGGTTTGAAAGTTAATCCAAAGAAAATACAATTGGGGAAGCAGGAAGTCCAATTTCTGGGTGTTACTGTAGCACAGTCAGGGCGGAGTATCAATGAACAAAGGGTTGAGCTAATAGCTAAACTACCTTTGCCCACTGATGAAAAAAGTCTGAGACAGATCTTAGGCATGACAGGTTTCTGTAGGGAGTTTGTGCCTCATTATGCATCATTAACAGAGTGTTTGTATGATCTGCTGAAGCAAGATGAATGGATATGGAAATCAGAGCACACACAAGCTATTGAAGCGTTAAAGGAAACTTTAGGCAATGCCCCTTCATTAGCATCACCAGACCCCAACAAAGAATTCAGACTCTATCCACATGTAGGCCTTAGCACTTTGTCCGTTGCACTTACCCAAGATTATTTTGGAAAACAAAGACCTTTAGCCTATGCATCACGTTTACTATCATCTGTAGAACAAAAGTATCCTTTATGTACTCGTATGGTGCTGTGTTGTTATTGGGCAATCAACAAATTCAGATACTTGACAGGTACACAAAGGGTCATCATTGCTAGTCATCACACTCCTATAGTCATGTTAGCCAATGGGAAATGGAAAGAAGCGGATGTGAATTGTAAAAGGCTGGCCAGATGGACTACAGCTTTATTGTCAGAGAATATTGAGGGTTTGATGTTAAAGGAACCTAGTGTCCTGATTGGTGGATTGATGATTGAAGGTGAAGCTCATGAATGTCAAGTACAAGGAAGTAGTTTGCAACACAGAGTTTTTACTGCCGTATCCAAACCCTTTGACCTTGAAAGTGACTGCTGGTACATTGATGGTTCTTCTTATTATAAAGATGGAAGTAGAATCTCAGGATTTGCTGGTGTTTGTGTAAAAGATGGCGAGGTTCAGAGACAATTTTCATATTCATGTAGAGCTCGTTCTGCACAATATGTGGAAATAGCCGCACTTCTGCAAGTTCTCATTGAGTTAAGTTGAGAAGTTGAGTTGGGTAAGTTAAGTTGAGTTGGGTAAATTACAAGATCAGGATGAGGAATTAGCTCAACTAAAAGCAATGTGTGGGACTGGGCCCATACAATTTGAAGGTCAAGAGATGCAGGTGAAGGATGGCCTTTTAATAACTTACAAAAATGATTTATCTTTATGGGTTGCCCCAAAAGGTGTGAGGAAAGACATTCTTACATGGATTCATGGGTCCCCTGTTGGTGGACACCCCAAGCTTCCTTTAGCTTTAGAGAGATTAGATCATGTAGCATGGTGGCCTCAAAATAAACAACACATGCAGGACCATATCTTATCATGTTTGATGTGTGCCAGGCATGATCCCGCAAATAGAAAAAGGAGAGGGGCACTGATGAGGCAAGCTCCCATGGGACCATGGGAGAGAGTACAAATTGATTACACAGGTGAATTTCCTAACACTGCACACCAGAACAGATATTTACTCGTTGTGGTGGATTCCTTCAGTCACTGGGTTGAAGCATTCCCTACCAAAAACTGTACTGCCACTACTACTGCAAGGATCCTGGTCAAAGAAATATTTAGTCGGTGGGGGATACCAAAAGTTTTAGACAGTGACAATGGTCCAGGATTTGTAGGTAATGTAATACAAGAGACATGTAAGCTCCTTGGTGTTATTCAAAAAATTCACATCTTCTATCACCCTGAGTCTGCGGGACAGGTTGAACGAATGAACAGGACAATTAAAAATGCCCTTAGAAAGGTTGTAAATGAGCAAGGTACTGATTGGGATGAAAAATTACCCTTTGTTCTGGCAACTATTCGTTCCAGAGTTTGCAGGTCCATAGGCTTTGCCCCTTATGAAGCTCTGCTCGGCAGAACAATGAGAACGTGGGAACATCTGATAAATCCAGTCCCAGCAGCATTAGAAACTGTGTCATTATCGGAATCATGGGTAGAGATCTTAAAGGATCATGTGATTACAGTACATAAGGCTGTATGTGCCACTGATGAATGTACCCATAAAAGCTCACAACAGTGGTTTAATGCAATGGGTGACACTAGTGAATACCAAATTGGGTCTAGAGTAATGTTACAGGATTTTTCTGGGTTCCACCCATTTCCTAGAGCAAAGTGGAAGGGCCCTTATGCAGTAATAGATAAAATTGGACCCTCTGTTTACTTACTAGACTTGGGAGAGGACAAGTCAAGATGGAGTCATGCATGTCAGATCAAAGCATTTAAGGGAAAAATGGATTTGATGGATGTGAGCATTGTCTAATTTTCTTGCTGAGATTGTCTTTCAGGTCCCAGGAGTGAGGCGAATACCAGAAGACTACACCATAATGAAGACATCCCCCCTGGACAAATACAAGCCTTCTCTATTAACATATGTGTTGATAACAGCGTCACTCACTTTACTTCTTTGCATCACAAACATCAGAGTGAAAGAGTGCCAAGTTGAGGAATCAAAATGCTTCCCAGTGGGGAAATCTGATCGAAATAAAAGAAGTGTAATGGATCATACTACAGAACTTACTGTTTTAGAGGACTCGGAAGGCATCCAGATACATGGGGATACTGTAAAGGGCATAGTCGGGGGGTGGATAGTCGTTAGATGTGAGATCATGATGCCAAAATCTGATTACTTGATGGAATCTGCTGTTTGGACTTACCCAGAAGGAAGCGATCGTCACAGGAGTACAGATATAATATTAGTGGAGACAAAGAATGGACCACAAATGCAAATGACTTTAGAAAGGAACTTTACAATATTTAAGGAGGGTATTATATCCTGTAGCCCTCATGATGTGAAGGATGGAGTCTATGCAAAAATCCTAAAGATAATGGTCACAAATTCTAGAGACTGTCCTACAATTTTACAGTGGCCAGAACATGGACTTTTCCTTGAGCGGACTCAAAATTTAGTGTATAGCGATGTTTCATACTTATCATTACCATTATTGTTGAATTTTACATCATTTAACATTCCAGAAAGTTGCCCAAAATCAATGGGGTTATGGTTTAAAACAGTCTTTCAAACACATATAAACTTATTTTGGGATGCTACACAAGGGCTTAATTTTAAGAAAGTTTCAAAGAGGGATCTGGTACTGATATCATATCAGGCCTCAGTTTGGGTAGTTCGATTTGGAATAGGGTTGATATAGAGAGTCTAAATATGAGAGAACAAAATTTTGTGGGTGGATTACAGCAGATACTGCTTAAAGGGGGAAGAGTGGATTTAAACGCTCTAGCTGAAATGAAAATAGATATTCAGAACATTCACACCATTGCTGCAGATTTGCAGAACGTTCAAATGTCGGTGAATGCATTGAATAAAACCATTCAAACGAATAATGTATCCAAGTCTATAGTTTGTGGTATTATAGGAAACTTGCTGAGTGAGCATCTGAGCCTAGGGCTTCAAGAAATCAAACGAGGAGAATGGCCAAGGATAATGAACTATTATTCAATCTTATCAAAGACAGTGGTGTTACTTGTAGGAACTTTGCCCTTGCTAATGTAAGGAGCCTGGATACTCTTTGTAATAAAGATCGCATCGGAAAGCAGGAAGTACCTCTGACCATCGACATCCCTACATGGTCAACAAAACCCTTACCCGTATACAAGATGATCGTTCTTGGTGAGGTGGAGGTGAGAAATGGCACTAATATACTGAAACAACTGCTACCACAAAGCAGACTCGTCGTCAAGGATAACCAAGTATGGAAAACCATGGACCCCAACTGCTGTACCAAACGTGCCCAGGCCTGGCTTTGTTCCTGTTCTTTTGAGCGGCTGGAGTACGTAGAGGGTTGTGCTGCTACACACTCTGGAAACTGCCTGGTTCGATTACAAAAATTTGAACCGGCCTGGAAGAGAATAATTCATGGAGAAGACTCGAGGGTCTGTGCATTGGGGGTTCCCTCATTCACTTGGCAGAAGCAAGTTCAGTGCCGGACACCTATCACAGGCTGGTGTGTGAACCTCACATATGGACTGTTAACAATCGGACAGGAAGACATTCAAGCCAATATCCACATGAATCAAGTATCTGTAAACATTGAGCAAACAGATCTTGGCAATTGGGACTCTATGATTTCTCCTTTATTTAAGAAAATTCCACCACTTACAGTTGAATTGGATACATTATTTAAGAGGGATAGTAGGAAAATTATAGAATTACAAGAACTGGTGAAGGAAAACCTCATCAGTTCTAATAAAATTGCTAAAGAATTTCAGGAGCCTTGGTGGAGCATACCCAATAACACTCTTTCTCACCCGCTATTGAGAACTCTTTCCATGATTTTTGTGTTCGTTCAATTTATATTAATATGTTTTTTGTTTGGTTTATACTGTTGCGGTAGAAGACAACTAAGAACAATCCAGAAAAATAAGGAAAGCATAGAGATGGCTTCAATCTTAAGAGCCAGGGATGTCTGAGCGGTTTGATTGTGAATCGATTCTGATTCGAACCGATCCAAGTGGGGGTATATGTAGTATATTGTGTCTAATATGTGTATATATATATATATATATATATGTATACATGTGTATATATATATATATATATATATATGTTATTATATATATTTATTATATGTAGTGTTTTTATTTAGGCATTCTAAAGACAAGGTTATTCTAGGCAGACCGCTTTAGTAGCCGTTATCTAATTGCGCATATTAAAAGAGGGTTTGTTGGTCAAAGGACAAATGGCCAGACCAGAATTACTCCACATATGAAAGGGAACAGATAATGATTATCTTAATCTAATCAGTATTCACACATATCAAAGGGGGAATATGCAAGAATGTAAATTGGGGCAGCTTTATAATTACAACTATTCACAGCGTGGGGTTGTCTCCGGTCACTCTGAAAGACCGGGGCAGATCAAAGCATTTAATGGAAACGCCTAATCAAATTGCTCAGACATTCAGTGTGTGTGGGGGGGATATAACAGGACGTTCAATCTGTTTAGAAGTGTGTGTTCTTACGAAGGCACCCAAGAGTCACATGGTTCCATGGGGCTCTAAATATTACTAGCACTGTCGTGATATGGACTCTGTTGGATTTTTGTCATCTGTAAGACTGTTCTGTTTGGAAGTCAATAAAATTGTCTCTCTCTGTCAGGGACCCAGCGCCGGACGAGCGGCCCGCTCTCCGGTGCGCATGCGCGGCGGCCCGGCTCTCCGGCGCATGCGCACTCGCGGCTCGGCGGTCCGGCGCTCGCGCATGCGCACTGGCGCCCGTTTGTGCGCCATGGCGCACAATTAGCGTCCACTGGGCGCCTATAAAAGCTGCCTGACGCACAGGCACTTTGCTGGTCTGTCTTTCCAGCTCAGTGCCTGTGTGTCTCCTGTGGTTACCAGATCTGATCCTGTATCCTGACCCCTTGGCTTGTTTAAACGGACTTCTATTGCTCTCTCCTGTGTTTGACCCCCTGCTTGCTCAACGGACTTTGCTGCCTGATCCTGTGTTTGACCCCCTGCTTGCTCAACGGACTTTGCTGCCTGATCCTGTGTTTGACCCCCTGCTTGCTCAACGGACTTTGCTGCCTGATCCTGTGTTTGACCCCCTGCTTGCTCAACGGACTTTGCTGCCTGATCCTGTGTTTGACCCCCTGCTTGCTCAACGGACTTTGCTGCCTGATCCTGTGTTTGACCCCCGGCTTGCTTCCACGGACTTGCACTATACCTGTGTTTGACCCCCGGCCTGCTTTCCGGACTTACATAACCATTGACTGCTCAGTGACCAGTGTCAGTTCATCAACCAGGTGTTTGGGCTCCTGCCTCTCCTCCCTGCCATCTGCCGGTCTGCCCAGGCCAGGTCCACATCTCTCCCAGGCATCCCACTGGTCCCACCTGCCGGAGGTGACCTGTGCCTCCTGGTGCCGTTTGTTCCCTGTTTCACCTCCAGGGGGCAGATTGCGCCGGGTCGCAAGGGTGAACCGCTCTCAGCATCTCGGTCTCGGTAAGTACATCCCTGATAGTACAGACCAGCCATGTCTGAGACCGACAGAGCGTGTTCACCTCTTGAGATCCTGTGTCAGCAGATGGCAGCACTTACTGAGGCTGTCCAAAAACTGCAGATGGGCTACGCTCAAGTTGACAGTCGCCTACAGCAATTAACCGGGCAGTCAGCCCCTGCAGCCGGCAACTCAGCCACCATCAGCGGGGTTCCTCCATCAGCAGCCCCCATCAACCCCACTGTGGTCGTGGCTTCCCCTGAACCTAGGGTGCCTACACCCGAACGCTTCTCGGGTGACCGAAAGAGATTTAGGGCCTTCAAAAATGCCTGTACCCTGTACCTGGCTCTGCAGCCCAGAACCTTCTCCTCTGAGGTGGTGAAAGTGGGGTTCATAATCTCTCTCCTGGCCGAGGAACCCCAGGCTTGGGCCCATAGCCTAATGGAACAGAGAGACCCCGTGTTGAACTCAGTTGACACTTTTTTTGAGAGTATGGGTCAGCTCTACGACGACCCCCAGAAGGGGGCTACCGCTGAAACCACCCTGCACAATCTCTCCCAAGGCCGGAGACCGGTTGAAGACTACACTGCTGAATTCAGAAAATGGTCAGCCGACACCGGCTGGAATGGGCCGGCCCTCAAATATCAGTTCCGACAAGGACTCTCTGACACCCTTAAAGATGAACTTGCCCGGATTGATGTCCCGGAATCTCTGGAAGACCTCATACAAGCAGTCACCAAGATCGACAGACGCCTGCGTGAACGCCGTGCTGAACGTTTCCAGACGCCTCGCTCCAGTTGGATGATGCCCAAGCCAAGTCCTGCCCAGCCTTCTTACCATTCGCCACCTGTGCCCTCTTCTGGAATTGAGCCCATGCAGCTAGGCCTAGTCCGCGCCCCTCTGACCCCAGAGGAGCGTTTACACAGACGCCAGGCCAACCTGTGCCTTTATTGCGGGGGTTCCGGGCACTATCTTCGCACCTGCCCCATTAGGCCCAGTAAGTCCCTTCCCAAGTTTAACTTAAACTACCAAGTCTCCGGTCTGTCTCACACTTACATTACCCTCTTTATCTCTTTGCAGTTAACGGGAAAGGAGGTCCGCCTCCCGGCCATAATTGATTCCGGGGCTTGCAGCTGCTTCTTGGATTCCTCCCTCGCCACTCAGCTCCAGCTTCCCCTGGTCCCCAAGAAGCAGTGCCTCCAGGTTCATCTAGCCGATGGATCCCTTCCGCGCTCCGGCTTGATCACTTTGGAAACCAACCCTATTCCTGTTACTACCGATTCCGGCCATAAGGAGCTCCTCCGCTTGGATATTATTCCGTCTCCTATGTTTCCCATTATCCTGGGGCTCCCTTGGTTGCAGGCACATGAACCCCTGATTAATTGGCGGACGAAGGAGGTCTCCTTCCCTTCCCAATACTGTTCCCTAAACTGCTCCCCCGCAACCCTGGCTTCCTGTTCAGCTCTAGTACCAGTACCCGACAACCTGAAACATGTCCCACCGACCTACCTAGAATTTAGGGACGTTTTTGATAAACAGCAGGCCGACCGCCTACCACCTCACCGACCCTATGATTGTCCTATAGACCTCTTACCCGGTGCTGCGGTTCCTTTTGGCCGTATTTTTCCTCTGTCCGAGACCGAGTTAGCCACCCTCAAGGCCTACATTGACGACAACCTGGCCAAAGGTTTCATCCGCCCTTCCTCGTCACCTGCTGGGGCTGGCATTTTCTTTGTCGAGAAGAAGGACGGTTCCCTGAGGCCCTGTATCGATTATAGAGAGATTAATAAAATTACCATCAAGAACAGGTACCCTCTTCCCCTCATCCCCGAACTGTTCCAACGGTTTCGGTCCGCACAGGTCTTCTCTAAGCTTGACCTCCGAGGGGCCTACAACCTCATACGGATCAGGGCGGGCGATGAGTGGAAGACCGCTTTTAGATCAAGGTTCGGGCACTACGAGTATCTCGTAATGCCATTCGGGCTCTGTAATGCCCCGGCAACTTTCCAACACTTAGTGAATGATATTTTCCGGAGATACTTGGATGACTTCCTAGTAGTCTACCTGGATGATATACTCATTTTCTCGGCCTCTCCCGAACTCCACCGTACGCACGTTAAGATAGTCCTCACCATCCTCAGGCAGCATAAACTTTACCTGAAAGCAGAGAAATGCGAGTTTGAGAAATCCACGGTCCAGTTCCTGGGGTTTGTTATCTCTACCAGTGGGGTTGCCATGGATCCACAGAAGGTTCAGGCCATTCAGGATTGGCCGGCCCCCAAAGATAAAAAAGGAGTTCAGAGGTTTATTGGGTTTGCCAACTTCTATCGGAGGTTTATTGTGGGCTTCTCCTCCATTGTGGCACCAATCACCCTACTCACCCACCAACACAGTCGGTTCAGTTGGTCCCCAGAGGCCCAGGCAGCCTTTGTCCAGTTGAAGTCCTTGTTTTCATCCGCCCCGATCTTACGGCACCCAGATCCCGCATTGCCCTTTGTGTTGGAGGTGGATGCCTCTGAGACTGCCCTTGGTGCCATCCTCTCCCAGCGCCAGGGCGCCAAGGCCCTCCTTCACCCAGTGGCCTTTGCCTCCCGAAAGCTGAGCCCGCCAGAGAGAAATTATGATGTGGGGGATAGGGAACTGCTGGCCATTAAATTTGCCCTCGAGGAGTGGCGATACCTCTTGGAGGGGGCATCTCACCCTGTTATGGTTTGGACCGACCATAAGAATCTCGAGTATCTCAGGACAGCCAAACGATTGAGACCCAGGCAGGCTAGGTGGGCTCTCTTCTTTTCAAGATTTAATTTTCTCATTGCCTACAGACCAGGTTCCAAAAACGGAAAGGCCGATGCGCTCTCCCGCATGTTCCTAGAATCTCCCCAAGAAACCAAACCCAGCACCATCCTGACCCCACAAAACTTCGGCCTACTGACTCAGGTAGACCTTATGTCTACAATCAAGGCTGCGACCGAACACGACCAGGTCCCTACCAACCTCTCCCTGGCCAGACACGATGATCTCCTGTGGTCTGGGGAGAAGATCTTCGTGCCCCCTGGGGTAAGACACCTTGTGCTTGAAACCTTTCATGACCACAAATTGGCAGGCCACTTTGGTTCCAGGAAGACCTCAGAGCTTATTGCTCGTTCCTTTTGGTGGCCAGGCTGGAGGCAGGACTGTAAAGATTATGTCGCTTCTTGCATCCCGTGCCAGCGCAGCAAGGGACCCAAGACCAAATCCTGGGGGCTACTGAGACCACTCCCCATCCCGGATCGCCCATGGGCAGAAGTCTCCATGGACTTTATCGTGGAGTTACCCCCTTCCAGGGGATACACCACCATTCTGGTCATTGTGGACCGGCTTTCCAAGATGGCTCATTTTATCCCCCTGGTGGGTACCCCGTCTGCCTCCACCACAGCTGACGTATTCTTCAGGGAGATCGTAAGACTTCATGGGGTGCCCAGGAGCATCACGTCCGACAGGGGTACCCAGTTTACTTCTAAGTTTTGGAGGGAATTATGCAAATCCCTTGAAATAAAGATCTGCTTGTCTTCTGCCTACCATCCCCAGAGCAACGGTCAAACGGAAAGGACCAACCAGACACTGGAACAGTACCTCCGTTGCTTCTGCTCTGATTCCCAGAATGACTGGTCCACCCTTTTACCCTACGCTGAATTCGCGTATAATAACTCCATTCATTCCGCCACCAAGCAAACACCCTTTTGGGCCAACTCTGGTTTCCATCCTTCTTTTCTCCCAGAATCCCCTCCGGAAAACTCGGTTCCTGCAGCTCAAGACCGTGTGGAGTCTTTACAGACCAATTTTAAAAAATTACAAAAATGCATGCAGGAGGCTCAGGAAGGGTACAGTAAGCACTTCAACAAGGGGAGGAAGGAGAACCCGGCATTTGGGGTCAACGAAGAGGTCTGGCTGTCCTCCTCCAACCTGAAGCTACCTGTCCCCTCCCGGAAATTGGGGCCAAGATTTATTGGCCCATTCAGGGTCAAAAGGATAGTGAACCCTGTGGCTTTTGAACTTGACTTACCTCCAAGTTACAGGATCCATCCTGTTTTTCACGCCTCCCTTTTGAAACCCACCACTCCCAGCCCTTTTCCTGGCAGAGAAGAACCACCTCCTCCTCCTGTTTTAGTCGAAGGCGAGAAGGAGTTTGAGGTAGAGGAGATCTTAAGTTGCAGAAAAAAGGGCAGGCAGCTCCAATACCTGATCAAGTGGAAGGGTTATCCTCCCGAGGACAACTCATGGGAACCCTCAAGGAACCTGCACGCCCCACGTTTGATCCAGGCATTTCATCAGGCACATCCTGAATTGATGGCCAGTTTGGGTGTCCAGAGGCCACCCCTCGGGGGGGGGCACTGTCAGGGACCCAGCGCCGGACGAGCGGCCCGCTCTCCGGTGCGCATGCGCGGCGGCCCGGCTCTCCGGCGCATGCGCACTCGCGGCTCGGCGGTCCGGCGCTCGCGCATGCGCACTGGCGCCCGTTTGTGCGCCATGGCGCACAATTAGCGTCCACTGGGCGCCTATAAAAGCTGCCTGACGCACAGGCACTTTGCTGGTCTGTCTTTCCAGCTCAGTGCCTGTGTGTCTCCTGTGGTTACCAGATCTGATCCTGTATCCTGACCCCTTGGCTTGTTTAAACGGACTTCTATTGCTCTCTCCTGTGTTTGACCCCCTGCTTGCTCAACGGACTTTGCTGCCTGATCCTGTGTTTGACCCCCTGCTTGCTCAACGGACTTTGCTGCCTGATCCTGTGTTTGACCCCCTGCTTGCTCAACGGACTTTGCTGCCTGATCCTGTGTTTGACCCCCTGCTTGCTCAACGGACTTTGCTGCCTGATCCTGTGTTTGACCCCCTGCTTGCTCAACGGACTTTGCTGCCTGATCCTGTGTTTGACCCCCGGCTTGCTTCCACGGACTTGCACTATACCTGTGTTTGACCCCCGGCCTGCTTTCCGGACTTACATAACCATTGACTGCTCAGTGACCAGTGTCAGTTCATCAACCAGGTGTTTGGGCTCCTGCCTCTCCTCCCTGCCATCTGCCGGTCTGCCCAGGCCAGGTCCACATCTCTCCCAGGCATCCCACTGGTCCCACCTGCCGGAGGTGACCTGTGCCTCCTGGTGCCGTTTGTTCCCTGTTTCACCTCCAGGGGGCAGATTGCGCCGGGTCGCAAGGGTGAACCGCTCTCAGCATCTCGGTCTCGGTAAGTACATCCCTGATACTCTCTGGGAGAATCGGGTTTTGCTGCGGAGACAATACTTTTAATAACCATATACCATCTACGAGGAAGGAACGACGATTATAGATTAGATCACTACATGGAGGAGTGCAGGCGAGAGCAGGACGCGGCTCCCCCCCCCCCCACAACAACAGACACATGGGCTGCAGAACCGAAGCCCACAGACGGCCGGAAGAGACAGTCAGCTGTCAGGCGGCAGATGAGAGGAACGGAACAGAAGCAGCTGGAATGGAGGCTCAGGGGAAATGGTGCTGGAGCGAAGGGTCAACCTGCAGACCCCCAAAGGTACAGGGGATCTCTGGGGGGTGAAGGCAATAGGAGAAGCAAAGAAGGGCTTCCGGAGTTGGGGGATACACCCTCAGTCCAGGGGTCAGAGATATTATCACTCCCCCAGGATAGAACAAGCCAGTTGGCAAAGAAACTGGGAAGCCCTGCACTGCCTCCCCCCTGACCCCCCCCCTCCTTAAAAGAAAATGCAGGTGCCCTAAGTGACCACGCAGGGACAGACATCCCTTTAACAGACCAAAGGAGAGAGGCCCCAGGGAGCACCAAGTTAGCTGTTCTAGGGACAGAGCAAAAAATGGACAGAATAAAGCCAGTGATATGCCTGGAAACATGGCCAGTAGAATCCACCAAGGAACATATTGTACATGGGGAGGTCACGGAAACAGAGATGGGAATGGAGACAGAAACAGCAAGAAGTGGGAATGATTGGGACTTAATTGATATTAGAAAGCTAATAAAAGCGCTACCCTCAAAAGCAGACATTCAAGACCTGATTGCCACAGTAGAGAGATCATGCAAACAAGCAGTGGAGGATCTTAAAGAAGAGATAGGGGTGGTGGGTTACAGAGTAGAAGCGCTGGAAGAAGGTCAAGACGAGATTAAGCAGGCAGTAGGAGAGGTCCAAGATATTATTAAGCAACAGGAAGATATGTTAAATAATTATAGAGACCAATTGGACAATATTGCTTAAAGGAATGAAGGTGTAGAATTAGGTGTGTCACAGCCAAGTACTTGCGGGTACTCTGCTAGCTGTACACCGACGTCCGATTGTACCAGGCAAATTTCCCTGCCCCAGCTGCTGGACCGTCGAAAGAAGTTCACTCCCAGCCATCCACATGCCCAGCAGTTGAATGCTAGCTTGGCTAAATTGCTAGCACTTCAACTGCTGCCTTTTCAGTTGGTAGACTCGGCCCCCTTCCGTGAGTTTGTGCAATGTGCGGTTCCTCAGTGGCAGGTCCCCAAACGCTTTTTCTCACGGAAGGCGATTCCGGCTCTCTACTGGCATGTGGAAGGCAATGTCCATGCCTCGCTGGACAGGGCGGTCAGTGGTAAGGTGCATATTACTGCTGACTGATGGTCCAGCAGGCATGGACACTCTTTTGGCAGCTGGGAAGGATGCAGGACAATGCAGTAGTGTTGAAGGTTGTTCCGCCACCATGCCTCCAAAATGCTACTACTGGTTGTGACACACCTCTCTCCTCCACCCCCTCCTCTTCCTCCATGGCCTCTTTCCTGTCCTTTGTCCTCGGAACCAGCGGTTCTCCGTAGCCGTTCAAGGGACTACGCAAGTACGCAGGCAAAAAGATGCCATGCTATGCTTGCACTGGTGTGTTTGGGGGACAGGAGCCACACTGGGGCAGAGGTTCTGTCAGCTCTGCAGGGGCAGGCCGAGAGGTGGTTGACGCCACGCCAGCTTAAGCCAGGAATGTTGGTTTGCGACAATGGCACCAACCTCCTCTCTGCCCTGCGACAGGGACAACTGACCCATGTGCCCTGTATGGCTCACGTCCTTAACCTGGTAGTGCAGCGGTTCTTGGGCAGGTACCCAGGTTTACATGATGTCCTGAGGCAGGCCAGGAAAGTGTGTGCATTTACGCTGATCATATAATGCCAGTGCTCGGCTGGCTGAGCTGCAAAAAGAGTTGAACCTGCCCAAAAACCGCCTTATATGTGACATGCCCACCAGGTGGAACTCAACGTTGGTCATGCTGCAGTGACTGCACATGCAGCAGAGGGCCATCAATGAGTACCTGTGCGACTACGGCACCAGGACAGGGTCAGGGGAGATCAGATTTTTTTCACCACGCCAGTGGAGCATGATCAGGGATGCATGCACGGTCCTGTCACCATTTGAGGAGGCCACAAGGATGGTGAGAAGTGACAGTGTACCTCATGTCCACCTGTTGGAGCATACGCTGCATGGAATAATGGACAGGGCCCTTGAGGCAGAACAGAGGCAGGAAGAGGAGGACTTCCTTGCCTCTCAAGGCCCTCTTTATCCAGACAGTGTTCCTTCTGTCCCACCCATCACACAGGAAGAGGATGAGAAGGAGGAGGAGGATTGTGTCAGCATGGAGGTGGAGCCTGGCACTCAGCATCAGCAGCAGCAGTCTTTTAAGGATGATTTACCATCCCAAGAAACCGGTGGACTTGTACGTGGCTGGGAGGAGGTGGCTGCGGATCATGTCGTCCTTAGTGACCCAGAAGATTCCGGACCGAATGCCTCAGCTAACCTACGCTGCATGGCCTCCCTGATCCTGCAAAGCCTGCGGAATGGATCCTCGTATTCTTCGGATAAAGGAGAGGGACCATTACTGGCTGGCCACTCTCCTTGATCCACGGTACAAGGGTAAGGTTGCGGACCTTATCTTGCCGTCGCAGAGGATGAGACATCTCTGGAAGGCCTTGCAGAAAGGTATGTGCAAAGCATTCCCAGAGACTGGGAGGTTACAAACTCCTGGTCCTGGACAACGAGTTGCTGAGTTGGGAGCGTTGGAGAAGGTGGCCGTCTGACCGATGCGTTCAGACAATTTTTTAGTCCGCAGCCCCAAGGTATGATCGGTTCCAGCAACCATCGCCAGCGTCTGATATACATGGTGCAGGAATACCTAGGGGCAAGGTCAGACTTGGACACCTTTCCCACCAAAAATCCTCTGGCTTACTGGGTCTTGAGGATGGATCCCTGGCCAGAGCTTGCACAGTATGCAATTGAGCTACTGGCCTGTCCTGCATCCAGCGTTCTTTCGGAATGCACATTCAGTGCTGCTGGAGGCTTTGTCGCCGATCACAGGGTGCACCTGTCCACCGACTCGGTTAATCGACTGACCTTCGTAAAGATGAATTAGTCTTGGATCACCACCAGCTACCAGGCACCTAAAGCTGATGTAACAGAATAATTTATTTTGAAATGTCACATCCCTTCAAGACTGCCTATGCTGATGCTGAGTGACTGTCCTGTTGAGTTGACTGACTATCCTCTTCCTCCTCAATGATCCTGATGATAGCTTGGAAGAACATTTTTGTTTCTGGGAGCCACCACCAGTGGCTAAGGCCCAATTTTTCAGCCCCTGTTTTACAGGGGCGTGTAATTAAAATTGTTGATGCGATACTTTGCAACAGGTCTCATTGCTGTGCTCCAAGTACAGTATCTGTGAGGGGTTGCCGTGTTGTGGCACCAGTACCAGTGCCTAAGGCCCAATTTTTCAGCCCCTGTTTAACAGGGGCGTGTAATTACAATTTTTGATCTAATAATTCACAGCAGGGCCCATTCCTGCGCCCACCAAGAGTAACTGTGAGGGCTTACAGTGTTGTAGCACCAGCACTACCACCAAAGACCCAAATTTTCCTACCACTGTTCAACAATGGCATGTAATTACTATTCCTGATATAATAGTTTACAGCAGGGTGTTCCAGCGCCCACCAAAAGTAACTGTGAGGGCTTTCAGTGTTGTGGCAACACCAACATCTAAGGGGCAAATTTCTGCTGAGTATATACGGCAGGCTCCTACTTTCAAACATTCAACTTACAAATGACACTTACTTGCAAACGGAAGGAGACAACAGGAAATCTACCCCTAGGAAGGGAAATTTTATCCTAGTTTTATAGTTAGTAAGGTTGAATAAAGACATCAGTCCATCCAGTTTAACCTGAGTGAGGTGTCTACAATTGTCCCTATCCCTGTACATTGCACACCCACATCAGTCCCTATCCTCAAGGAGCCCACCATCCAAGGTCCCAATTCTTTTTTGGACAGAAGCCAATTAACCTACCTGCATGTCTTTGGATTGTGAGAGGAAACCAGAGTACCCAGAGGAAACCCATGCAGGCACAGGGAGAACATGCAAACTCCAGGCAGGTAGTGTCGTGGTTGGGATTCGAACCAGCGACCCTTCTTAATGCTAGGTGAGAGTGCTAACCACTACACCACTGTGGTGCCCTTACCCTGTAAGAGTTAATATGGGAAAAAGGTGTCTCCTCTCTACTGATGCTTTATCACCAATCCTTGTTTCAATAAAAAAAACACTTTTCCAAAAACATTTGTCATTGGGACGGAAAGTGAGGTGAAATGTTCTGAACAGGTGCACAGACAGCAAAACAAATGTTACAGGGGTGATAACCCTTCCCTATGTTCTCCAAAAAGCTTAAAAAATTATTTTTTTGGCTGCAGCTACACTTAAAAATTTACCTGTTCCAAATTACAAACAAATTCTACTTAAGATCAAACCTACAGTCCCTGTCTTGTTTGCACCGCCTGTATACTGCTGTTCATAGTATATAGGGTTTTAGGTATAAGGTTTTATTTTGGGTGAAGGGTTACCCTTAATATCTATACAAGACCCAAAGGGGCTGGTAATGGGCTGGGGTAGGGGGGGGGGGGGGGGTGATGGGTAGCCATGCCATTTTTCCCAAAGATTTTCATCCATATTGCCAGGAGAAGACATGACATTAAAGCCGCAAGCAGTTTTAAATGGCTTATTTTTTTCCTTTACAAATGTCATTTTGTGCTGGGACAGTTGTAAACATGGGAAACACATGCTACTTCACAGGCATACTTTAGAAACCCCCCAGGTACGATATTTAAAGGAATATTTCACTTTTTCTTTTTCACTTTATGCATCATTAAAATGACTGCTCCAGAAAAAACTGCCATTTTTAAAACTTCTTTTTGCATTGATACATGTCCCCTGGGGCAGGACCCGGGTTCCCAAACCCTTTTTAGGACAATAACATGCATATTGGCCGTTATAATTAGCACTTTAGATTGCGAACATTCGCATCCATTGTAATTAATAGGGTTCTAACGTTCGTGCAAACTTTCGGTCCGTTCGCAGGTTCTGGTGCGAACCGAACTGGAGGGTGTTCGGCTCATCCCTAATCCTTAGTGAGGAAAAAAATACAATACCCTATTTTAGCAAAGAATGGGAAAACAAATTAAACCCCACATTCACTTTATCACAAATAAAGAAGCTAATGGGAGCAACACACCACCTGTCAATAAGCTCATCTATTCTGGAAATGTCTTACAAATTCCTGACTAGATGGTATAGAACCCCAGCAAGACTAGCACAAATATATCCTACAGCAGAGAATAAATGTTGGAGAGGATGTAAAGAAAAGGGAACTTTCCTCCATATCTGGTGGACATGTCCCAGGGTCAGGGTCTTCTGGGAGGAAATAGCCCCATGGATCAAGAGGATGTCAAAGGAGCATAGAGCTAACACCGGAACACTTCTTATTCCATGGGGCTATGGATGCCATAAGAACATATAAAAACAGTGTAACACCACACCTATTAAATGTGGCAAAGAGGATAGTACTGAGACACTGGAAACAAACCAGGAGCCCAACACTGGGAGAATGGAAAAGGGAGGTAGAGGAAATGAGTGAGGCTGAAAGGTGGGTTTATAAGACCAGAAATAAACAGGATAAATTTGAGAAAATATGGGAAGAATGGGGAAAGTATGCCCAAGAGATAGAAAAAGAAATCATTAATAAAAAACAGGATTAGACTTTAAAGACAAATCTGATATAGAGTAAAGAACAAAGAAAGTATCACAACATAGTTTGGTGTTTTTTAATTTTATGTGAAGACTATAAATGTAAAAGCAGGATTACATGATGTATGGTAGGGATGGAGAAGGTCACGAATAACACATAGAACACAACACTGGAAATTAATTTTTTATTTTTTTCTTGCTCACTTGCTTGACACTTAAGTAAAGATACATATAAATTAAACAATAAGAAAGAAAGATGTAAGGAAAGAAGGGGAGGTTTAAAAAAAAAAATAGGTTCACTAGAATCACAAGCACACAAAGGAAATAATCCGTATGGATGGCACAAATAAAACAGATTATAATTAAGGCACTAGAAGGGAGGAGGTGAAATGGACAGGCGAAGCTGGGGGAGCCAACCTCCAAGGTAGAAGATAAGAAAATGGTCAATTTTTGTCCTCTGTATACTGCAGATATAGATATATCATGTAAATGATGTTTGGAGAAAATGTTTAATAAAGTTTGAATTATAAAAATAAAAAAATTACACGAGGAGGATGTGGACTTCATGGGAATAACAAAAACTTGGTTTGACAGCTCACGTGACTGGCTGGCAAACATCCAGGGGTATTCTTTGTATCGGAGGGACAGGGAGGGTAGGAGAGGGTGAGAGGTGTGTCTATATATCAGGAATAATTTATGGGTAGAGGATCGGAATGACATCAGTGATGGGGCAAGGGGGGAGGTGGAGTCCATATGGGTGGAACTCCAAAGGGTGGAAGTAAGCGAGACATTACTAGTGGGGGTATGTTACAGGCCCCCTACCCCGAGGGAAGAAGTTGAATCTCCTTTCACAGTTAGAAATGGCAGTAAGACAGGGAAATGTCATCATAATGGGGGACTTCAACTATCCTGACATTGACTGGGCGGAAGGGACAGCCCACTCATTAAAGGCCTGCCATTTCTTAAATGTTCTACAGGTCAACTTCATGTCCCAATTGGTGGATTCCCCAAACTAGAAGTAATGCATTGCTAGATCATTTAATTACAAACGATACAGATCTGATTGCAGATGTTGAAAAATGGGACAAATTGGGAACTAGTGACCACAGATTTATTACATTCCGCATAAATCATTGGAAGGAGAGGCACAAGGGGAGTACAAGAACACAAAATTTCAAAAGAGCCAACTTTTCTAAACTGCGCTCAGTGATGCAGAATATTAAGTGGGACCAAATCCTTGAAACAGGAAACACAGAGAAAAAATGTGCTTTAGGAATATATTAAATAAATGTGTCACCAAGGGGTAATAAATATAGAAGAACAAAGGGTAAAGCTGGGTGGCTGAACCAAAACGTAAAATGACATATTAAGGACCAAGAAAATGGCCTTTAAAAGTACATTGTCAGCATTCCAACAATATAAGGAATGCAATGTGAGGTATAAGAACACAATCAGGGTGTCTAAAAAAGACTATAAGAGACACATAGGAGGAGAGGAGAGTAAAAATAAAGTTTTTTAAATATATTAACAGTAAAAAGGTGAGGACTGAAAACATAGGCCCCATAAAGGATGAGGAAGGGTAGACGGTTACAGATGACAAGGAGAAGGCAGCTGTGCTAAATGCTTTCTTCTCCTCGGTCTTCACACAGCAAAAGGAGGGGCATACCGGCCATGACAGTATTGTTAGTAACACGTCACAGGATCTACCCTTGTGTCTAACAGAGGCCCGGAGTCTGGAAAGGATTAGAGAAGCTTAACATAAATAAATCACCAGGACCAGATGGCTTACACCCAAGAGTCCTTAAAGAACTCAGTCAGGTTATAGCCAGACCACTATTCCTAATCTTAATGGACAGCATGCTGACAGGATTGGTACCAGCTGATTGGCAAAAGGTCCACGTGCTAACAATATTCTTCAAGGGGCAGAGATCTATTCCTGGGAACTATAGGCCTGTCAGTCTAACGTTGGTAGTTTGTAAACTTATGATTGGGTGATGAGAGACCGTATACAAGAATTTGCTGATGAAAACAGTATCATTAGCAGTAATCAGCACAGTTTTACAAAAGGTCGCTCATGCCAAACCAAAATATTAACATTCTACGAGGTGAGCTGCCATCTGAACAAAGGAAGGCCAGTGCATGTGGTGTATCTGGATTTTGCAAAAGCATTTAAAAAAAGTCCCCCACAAACGCTTAATCTACAAGCTGAGGTCTGTAGGCATGAACCATAAGCTTTGTTCTTGGATAGAAAACTGGCTACAGGGCGTGTCCAAAGTGTTGTTACATAGTTACATAGTAGATGAGGTCAAAAAAAGATACAAGTCCATCAAGTCCAACCTATGTGTGTGATTATATGTCAGTATTATCTTGTATATCCCTGTATGTTGTGGTCGTTCAGGTGCTTATCTAATAGTTTCTTAAAACTATTGATGCCCCCCGCTGAGAGCACCGCCTGTGGAAGGGAATTCCACATACTTGCCGCACTTACAGTAAAGAACCCTCTACATAGTTTAAGGTTAAACCTCTTTTAATGAGTGGCCACATGTCTTGTTAAACTCCCTTCCGTGAAAAAGTTTTATCCCTATTGTGGGGTCACCAGCATGGTATTTGTAAATTGAAATCATATCCCCTCTCAAGCGTCTCTTCTCCAGAGAGAATAAGTTCAGTGCTCGCAACCTTTCCTCCAGATCCTTTATTAGCTTTGTTGCCCTTCTTTTTTTTTTTTTCCAAGAAAATTGTTGCCCTTCTTTTTACTCGCTTCATTTCTAGTACATCCTTCCTGAGGACTGGTGCCCAGAACTGGCCGGACCAGAGTCTTGTAGAGCGGAAGAAATCGTTTTATCTCTGGAATTAATCCCCCTTTTAATGCATGCCAATATTCTGTTTGGTTTGTTAGCAGCAGCTTGGCATTGCATGCCATTGCTGAGCCTATCATCTACTAGGACCCCCAGGTCCTTTTTCATCCTAGATTCCCCCAGAGGTTCTCCCCCCAGTGTATAGATTGCATTCATATTTTTGCCACCCAAATGCATTATTTTAATTTTATTTACATTGAACCTCATTTGCCATGTAGTTGCCCACCCCATTCATTTGTTCAGATCTTTTTGCTTTGTTTCCACATCCTGTGGAGAAGTTATTGCCCTGCTTAGCTTAGTATCATCCGCAAATACAGAGATTGAACTGTTTACCCCACCCGTCATTTATGAACAAATTAAACAGGATTGGTCCCAGCACAGAACCCTGGGGGACCCCACTACCCACCCCTGACCATTTATCACCACCCTCTGAACTCGCCCTTGTAGTTTTCAATCCATGTACTCACCCTATGGTCCATGTCAACGGACCTTATTTTGTACAGTAAACGTTTATGGGGAACTGTGTCAAATGCTTTTGCAAAATCCAGATACACCACGTCTACGGGCCTTCCTTTATCTAGATGGCAACTCACCTCCTCATAGAAGGATAATAGATTGGTTTGGCAAGAACGATTCTTCATGAATCCATGCTGATTACTGCTAATGATACCGTTCTCATTACAAAAATTTTGGGCCCTTTTTAAATATTGGTACTACATTGGCTTTTCTCCAATCAGCTTGTACCATTCCAGTCAGTAGACTGTCAGTAAAAATTAGGAACAATGGTCTGGCAATTACTTGACTGAGTTCCCTAAGTACCCTTGGGTGCAAGCCATCTGGTCCTGGTGATTTATTAATGTTAAGTTTCCCGTCTAATTTTAATTCTGTCCTCTGTTTACCATGGAGGCGCTTCCTGTGATGTGCCATGAGGATAAACACTGCAGTTTTGGTTACTGAAGTATAGTATATGTTTATTCCTGTGCTACCATGTGCGGGAGGATCGGAAAAAAACTGATACAAGCACCGAATAGAGGTCAATCCATACCCATGGAGAGGATAAGTTAAATGGGGGTGGGTGGTGCGCTGTTCACATCAATGAAAAAAATACTGCTAAAGGCAGCAGTACACATGCATATTAGTAAAAATAAATAATTAAATAATGCAAACGGTAACCACAGTAATGAATAAGGTGAATAAAGTGACTGGTTTACAAAGTGCTAAGTGCATAAATCAATACTAATAACTCTATGGTGTTTCTGCTCTGTATCATATATGTGCAAAAAATATAAACAAACTGTGCAATAATAAAGTCCAAAGGAGTGTGCAAAACGCAATGAAGCTGTGCAAAATTTGCAATACGTTCCTTTCCAATCACAGCGGCCATTTACAGCGCGATCGGCGTGTCCAATGAGAGATGATCTCATATGTAAACATATGAGATCATCTCTCAACGCCGGTGAGTGAGGAGGGAGAGATGAACGGCTGCAGCGGCCGTAAGTAAAAAAACGAAAAAAAAAAAGTGCCATCTATGCCTGCTGCCATCTGTCCTCATTACCATCTGTCCCCACTGCCACCTGTCCCCACTGCCATCAGTCCCCACTGCCACCTGTCCCCACTGCCATCTGTCAGTGTCACCTGTCCCCAGTGCCATCTGTCCCCAGTGCCACCTGTCCCCAGTGCCATGTATAAGTGCCATCTGTCATCAGTGCCATATCAGTGTCACATGTCATCAATGCCACATATTAGTGCCACGTGTCATCAGTGCCACGTATCAGTGCCATCTGTCATCAGTGTCATCAGTGCCACGTATTAGTGCCATCTGTCATCAGTGCCACATGTCATCAGTGCCACGTATTAGTGCCACATGATATCAGTGCCACGTATAAGTGCCATCTGTCATCAGTGCCACATATTAGTGCCATCTGTCATCAGTGTCACGTGTCATCAGTGCCCCGTATTAGTGGCATCTGTCATCAGTGCCACATCAGTGTCACGTGTCATCAGTGCCACGTATCATTGCCATCTGTCATCAGTGCCACGTCAGTGTCACGTGTCATTGTCCTGGTGCTCCAGGGCCTTCAAAAGTGTAATAGGTAGTCAACAAGTTAGATGTGTAATTTATGCTCCTAGAACACGTGATGGCGCTCCCTGCATGTTTGGCATCTCTAAGTGGCCAGGCTGTGAAAAAGTACTGGGGGCACAGTAAGTCGGCAATGGGGGCACAATGAGTCTACAATGTTGGGCACAATGAGTCTGCAATGTTGGGCACAATGAGTCTGCAATGTTGGGCACAATGAGTGCAATGTTGGGCACAATGAGTCTGCAATGTTGGGCACAGTAAGTCTGCAATGTTGGGCACAGTGAATCTGAAATGGGGCCACAGTGAATCTGAAATGGGGGCACAGTGAATCGGCAATGGGGGCACGGTGAATCGGCAAAGGGGGCACGGTGAGTCTGCAAAGGGGGCGCGGTGAGGCTGCAATGTTGGGCACGGTGAGGCTGCAATGTTGGGCATGGTGAGGCTGCAATGGTGGGCACGGGTCACTCTGCAATGGTGGGCACAGGTCACGCTGCAATGATAGGCACAGGTGAGCCTGCATTGATGGACACTGGTGAGGCTGTGCTGAGGGGAACTAATAAAGTTGTTGTTAATATTTATTTTTGTAACTTAAAGCGGTTCTGCACTGACAAAATAAAAAAAATGTTTACAGTCTATTAATGTGCAAGATATTAATCTTAGAATAATCTCACCTGTTTCAAAGCTGCAGCATTTCTATGTCCGTTTTTATCTTATAGTACTTTTAAAAAAATATCCAGAGCGGTGTAATTTTTATTGTGGGCATTTGTATCCCACAAGCAGACTTCCTGGTTCCCTTAGTTTTGAGGAACCAGCATTCATTGCCGGTTTCCGCGCATGCTCAGTGGAAGCCACTGAGCATGGCACAGTTATAGCTACGAGCGGTGTTCTGACAGAATCAGTCCGCCTATCAAAAAGTGTCCGCTGTGCAGTGCGCATGCGCCACGCTTGCGTACAAGGCATTTCAAAGGAGACGCCGAAAGTCTCCGAAGATTCACAGCGGGTTAGTGCGTAGTGCCCATGCGCCATTGATTTCGCGTCTGACTGCCGCTATGTCTCCTGGGATTAAGTACACAAGATCCCAGGAGACACAGCGAAATAGGAGGAAGGAAGTGACGTGGATCGCCGCATAGAGCCCGCCCACCGACGCAGGGAGAAAGATGAAGATGAATGCTGCATTACAGGTAAGTTTTTTTACAGATGCAGATGAACTACCAATTCTGTCATTTAAGATGTTCTAGAAGCGATAGAGAGTAACTTGCTGTAATGTGTGCAGAACCGCTTTAATTCTGCATAAAAC
This sequence comes from Lithobates sylvaticus, assembly GCA_028564925.1. Lineage (NCBI taxonomy): Eukaryota > Metazoa > Chordata > Amphibia > Anura > Ranidae > Lithobates > Lithobates sylvaticus. Next base: position 59,231,141 of record CM053027.1, on the reverse strand, counting down.
ATTTAGGTGTCATTTCACGAGATAATTTGTGAGGGGGTGATTAGTGGCAGAAGTAGGGGCAGGGTAGGGGTTGGGTGGGGAAACTGCTGGCAAGTAACCCTTGAGGCTTGGCTAGTAGCACAGGACTTGAAATTTTGAGCCCTGTTGTACATTATAGTCGAGAATGATCGGTGCTACAACCATTGTGGACGCCAGTCAAGTCTTATCTTTTATTCATTTGTTCCGGTTCATTTCTGTCACTTCTGTTATTTTCCTTTCTATAAATTGATTGTCATACCCTTTCTTAGGCCCCTTTCACACTGGGGCGGGGAGCCGCGGTGACGGTAAAGCAGCGCTATATTTAGCGCTGCTTTACCGTCGTTTTAACCGTGGTATTCGCCCGCTCGCGGTGCGGTTTTACCCCCGCGAGCGGCCGAAAAAGGGTTAAACACCCCCGCAGAGCGCCGCCGTAGCGGCGCTTTGCGGCGGTATTGCCGCGGTTTTACCACGGTGTCCCATTCTAATCAATGGGAAGGAGCGGTATAGGAGCGGTTAACACACCGCTCCTATACCGCTCCAAAGATGCTGCTAGCAGGATTTTTTTTGTCATCCTGCTAGCGCACCGCTCCAGTGTGAAAGCCCGCCGGCTTTCACACTGGAGTTAAAGGGGCCGGATTTTTTTCAGGCGGTGAACAGGCTCTATTTTTAGCGCTGCACCGCATGAAAAACGCCCCGGTGTGAAAGGGGCCTTAGTGAATCTCTGTCCCATCTTTTCAGCCTGATCAAGGAAGGTATCTAAATTGGTACAGTTACGTCTCAGCTGCATTAGTTGTCCTTTGGGGACATGAAAAAGCCAGTCTCTGTGGTGGCAGCTCTCCACCGGGAGGTAGCTATCTTATCCACGTTTTTAAAGTGCATTTGTGACGTTAGTTTAGAATCTTGTATAATTTTTAAATCAAGGAATGATATATTTCTCTCACTGATGTCCCAGGACAGTTTAATGTTCCTATCGTTTATGTTTAGATTTTCAAAAAATAGGGTCAGCTGATTTGGATCTCCTTTCCACAGGATAAAGACATCATCAATATATCTTTTATATATCACTAGTTTGCCAGGTCTATTAAAAATATTTTCCTCTTCCCACTGGGCCATAAATAGGCCTGCCACACTCGGGGGAAATTTGGCTCCCATAGCGACTCCAGTCTGCTGGTGGTAGTAGTTTTTATTGTACCAAAAATAGAAGTCCAAACATTTTATTAAGAACTTCCTTTGGGCACCGGGTAGCTTGGTGTGTGTCCTAAGGCCCCATTTGGCCGCTTCACAGGCTTGATGATGGAGTATTATAGTGTATAAGGATGACACATCTGCTGTGGCCAGAGTCCAGGGCCCTTCTTCTTCCGGGATGTCCTCTAATCTGTAACATCTGATTTGTGTCCCTTAGGTAGGCTCTTGTGTTTTGTACGGCTGGTTGCAGATAGTGATCTATATATTGGCCCATTCTGGAAGTGAGCGAGTCTATTCCATTCACTATAGGCCTGGGGGGTGGATTTGTCTTATCTTTGTGTATTTTGGGAAGTGAATATACTATTGGTGTGCGACAGGAGTCCAGTTTTAAAAATCTGGCTTCTTTTTTATTCAGTATTTTCTTCTTTACCCCTAGATGTACTACTTGTTTGAGTGCATTTCTGCACTTGAACATGGGATTGCTCAGTAGTCTACTGTACGTATTTACATCTTCCAGCATATTCTTCATACTGTTATGGTATTGTTCCTTCGAGAGGATTACAATTCCACCTCCCTTACCCGCTGGTCGAATGACAAGATCCTTCCTTTTCGTAAGTTTGCGAATTCCACTTTTTATATAACTGGGTTCTTCCTTCTTTATTTTGAGATCTTTAAATTTCCTCTAAAACCACTTTTTTAAAAATCTCAACATATTTGTTATCTTTCACAGGGGGATTAAAAGTAAATCTGTTTCTCAGTGTGCTATGTAAAATTCCATCATCTCCTAATCCTGGGGGTCTCGATTTAAATGGGTTACTTGCAATATATTTCTTGATATTCAACTTTCTTACGTATTTCTGGATACCTATATATGTCTGGAATTTTTATGTGTATATATATTTTATATGTGTATTTTTTACATGTATTTTATATATATACAGTCATATTTACTCTCCTTGGCACTTTTGGTATTATTTATTTTTACTTATATGCATGTGTACTGCTTCATTAATGTGAACAGCACGGCACCAACCCCCATTTAACTTTGGTTACTGAAGCCCCCCGATTGCCTCATGAAGAGGAGAAGAATAAATTCAATGTTCGATGTTCACTCTATAGATGTGTGACTTAAGGAACATTGCTCTGGATGGGTGAACCTGCCACTTAACCTCCTAGGCCACGTAAATATACTCAAGATGTTTTACCTCCCCAAATGTAATTATGTCTTTAGAAACAGTCCGGTGTGGATTCCCAATTCCTTCCTTAAAGAAATTAATGGCTATTTTCGCTCCTTCTTATGGCAGGGATGCCCTCCTCGCCTAGCTAGATCGACCCTTCAACACCCAGTAAACTATGGTGGCATAGCACTACCTAACCTGATGGTATATTTTTAGGTGGCTATCTTAGTAACAGTTACATGGTGGTTCATACAATCCAGAGCCAATGCTGCTGTTTGTCTAGAGGCGGCCATTCTTGGTTCTCTTATGGAACTTAGTAACTTAGTCTACAGAGGCCCAAAAGCATATCCCCCTTCCAGGACCTCCCCCTTAAATATAGACTCCCTAGATGGATGTTTTTTCTGTACCTTCAATTGACCCACGCTGCAAGAGCACAGTTTCCTACTGTCCCTAGCCTTAAGGTCGACTCTATAGAAGAGCTTCTGGCACAGGAATCCCTTGCCAAACCCCTCTCTTTGTTTTACGTTGCACTTCTCAGTGTGCACTCACCTAAAATGGACACGCTATAGGAAAGATGGAGGGCTGACATTCCAAGTTTGGATAAAGCAACCTGGAAGGAGAGTTTTGAGGATGGTTCCAAACTAGTGATTTCCTCTTGAGACGAATTATTAACCAAACCACATTTTTACATAGAATTTATTATACACCCCAGAGACTGCATAAGATATAACTGAAAAAATAAATAAGTGAGTGCTAAACAAAAAAATTAAATAACAGCTGCTAGCAAGAAAAGGCAATATATACAATCCTCCAAAGCAATAAACATAAAATGTGCAGCGCTGTGATGATTATAAATGGGAGTTACATAAACATAAAAAACTTAATAAAGTCCTTCTGTGTTAAACAAAAAAGTCCAATATTCCCACTCAGTAAGTGCAAAAGAAACTGTCCGACCACCATAAGGATTGAAGGCTTAGTTAGGCCTCATGTACACTGCTGCTGGTAAACGGACATTTTGGAGCACTTGGGAGTTTTTTTCAGCTGCCCCTGAACTCTCCTCTGTTATCTTACCAGTACATGTACACAGGGTCGTTTATAGTAGTTTCTATGCAGTTGAGTTTAGAAGCATTTTTGGAAAGCAAAAAAAATATGTTCAGGATGGATGTTCAGAGGCATTTGAAATGCCAAATGCCTGTAACAGCTTGTAAACGCATGTAAACGTGTTAGCTCGTGTTTAGCCGTGTTTTGGTGTTTTTCATTTTTGACTATTTTTTATTTATTTATATATATATATTTTTTTGAATCGCTTCTAAACGCAGTAGCGGCAAAATGATCATAGACTCGGCATGTAAACGCGGCAAAACTGACGTTTTTTAACGTCGGTTACTATATGTCAGGTTAGATCGTTCAGGAGAGGTTGTAAAACGTCCCGTGTCCCGTGTACATGAAGCCTTACCAGAATTTGTGGCTACACAATTAAGTGCAGCAAACCTGCTTTGATAATGCCACTCAGATTAATCCTCTCCTTTTGTCCTTATCTTTGGAACTCCAGATAGGCTGGAAAAAGAAAAAACTATGGTGTAATACTGTTACCACTCTGATAAATTACACCCAGGTGAGGAACACTTAATGCATAAATTATAAGTGCAACTGCCGATCACCAGCCTCCACCAGCTTTAACCCCAATGCAGTGGGCACATATATATAAATATATGTATGCAAATCTAGCAGCATGATATATTGTTTTTATGCAATTTTACCTGTTCATTGTATGTCCTTTTAATAAATACTACACTATGAAGCATATCTTTAGTTTATGGCCTTTGGTATTTTGGGACATATGAATGGAGCTCTATCCTGTGAAGTGAGATAATATGAGAGGAAATCTTTGCACTGATGATCTTTTGTTTGGGGAGTACGCACTGCATTGGGGTTAAAGCTGGTGAAGGCTGGTGATCGGCAGTTGCACTTATAATTTATGAATGGAGTGTTACTCACCTGGGTGTAATTTATCAGAATGGTAACAGTATTACACCTGTAGCACCCTCTACTTAAGTAGGTGCTAGAGTTGAGATTTTTGGCGAGTGCAGACAAATTTAGGTAGGCCTAGCTGGAAGCTAGGCCTGTTTGTTTCGATCTGTGTGAGCTGGGAGAGGCCTAGAGTAGGCTGGTGACTCACAGATAGCATAACTTCTTGATTACCTCCCTCTGGCTGGAGAGGAGGGGAAGAGGGGTGGAGCTGCCTGGGGCGATCTAAGAAGCCCTGACCAATCCCTAACTTAGATTGGCAGGGGGCAGGCCTCCTTAAATACCTAGAGTCAATCCCAGAGGGAGGAGTTGTTGGGTGGAAGAACTGAGGATGGAGTGCTAGGCTGTCGGGGCCTTTGGGGGCGCCCCCCATTCTGGGGGTGGTGACTTTGGGCCTGGGACTCAGGGGCAGGAAGGATCCCTTCAAGACCACATGAAGGATCTGGACAGGAGGCACAGAGAGGAGTCAGAGAGGACAGCAGGAGCTGGTGGCTCCTTCGCATCACTTCCTCCCTTGCCTGTGCTCCTCGGAAATGTGAGTCATTAGTCAATGGGCAGGAGTGTGTAAAAAAATTGCGTTATTTCCCGACAGGAAATGGCGCGATTTAAGGCGTATCTATCTAGGTTACCATAACAACGGGGTGGGACCTTCTTCCACCGTCTGTTGTTATGGCAACTTGGTAAACAATCGGCGCTATGGCCGCCGTAGCATCGCACATGCGCGATACCGATAGGTGCATGCTGGTTACCCAACATGCACCTCTCCATCGCTAATCCTGGAAGAGGTTGCAATTGGGCTTCACATACCCACAAAATCATGGCAACAGCTAGAAGAGCATTTTACTAAATCGTAAGTTTAAAAAATATATATATAATTCATACACACTGGAAATATTGATGAAGTTTGAATAATTGGCATTAAGGAAGTATCTGCCGGAACATAATAAAACACTTAAGCACACTACTCAGACCCTTTTAATGGTTGTGTTATTTTTGTAAACAACCTCTTCAGGTCATTCACGTCACATCATACTTGCACAGGCAGGTAAATGCTGCTGCAAAAAGCATCAGCATTTACAGAAGCACAATTGCATATAGCCATGCACTTCTATGGCTGACTGTACATGCCCCTTTTGGCTCCCCAGGTGTGGCAAAATACCAGGAGTTTTACGCTAAAACTCCTTTGCATCTGCAAATCTCCTTATGCATGTATCCCTATTCCCAAACCAAGCTCTCCACAACATCGAGGCCGCGGGAGTCAGACCAGGTCTGAGAAGACAAAAAGCTTATTTTCTTTCTAACAGACACAATCCTGGAGCCCTGATGTTTTGTACACCAAACCTAGGAGAAACCTAGGTGACATAAATATACTGTCCATAAAATGTAAATATACATACAGTGTATAAATATATCACATCAGATTTTTTATTTTTTTTGGTGTTGTTAGCAAGCCACACACAAAATTGTCCATGATACCTGTAAAGATTTCCTGCTTTCGAAACTATTGAATTTATATGTTACATTTAAGGAGACTTGTAAAAACTTGTAAGACTACTTGGTTGTAACACAGAACTCATATTCTAGTGCATTATAGCATGTGTTCAGCTTTGTTGGCAGGCTGTTAGTATGTGATCATCAGCTCTGGAATTTCCAGCAACTCATACTTTCACTTTTCAGAATCCTGTTCATAAAAAATAAAACAAACATACTGAGTCTTGAGACAGGGTTCTCAGCTCTACCAGTTAGAAATGTTACTAATGATTACCTAAAATGTAAATAGAAAATTAATTAATATTAAAATGTTCATGACGTGTGCTTAACCGCTTCACCCCCGGAAGATTTTACCCCCTTCCTGACAAGAGCGTTTTTTGCGATTCGGTACTGCGTCGATTTAACTGACAATTGTGCCGTCGTGCAACGTTGCACCCAAACAAAATTGACATCCTGTTTTTCCCACAAATAGAGCTTTCTTTTGGTGGTATTTGATCACCTCTGAGGTTTTTATTTTTGCGCTATAAACAAAAAAAGAGCAACAATTTTGAAAAAAATGCGTTATTTTTTACTTTTTTCTATAATAAATATCTCCCAAAAATATATAAAAAAAACTATTTTTTTCCTCAGTTTAGGCCGATATGTATTCTTCTACATATTTTTGGTAAAAAAAAAAACGGAATAAGCGTATATTGATTGGTTTGAGCAAAAGTAATAGCGTCTACAAAATAGGGGATAGTTTTATGGCATTTTTATTATAAATTTTTTACTAGTTCGCGCAGCCGAGCCATGTTGCCGCAGTATAACTGGGGTGGCTGGATGGCAAGCAGTTAAAGTACACTTAAATTGTACACTTTCATGTTTTCCTGCCACTGATCTAGCAAAATATTGCCCATAATAGACATGTGCAGTTCGTTTAGTTTTGAATTGATATTCGGATGAATTTTTTTCGTTATTTGGAGATTCGGATATACACTATCTCACAAAAGTGAGTACACCCCTCACATTTTGGTAAATATTTTATTATATCTTTTCATGTGACAACACTGAAGAAATTACACTTAGCTACATTGTAAAGTAGTGAGTGTACAGCTTTTATAACAGTGTAAATGTGTCCCCTCAAAATAACTCAACACACAGCCATTAATGTCTAAACCGCTGGCAACAAAAGTGCATACACCCCTAAGTGAAAATGTCCAAATTGGGCCCAAAGTGTCAATATTTTGTGTGGCCACCATTATTTTCCAGCACTGCCTTAATCCTCTTGGGCAGTTCACCAGAGCTTCACAGGTTGCCACTGGAGTCCTCTTACACTCCACCATGACGACATCAAAGAGCTGGTGGATGTTAGAGACCTTGCACTCCTCCACCTTCCGTTTGAGGATGCCCTACAGATGCTCAATAGGATTAAGGTCTGGAGACATGCTTGGCCAGTCCATCACCTTTACCCTCAGCTTCTTTAGCAAGGCAGTGGTCATCTTGGAGGTGTGTTTGGGGTCGTTATCATGTTGGAATGCTCCCCTGCGGCCCAGTCTCTGAAGGGAGGGGATCATCCTCTCCTTCAGTAAGTCACAGTACATGTTGGCTTTCATGGTTCCCTCAATGAACTGTAGCTCTCCAGTGCCGGCAGCACTCATGCAGTCCCAGACCATGACATTCCCACCACCATGCTTGGCTGTAAGCAAGACACACTTATCTTTGTACTCTTCATCTGGTTTCCGCCACACATGCTTGACACCATCTGGACTAAATACGTTTATCTTGGTCCGACCACGTCTGTCCTCTTAGTCTGTTTGTTTTCAGAAAACTGTTTGCAGGCTTTCTTGTGCATCATCTTTAGAAGAGGCTTCCTTTTGGGACGACACCCATGCACACCAATTTGATGCAGTGTGCGGTGCATTGTCTGAGCACTGACAGGCTAACTTCCCACCCCTGCAACCTCTGCAGCAATGCTGGTAGCACTCATACGTCTATTTCCCAAAGACAACCTCTGGATATGACGCTAAGCACGTGCACTCAGCTTCTTTGGTCGACCATGGTGAGGCCTGTTCTGATTGAAGCCTGTCCTGTTAAACGCTGCATGGTCTTGGCCACAGTGCTGCAGCTCAGTTTCAGGGTCTTGGCAATCTTCTTATAGCCTAGGCCAGTGATGGCGAACCTTGGCACTCCAGATGTTTTGGATCTACATTTACCATGATGCTAAACTACACTGCAGAGTGCATGAGCATCATGGGAAATGTAGTTCCAAAACATCTGGGGTGCCAAGGTTCACCATCACTGGCCTAGGCCATCTTTATGTAGAGCAACAATATTTTTTTTCAGATCCTTTGAGAGTTCTTTGCAATGAGGTGCCATGTTGAACTACCGGTGACCAGTATGAGAGCGTGAAAGTGATAACACCAAATTTAGCACACCTGCTCCTCATTCACACCTGAGACCAAGGTCTCCAAGTAACACTAACGAGTTGTATGACACCGGAAAAGGAAAAAGGCTAATTGGGCCCAATTTGGACATTTTCACTTAGGGATATACTCATTTTTGTTGCCAGCGGCAGTTATTTTGAGGGGACAGCAAATTTGTGAACACTCACTACTTTACATTGTAGCAAAGTGTAATTTTTTTCAGTGTTGGCAAAGATATAATAAAATATTTACCAAAATGTGAGAGATGTACTCACTTTTGTGAGATACTGTATCAGAATACCTGAATTACAATATAAACCAAATTTATCAAATGCTCCGAATCGTCTGAATTTTGGAAATTCAGACTGAAATTCAAATCAAATTTTACATTGAATTCCAGTCGAATTCTAACTGTACACATATTGCTGAAATCAAAGACTGTGTGTGTTATTAGAATACCATTTCGAAATAATGCTGTTTTTGTTAAAGGTTTGTTGAGGAAAAAAAAATTCCCCTCTAGGTGATCTATGTACATTGCAAGGATTATAACAAACTTTGTTGCAGATTCCTACCTTTTGCTATTCTGAAGAAATCCATGTGTGTTTGTCTGTGCCTCTGTTCTGAGTGAGTGTAATGGGGGTGGTTTCATTATTAACTGTCAGGTGTTGAGCTGAAGGACACTAATGAGGAAAAGCTGGGCCTGCATCCCTTTAGACGTGTTCCTATTGAAAGTATCTCTCAAAAAATGCCTGAAATCTGATTAGTATCTTAGGCAGACTTTTGGGAAAATTGGTGAGCCAATCACACAAGCAGGAATTGATGTTTCTGGGGAGTGGTCAGTACACTGTGTACTAAACAGCTCCAGGTAACCATATTGCAATGTATTCTCAGAAAATTACATTGACTGCAGATTGAAAAGGAAAGGTAATTTTTAATAACTTTCAATTACAATATGATTAGTGTTGCAATTATATGCGCTATATTATTTTTTCTTTATTTGCTATTTTTTTCCCACGAAAGTGGAGTTACCCTTTAAGCCAAAGGTAATTTAAAGAGTCAGTGTAATCATTTGATGAAGACTTTTCTTCTTTTTTTTTTTTTTTTCGTTTGCCACATTCGAATCGAAAAAAAAAAAAGAAATCTAAAGTTTTCGATTGGAACGATTCCAAATGTATTGGTTCAAACGTTTTGAATCCGAAAAAATCTGTAAATTCGACGAAAATTCGAAAAGGACATAAAACCAATTTCAAATACGAATCTCGAATATGAATTGAACGAATCAACAGAATTTAACTAAACAAAATAACTAGATTAACGAATCAAAACTAAACTTTTTTTGTCATGCACATGTTTAGCCCATAAGCCATGCAGTGGCTTGTCAAAATCCTCTCTGATGCCCTGCGCTTGGCCTGGAGCTCAGAGAACAAACTCTCTATAGGAATGAACCTAACTGGTAATATTTCACTGGACCAGGGACAGATAAGTATAGGATTGACAAGTAGGGCTGGAGGCACGGAAATGTACAGCATACATGCTAAGGTGAAGTTACACTTTAACCACTTGCCGCCCACCCATTGTCAAATGACGGCGGCAAAGTGGTTGTAAAATCCTGACAGGGCGTCATATGACGTCCTCAGGATTTTGAGCCGATGCGCCCCCCTGGCGGCGCGCATCGCGGCGATCATTGTTGCGGGGTGTCAGTCTGACACCCCGCAACTACGATCTTGGTAAAGAGTCTCAGACGGAGACTCTTTACCACGTGATCAGCCGTGTCCAATCACGGCTGATCACAGTGTAAATAGGAAAAGCCGGTAATCGGCTTTTCCTCACTCGCGTCTATCAGACGCGAGTAGAGGAGAGCCGATCGGCTGCTCCTCTGACGGGGGGGGTCTGTGCTGATCGATTATCAGCGCAGCCCCCCCGAGGATGCCCACACTGGACCACCAGGGACGCCATCAGACCACCAGGGATGCCCATCAAAAGGTATGCCACCCTAGACCACCAGGGATGACACACAGTGCCACCAATGGATGCCAATCAGTGCCCACAATGGATGCCAATCAGTGCCCACAATGGGCATCACTGATTGGCATGCATTATTGTTTGGCACGGATTGGCATCCATCAGTAAAAAACAATGCCGCCTATCAGTGCCTATCCGTGCCACCTATCAGTGCCTATCCGTGCCACCTATCAGTGCCCATCCATGCCGCCTATCAGTGCCCATCTGTGCCGCCTATCTGTGCCCATCTGTGCCGCCTATCCATGCCAATCCGTGCCGCCTATCCATGCCAATATGTGCCACCCATCAGTGCCCATTTGTGCCACCCATCAGTGCCCATCCGTGTCGCCCATCAGTGCCGCCTATCAGTGCCCATCAATGCCACCTCAGTGCCACTTCATCCGTGCCACCTATCAGTGCCTATCCGTGCCACCTATCAGAGCCCATCCATGCCGCCTATCAGTGCCCATCTGTGCTGCCTATCCGTGCCCATCCGTGCCGCCTATCCATGCCAATCCGTGCCACCTATCCATGGCAATATGTGCCACCCATCAGTGCCCATTTGTGCCACCCATCAGTGCACATCCGTGTCGCCCATCAGTGCCGCCTATCAGTGCCCATCAATGCCACCTCAGTGCCACTTCATTGGTGCCACCTCATCAGTGCTCATCAGTGCAGACCTATCAGTGCCCATCAGTGCAGACCTATCAGTGCCCATCAGTGAAGGAGAAAACGTACTTATTTACAAAGTTTTGAAACTGAAACAAAAAAAAACATATTTTTTTTCAAAATTTTCGGCCTCTGACGTCACGGGGAAAGCCATAGGGAAGTCTCCATGACGTCCCCATGTGTCAGAGGGGGGCGGGGTTACCAGGTGCCCCCCCCCCGTTATAAAAGACCTGTCAGTCGAAGCGAAGCCTCACACACCAGGAGCCTCCCATTGCGAGGAGTGGCCCAAGAAGAGACCGACGCCCTGGAAGAAGATACCGGAGAGAAGCCTCAGAGACCGACGCCGTGGAAGAAGATACCGGAGAGAAGCCTCACACAGCGGGAGCCTCACACAGCGGGAGCCCCATTGCGCGGAGCGGCCCAGAAGAGTCACCGATGTTGGACGAGAAGGCCAAGAAGAAGCAGATCGGAGGAAGAAGAAGATGGAAGAAGAAGATGCCGGAAGGAGAAGATGAAGAAACCGAAGGATGAAGAAAGGAAGACCAGAAGAAAGAAGATTTTAATAAAGGAATTGTCAAAGACCGTCTCCTGTAATTTTTACAATTTTTGACACTTTTTTGGTGAAATGATAGGGGTACATTTGTACCCCCTTACCATTTCACACAGGGGGGGCGGGATCTGGGGGTCCCCTTGTTAAAGGGGGCTTCCAGATTCCGATAAGCCCCCCGCCCGCAGACCCCCACAACCACCGGGCACGGTTGTGGGGACGAGGCCCTTGTCCTCATCAACATGGGGACAAGGTGCTTTGGGGGTCTCAGACCCCCAAAGCACCCTCCCAATGTTGAGGGCATGTGGCCTAATACGGTTCAGGCAGGAGGGGGGGGCGCTCTCGTCCCCCCCTCGTTTTTTGCGGCCTGCCAGGTTGCGTGCTCGGATAAGGGTCTGGTATGGATTTTGAGGGGGACCCCACGCCATTTTTTTTGGCTGGGGTCCCCCTTAATATCCATCCCAGACCTGAAGGGCCTGGTCATTGAATTTGGGGGGACCCCCACGCTTTTTTTTTGTTGTTTTTTTTATTTTTTATCAATGACTTTTTTTTTATGAATGGCTTTCAATGAATGACTGTTCTCTGTGTAGCCGACAATTCATATAGCCGACAATTCATATAGCCGCGAGTGATTTTAAATAGCTTTTTTTCCGGCAAAAATGACACTTTTTGCAGAGACAGTTCTAAGCACTGGAAACATGCGCCCCTTCACATGCATACTATAGACACCCCCCAGGTACGAAATTTAAAGGAATATTACACTTTTATTGTTTCACTTTAAGCATTATTAAAATCACTGCTCCCGAAAAAACGGCCGTTTTTAAAAGTTTTTTTTGCATTGATACATGTCCCCTGGGGCAGGACCCGGGTCCCCAAACACTTTTTATGACTAACTTTTTAAAAATAAATGACTTCAATGACTGTTCTCTGTATTAAGGGGGACGGGAGCCGACACTTTTTTATAGCCGTTCGGGTCCCCATTGACTTCAATGGGGTTCGGGGTCAAGTTTGGGTCAAGTTCGGTCCCGAACCCGAACTTTTTTCTGAAGTTCGGCCGAACCTGCCGAACCTGAACATCCAGGTGTCCGCTCAACTCTACTCACAACCTTTCTTCATAATTAATGTCCTCCAGACCCTTTATTAGCTTTGTTGCCCTTCTTTGTACTCGCTCCATTTCCAGCACATCCTTCCTGAGGACTGGAGTCCAGAACTGGACAGCATACTCCAGGTGCAGCCAGAAGAGAGTATTGTAGAATGGGAGAATTATTGCTTTATCCCTGGAGTTAATCCCTTTTTTAATGCATGCCAATATTCTGTTTGCTTTGTTAGCAGCAGCTTGGCATTGCATGTGATTGCTGAGCCTATCATCTACTAGGACCCCCAGGTCCTTTTCCATCCTATATTCCACCAGGGGTTCTCCCCCTAGTGTATAAATTGCATTCATATTGCCATGTAGTTGCCCACCCCATTCATTTGTTCAGATCTTCTTGCAAGGTTTCCACATCCTGCAGAGAAGTTATTGCCCTACTTAGCTTAGTAACGCCTGCAAATACAAAGATTGAACTGTTTACCCCATCCTCCAGGTCATTTATGAACAAATTAAAAAGAACCCTGTGGAACCCCACTACCCACCCCTGACCATTTCGAGTATTCCCTATTTATCACCACCCTCTAAACTCTCCCCTGTAGCCAGATTTCAATCAATGTACTCTATGGTCCATGCCAACGGACCTTATTTTGTACAGTAAACGTTTATGGGGAACTATGCCAAATGCTCTTCCTGAAGTTTTTCTCAAGTTTGCCTATTTGGATGTAAGAAGGACATCCTGAGCCCTAGAGCACCTGGATTCTGGGTGTGCCGAGTTTACCAGTTACCTGTTATCTGGATATCGTAGTTCAGAGCGGTGTTATTTTTGTGTTGTATACTAGCACATTATGCCATTGTCTTGTCTTGTCTTTTTTTATTCTTTTTTTTTTTTAAACGCCACGGTTTACTATCGCTTTAACATTTTATGAAAATATCATATATATCAATATCAGTTTATCAGTTACTGTATTTGTACCTAAAAGAGAGAGTCCACACACTTAGAATTAAAATCAACAAATTAAAAAATGCTAGTAGGTTGAGGGTTTTTTTTTTTTTGCCAGAATAGACACGCAAAGTCACTTCTCCCAAAAAAAAAAAAAACTCCTT
>CM053027.1:59198534-59216928 GCA_028564925.1 Lithobates sylvaticus | reverse complement strand
ATTCGCCACCTGTGCCCTCTTCTGGAATTGAGCCCATGCAGCTAGGCCTAGTCCGCGCCCCTCTGACCCCAGAGGAGCGTTTACACAGACGCCAGGCCAACCTGTGCCTTTATTGCGGGGGTTCCGGGCACTATCTTCGCACCTGCCCCATTAGGCCCAGTAAGTCCCTTCCCAAGTTCAACTTAAACTACCAAGTCTCCGGTCTGTCTCACACTTACATTACCCTCTTTATCTCTTTGCAGTTAACGGGAAAGGAGGTCCGCCTCCCGGCCATAATTGATTCCGGGGCTTGCAGCTGCTTCTTGGATTCCTCCCTCGCCACTCAGCTCCAGCTTCCCCTGGTCCCCAAGAAGCAGTGCCTCCAGGTTCATCTAGCCGATGGATCCCTCCCGCGCTCCGGCTTGATCACTTTGGAAACCAACCCTATTCCTGTTACTACCGATTCCGGCCATAAGGAGCTCCTCCGCTTGGATATTATTCCGTCTCCTATATTTCCCATTATCCTGGGGCTCCCTTGGTTGCAGGCACATGAACCCCTGATTAATTGGCGGACGAAGGAGGTCTCCTTCCCTTCCCAATACTGTTCCCAAAACTGCTCCCCCGCAACCCTGGCTTCCTGTTCAGCTCTAGTACCAGTACCCGACAACCTGAAACATGTCCCACGACCTACCTAGAATTTAGGGACGTTTTTGATAAACAGCAGGCCGACCGCCTACCACCTCACCGACCCTATGATTGTCCTATAGACCTCTTACCCGGTGCTGCGGTTCCTTTTGGCCGTATTTTTCCTCTGTCCGAGACCGAGTTAGCCACTCTCAAGGCCTACATTGACGACAACCTGGCCAAAGGTTTCATCCGCCCTTCCTCGTCACCTGCTGGGGCCGGCATTTTCTTTGTCGAGAAGAAGGACGGTTCCCTGAGGCCCTGTATCGATTATAGAGAGATTAACAAAATTACCATCAAGAACAGGTACCCTCTTCCCCTCATCCCCGAACTGTTCCAACGGTTTCGGTCCGCACAGGTCTTCTCTAAGCTTGACCTCCGAGGGGCCTACAACCTCATACGGATCAGGGCGGGCGATGAGTGGAAGACCGCTTTTAGATCAAGGTTCGGGCACTACGAGTATCTCGTAATGCCATTCGGGCTCTGTAATGCCCCGGCAACATTCCAACACTTAGTGAATGATATTTTCCGGAGATACTTGGATGACTTCCTAGTAGTCTACCTGGATGATATACTCATTTTCTCGGCCTCTCCCGAACTCCACCGTACGCACGTTAAGATAGTCCTCACCATCCTCAGGCAGCATAAACTCTACCTGAAAGCAGAGAAATGCGAGTTTGAGAAATCCACGGTCCAGTTCCTGGGGTTTGTTATCTCTACCAGTGGGGTTGCCATGGATCCACAGAAGGTACAGGCCATTCAGGATTGGCCGGCCCCCAAAGATAAAAAAGGAGTTCAGAGGTTTATTGGGTTTGCCAACTTCTATCGGAGGTTTATCGTGGGCTTCTCCTCCATTGTGGCACCAATCACCCTACTCACCCACCAACACAGTCGGTTCAGTTGGTCCCCAGAGGCCCAGGCAGCCTTTGTCCAGTTGAAGTCCTTGTTTTCATCCGCCCCGATCTTACGGCACCCAGATCCCGCATTGCCCTTTGTGTTGGAGGTGGATGCCTCTGAGACTGCCCTTGGTGCCATCCTCTCCCAGCGCCAGGGCGCCAAGGCCCTCCTTCACCCAGTGGCCTTTGCCTCCCGAAAGCTGAGCCCGCCAGAGAGAAATTATGATGTGGGGGATAGGGAACTGCTGGCCATTAAATTTGCCCTCGAGGAGTGGCGATACCTCTTGGAGGGGGCATCTCACCCTGTTATGGTTTGGACCGACCATAAGAATCTCGAGTATCTCAGGACAGCCAAACGATTGAGACCCAGGCAGGCTAGGTGGGCTCTCTTCTTTTCAAGATTTAATTTTCTCATTGCCTACAGACCAGGTTCCAAAAACGGAAAGGCCGATGCGCTCTCCCGCATGTTCCTAGAATCTCCCCAAGAAACCAAACCCAGCACCATCCTGACTCCACAAAACTTCGGCCTACTGACTCAGGTAGACCTTATGTCTACAATCAAGGCTGCGACCGAACACGACCAGGTCCCTACCAACCTCTCCCTGGCCAGACACGATGATCTCCTGTGGTCTGGGGAGAAGATCTTCGTGCCCCCTGGGGTAAGACACCTTGTGCTTGAAACCTTCCATGACCACAAATTGGCAGGCCACTTTGGTTCCAGGAAGTCCTCAGAGCTTATTGCTCGTTCCTTTTGGTGGCCAGGCTGGAGGCAGGACTGTAAAGATTATGTCGCTTCTTGCATCCCGTGCCAGCGCAGCAAGGGACCCAAGACCAAATCCTGGGGGCTACTGAGACCACTCCCCATCCCGGATCGCCCATGGGCAGAAGTCTCCATGGACTTTATCGTGGAGTTACCCCCTTCCAGGGGATACACCACCATTCTGGTCATTGTGGACCGGCTTTCCAAGATGGCTCATTTTATCCCCCTGGTGGGTACCCCGTCTGCCTCCACCACGGCTGACGTATTCTTCAGGGAGATCGTAAGACTTCATGGGGTGCCCAAGAGCATCACGTCCGACAGGGGTACCCAGTTTACTTCTAAGTTTTGGAGGGAATTATGCAAATCCCTTGAAATAAAGATCTGCTTGTCTTCTGCCTACCATCCCCAGAGCAACGGTCAAACGGAAAGGACCAACCAGACACTGGAACAGTACCTCCGTTGCTTCTGCTCTGATTCCCAGAATGACTGGTCCACCCTTTTACCCTACGCTGAATTCGCGTATAATAACTCCATTCATTCCGCCACCAAGCAAACACCCTTTTGGGCCAACTCTGGTTTCCATCCTTCTTTTCTCCCAGAATCTCCTCCGGAAAACTCGGTTCCTGCAGCTCAAGACCGTGTGGAGTCTTTACAGACCAATTTTAAAAAATTGCAAAAATGCATGCAGGAGGCTCAGGAAGGGTACAGTAAGCACTTCAACAAGGGGAGGAAGGAGAACCCGGCATTTGGGGTCAACGAAGAGGTCTGGCTGTCCTCCTCCAACCTGAAGCTACCTGTCCCCTCCCGGAAATTGGGGCCAAGATTTATTGGCCCATTCAGGGTCAAAAGGATAGTGAACCCTGTGGCTTTTGAACTTGACTTACCTCCAAGTTACAGGATCCATCCTGTTTTTCACGCCTCCCTTTTGAAACCCACCACTCCCAGCCCTTTTCCTGGCAGAGAAGAACCACCTCCTCCTCCTGTTTTAGTCGAAGGCGAGAAGGAGTTTGAGGTAGAGGAGATCTTAAGTTGCAGAAAAAAGGGCAGGCAGCTCCAATACCTGATCAAGTGGAAGGGTTATCCTCCCGAGGACAACTCATGGGAACCCTCAAGGAACCTGCACGCCCCACGTTTGATCCAGGCATTTCATCAGGCACATCCTGAATTGATGGCCAGTTTGGGTGTCCAGAGGCCACCCCTCGGGGGGGGGGGCACTGTCAGGGACCCAGCGCCGGACGAGCGGCCCGCTCTCCGGTGCGCATGCGCGGCGGCCCGGCTCTCCGGCGCATGCGCACTCGCGGCTCGGCGGTCCGGCGCTCGCGCATGCGCACTGGCGCCCGTTTGTGCGCCATGGCGCACAATTAGCGTCCACTGGGCGCCTATAAAAGCTGCCTGACGCACAGGCACTTTGCTGGTCTGTCTTTCCAGCTCAGTGCCTGTGTGTCTCCTGTGTTTACCAGATCTGATCCTGCATCCTGACCCCTTGGCTTGTTTAACGGACTCCTACTGCTCTCTCCTGTGTTTGACCCCCTGCTTGCTCAACGGACTTTGCTGCCTGATCCTGTGTTTGACCCCCTGCTTGCTCAACGGACTTTGCTGCCTGATCCTGTGTTTGACCCCCTGCTTGCTCAACGGACTTTGCTGCCTGATCCTGTGTTTGACCCCCTGCTTGCTCAACGGACTTTGCTGCCTGATCCTGTGTTTGACCCCCTGCTTGCTCAACGGACTTTGCTGCCTGATCCTGTGTTTGACCCCCTGCGTGCTCAACGGACTTTGCTGCCTGATCCTGTGTTTGACCCCCTGCTTGCTTCCACGGACTTGCACTATACCTGTGTTTGACCCCCGGCCTGCTTTCCGGACTTACATAACCATTGACTGCTCAGTGACCGGTATCAGTTCATCAACCAGGTGTTTGGGCTCCTGCCTCTCCTCCCTGCCATCTGCCGGTCTGCCCAGGCCAGGTCCACATCTCTCCCAGGCATCCCACTGGTCCCACCTGCCGGAGGTGACCTGTGCCTCCTGGTGCCGTTTGTTCCCTGTTTCACCTCCAGGGGGCAGATTGCGCCGGGTCGCAAGGGTGAACCGCTCTCAGCATCTCGGTCTCGGTAAGTACATTCCTGATACATGTACTGTAAAGTAACCATCCTTAAAAGATTTTTAAAGATCGCAACTCTAAAGTGGTTTATAAAAACTTAAGCTGGCCATACACTGATTGAAATTTGGTCGCTCGACAGAAGTCAACCCTTTAATTGACTTCTGTTGCAGGAACATGTTGGAAAATGTTTATTGAAGAGTGCTTGAAGCCAATCAGCAGCTGCTGATCATTGTATTCTGACAGCAGTGGGAGCCAATGACAGAATACAATGTCCTAACGGGATGGATGAAGGAATCAAACTGCATGGCCAGCTTTAGAAATGCCTGCACTTTACATTAGAAGGATGGCAGGCCATATAAAGGAAAAAGGGGAAAAAGTTGCATTTTACTGCCTCTTTTGTGAGTTTTGAAGATTCATTTCTCCACAACGCCTATAACTACAGATGTTGGCTTGTTTTAAAGTGCTTTTACTGCTTGTTTAGAATATGTAAATATGTTATTGAGAAAGGTTTGGACATTATACAGTATCTCACAAAAGGGAGTACACCCCTCACATTTTTGTAAATATTTTATTATATCATTTCATGTGACAACACTGAAGAAATTACACTTTTCTACAATGTAAAGTAGTGAGTAGTATACAGCTTGTATAACAGTGTAAATTTGCTGTCCCCTCAAAATAACTCAACACACAGCCATTCATGTCTAAACTGCTGGCAACAAAAGTGAGTACACCCCTAAGCGAAAATGTCCAAATGACAATCTGCCCAATGAGGAGAGAGACAGCGGCAGAAGCCACTGCGATCGGGCACATCGTTGGATTGGATGGGTTCAGGTAAGGAAATAGAATGCATTAAAGCGGGAGTTCCGCCCAATTTTTTTTTTTTTAAAGTCAGCAGCTACAAATACTGCAGCTGCTGACTTTTAAAATATGGACACTTACCTGTCCAGGGCGCCCGCAATGTCGGCACCCGAAGCCGATCTGTCGCTCGGCTCTCGGGTGCTGCTGCCGTCATCTTCGGTAAGGCAGTCAGGAAGTGAAGCCTTGCAGCTTCACGCAATACGGATGGTCCCTGCTGTCTCTGGGACCCGTGTGTTTCCCAGCAGACAGCGGGGGGGGGGGGGGGAGAGGCTTGAGAGGGCTCCGAATAGCGGAGGTTCCATTTTTGTGTGAAACTCCGCTTTAAGGCCACATTTATGCAATTTATGACAACTGTGTTTTACTGCGCTTTACTTCAGTGCAAGATATCCAAACAAGAAGACTCGCTGCTCCAGATGAGGTTTTGAAAGCCTGATGATCTGGACAGGTGCCCGTAATGATTAAGTTCACTTGGAGTATGTGAAATGCATCTACTAGCTTTCTGTCAACACTTTGGGATGTTCTGAATAAAAGAATTTTGATCGAGTACATCGATTACTGCAGTGCAAGGCAAGGTGTGCATTGAGATATCAATAATTCAACTTACACCCCATTGCAAGTGGGCAATGTACCAGCACTGCATGCAACACACCGGGCATTGCTCTTAGTACATTTAATATGAACACAATGCATAGTGGCAGTGGGCCCTAAGAGATAATGGAATTATCACACCATCATCAATGAGGTTATCTCACATCTGGATCTGTAACTTTGTAGATTAGCTAATGGACTGACCACTGGAAATGATCCTTCTGTTAATACCTGATCTTATGCTACGTTGAAATAAAAAAAAAATAATTGCAATTATATTGGATTTACTGCATTCCACTGAAGTTCCATACCTCTTCGTTGTAAAGGTGCCCATTACTTTAGTACAGCTGGAATTGTCTCCTCCGCATACTCCACATTTGTCAAACTGCAGCTTGGACCCTATAATTCCATCACATCCCGTACGTATACATTTCCCTTTAACACACACAGAATGGCTATAGGGCCTACATTCAGTGCCATCGGTCACCTATGGGACAAAACACAAAGTTATCATTATACAATGAGACCTGTCCACTACTCAAGATTCCCCTCCTCTTCAGAGAAGCCTAATCTACTACCCACACCTAACAACTGTATTTTCATTGTGTCCATCTGATCATCTCCCACAGCTACTACCCTTTGTTCCACTTGACCCTTCCTTCTAGATTGTAAGCTCTAAGGGCAGGGCTCTCTGATCCCTCCTGTATTGAATTGTATTGTAATTGTACTGTGTGCCCCCATGTTGTAAAGCGCTGCGCAAACTATTGGCGCTATATAAATCCTGTATAATAATAATAATTCCCCCAACCAGGGGCGTTGCTAGGTCTACAAAAGATCTGGGACTAGAGCCCATAGCAGCGTAGTAAAGAAAGTCATACACTTGGGTGGGCATACACATGTATATACAGTAATATACGGGTGTGTGTGTGTGTATTTATGTATATATCCCTAGACAGCCCTCCACTTACATCAGGGTCCCCAGAGAGCCCCCCAGCTAACATTAGGGTCCCCAGAGATCCTTCCCTCCCCTTGGGGACCCCTGCAGAGACTCTGGGCTATGGGCCCCAGATTCGGGGCTATAGCCCCAAAAGCCACCCCCTAGCGACACCACTGCCCCCAACCACTGATAAAATACATATGTCATTAAAATAAATAATAGTGTCTTTATTCAGGAATTTATCCAATTATAATTTTAGGCTTAGGAAGAATTTTATGTTACCTATTGTCTAAATCGGTACATGCTTTAAAAGGTATTTTTTGTCTTTCTCCCGGCTGTCAGCTAAAAGGGTCAGATTCAAGGTGCAGCCAATCAGAATTAAACTTTGAACGGACTGCACAGGACTGAAATTTGACTGCTCAGGTTTTCTAATGCCGCGTACACACAAAGGGATTATCCCGCGGGATTGTCCGCTGGACCAAGTCCACCGGATAATCCCCTCGTGTGTGGGCCTCCGACGGACTTTTTTTCCAAAAATCCGGCGGACTAAAGTTTTAAGTTTTGTTTTAAAACTATCCGCTGGACTTGGCAGTCCAGCGGACAATACGGCCGTCTGTAGTATGGTCCGGCGGACCAAAAAGGACGCATGCTCAGTAGCAGGTATTTTTCTAGTATTTCTAGTTTTCGTTTTCTAGTCCCGTACGTGCTGTACGTCATCGCGTGAACCGCCGGACTTTTAGCGTGATCGTGTGTGGTCAAGTCCGTTCGCTTTTTAGTCCGCCGAAGCCAGCTGGAAAGTCCGGCGGATTGTCCGCCGGACTAAGTCCGGCGGGAAAAGTCCCTTCGTGTGTACGCGGCATAAGGTTGCCTATATTTCTAAAGCCTCGTACACACGATCGGACTTTTGTCCGAGGGGGGTTGGCCAGGATCTTGTCTTGTATACAAATGGCAAGGAATTGTCGGCCAACAACACGTACTACATGGTTTTTCAGCTCTTTAGCGCCACCCTTTGGGCTCCTTCTGCTAATTTCATGTTAGTAGAAGTTCGGTGAGTGTTGATTCGCGCTTTTCATTTTGCTCTTTTTATTTTGCGCTTTTCAGTTCGTTTCTGAACGGCCGTTCGTCAACGAGCCATTTTGCGGAATCAGAGGAGATAACGTGTTATTTATTATTGGCCTTGAGTTATTGCTTTGACCCAAGTCCAGTCCAGAAACAGAAGGAGGAAGATTTATTGGGACCAAAAATTGGTTGCGTTATTAAATGCGACCAATTATGTCATATGCTTTTGCTGCGGGAGCTCCAGGAGAATAATTCAGATGATTTTCGGAATTATCTCCGGATGACGGACCCTGGTGTCACCAACTCTTGGCATTGCTGACCCCCTATATTAAGATGCAGGACACATGCATGGGGCTTTTATTTAATTTTTTGGTTGAATAATGATTTGATTTGGTATATTTTCTATATTTTTGGATGCATAGAATGTACTTTTTGGTTAAGTTCTATTGGCAGATTGCATGTCTAATTTTATTTATTTTCTTTTTTTAATGTACAATAAAAATATTGTGGAGAATAATACTTGGCTATGTGTTTTACTTCAAATGACAGGTTGGAAGTAGGCAGTTACATTTAAAAAAATAAAATGTAAAATTAACAAGGGACACCAACATAGTTGTATCTTTGATCTTAAAAACTACGGGATAATGGTGTTGTGGTAACTTGCCCAAATAATTAAAAAAAAAAAAAAGCATAATAATATTATTCTTGATATCACTAGAAAAAAAAGCTTTTGAAAATGTGTTTGCAATCACTCCATCAGTATCACCAGCAAAGCAGATTCATTATTCTAACTTTAAAAAAAGAAGAGAATTGTGCGCTGCATTTCGAGATTTCATCATTTCCAGAGTCACAAATGCTAATTCTCCATTACGAACGTTAGTTTACAAGACCGACTGCTTCTGCTTCCGAGCATGCGTTTTTTTTTTTCGTTATTTTTGTTTTTCGTTCGTTCGTTTTGGTACGAATGAACGAATCTTTCATTTTTTTTCGTTCGTTTGTTTTCGTACGAATGAACGAATCTAACGAATCCGAAAAACAACGAAAATCCGAAAAACGAATCGTTCGAATCGGATTAACGAATCGTTCTAATCGAACGAATCCGAAAAACGAACGAAAAAATTCGTAAATTCGTAACTTTTTTTTTTTTGTTGAATTGGTAATTTTCCGTGTCCCTTACAATGAAGCTGCTTAACGTGCTTCGAATGGAATGAACGAAAAAATTCGTACATTCGTAACTTTTTTTTTCGATTCGTAACTTTTTTTTTTAGTAATTTTCCGTGTCTCTTACAATGGCGTTGCTTAACGTGCTTCGAATGGATTGAACAAAAAAAATCGTACATTCGGAACTTTTTTTTCGATTCGTAACTTTTTTTTTCGATTCGGAAATTATTAAAATGTAATAATAGCATACACATTACATAAAATTATGAATTATGCTCCGATTACGAATCTACGAATGTTACGAATTTTACGAATAACTACGAATGCGGCCGAATTTCGAATAAACGAATGAACGAAAATTAAACTAACGAAAAAACAAATAAACGAAAAAATAACTTTAACAAATGTACGAATCGTTACGAATGCGAACACGACGACTTACGAATGTACGAATCGTTACGAATCAACGGAAACGAAAAAAACGAAACAAAAAAAAAAAACCATTTTTTTCGGAAACGAAAAAAAAAAAAACGAAAATAAACAAATTTTTTTGTTGTGCACATGTCTAGTTTGTACTTTGGACTTTTGTCTGACGGACTTGTGTACACGCGATCGGAAAGTCGGACAATTTGAAAACATGAAAATTTGAAGGAAAATTTGAAGACATGCTAGCCAACATTTGTCCACGGAAAATCCGACAACAATTGTCCGATGGAGCGTACACACGGTCGGATTTTCCGCCAACAGCCTGACATCCAACGATTCCCGGTGGAAAATCCGATCGTGTGTACGGGGCTTTAGACATAACTGGTAGTGCTGAAAAAATGATGTAATTTTTCTTACTTTATAAATTTAGGAATATTATATCAACTATTCATAACTTTTCATAATATTAAAAAAAGAATACATTTAAAATGTTACCTTTTGGGAAAAGACAACATAATATCCAGTTCCTTTGGCTTGACATATAAGTTTGCAGACATCTCCCGGCTGTATTCCTGCGTACTTAGGAACCCACTCAACATACGTCTTCACACCTTTTGCATCGGTCTGATAACCGTTCCTGGCTTCACACTGCTGCTGCCGGAATGATTTAGCTTCACAAGGAAAAGAAGTGAAAATGTCAGTTTCACAGGATTTTCCACTCTGTTGCATACCATATTCCAAACATATAAGAGAACTTATTTATACCTAACGCTGAACTCATCTCAATAGACACAAATGTATACATCTCTTCAATTATTACTAAATGTTAAGTTATTTATTTTTAATTTTTTAATGTAACGAAAGTACATGAATTTGACTTAGTATTAAAGAGGGACTGCAGTCTGCTCACATAATTTGTAATAAAAACATCTTTGCCATTCTGAAGCTTCCCCTCCAACCACTTTGCATATTATTTTATATATACTGTGATTCTGTACTTGTCAAATATGCTGCAGAAATCTCCCTCCACTGAGTCTGGCTGCAGCCATTTTAACTGTGGGCAGCTGAAGCTGCTGCCTGTTCACTTCCTGGATTTACACAGACACACAGAGGCACACCTCCAGCTTTGCAGTCCTGCAGCTCTCATTGGCCCTCTTATGACTCATCCCCCCTCCCTTCCTGGCAAACTCTCACAAGAGTTAGAGAGAGAGCTGTGCATGATGTCATAAGCAGGGCTTTTTTTCTCAGAAAATAGGTGCAGGAACTCAACCCTCCCTGCCCAAATCTCGACCCCAACCACGCCCAAACCCCACCCCCAACCACAGCTTAACCCCACCCCCAGACATACTTTCCTTAGAGGAGAGAAGTACAGCAGCTCCAAATAATTGTAATAAGTAAAGGCTTAGAACTGTGTATCACACAAGCCGCATGGTTCAGGAATGTGTAACACACAAAGTACAGGACTCAGGACTTCATAACATTTTAACTGTGGTTAGCTAAAGCTGCTGCCTGTTCACTTCCTGGATTTAAACAGACACACATGGCTCTGCAGCTCTCATTGGCCCTCTTATGACTCTCCCTTCTTGGCAAACTCTCATGACAGTGAGAGAGAGAGCATTGCATGATGTCATAAGCCTAGGCTTATTACCAGACAAGAAACAGGAAGTGGGCTTTATAAGGTATTTACTGGCAGAAAAAAAATGTTTTACTATCCAAAGTTAAATCAACAAGGGCAGAGGATTTAATAGATGGAAAGATGAAAAAATGATTGAAGTTCCACATTTACATCTTGCAATCTGCTGTACAGACTGTACAGGAGAGCTCAGAGATGAGGATGGAACAGCAGAACAAGGTGCCAGTAAGGCATGGTGAAATGCAAGGAGCATGCTGATAGGAGGAGAGAACATAGTGACAGATAAGCTTGATAGTATGCTGCTTCTCATTTTACTGTTCGTTCATAGGGAGTAGAAGTATAAGGAAAATTAAACTACACCAGTGAAAGGTCAGGTCCCTATGATTAGGCTCCTGTGAGGAGCGAAACACGTTTAAACGTTTGTGTCACCAGCTGAACTGTTTGTGCACTATTTTTTAATAAATTAGAAGTTGGTTTCTATGGTAAGCGACTCTCCTTTTCTTATTTTGGAGGGTTTAGAAGCTATAGGTCCCTTACCCTTCCAGACAGGGCTGTGCTGTATGGCAGAGCTGTGTAAAGATCAAGACAACAATGCTGTGCTGTCTCTTTAGCTATCCCATAGTGCTCTTGGAACCTTTTATGGCTGAATATTAAAACGGTTGTATACCGCTGAACATTTTTTCTTTTTCCCTCCAGGAAAATTTTCGCCCAGAGTCCAATCAACATTAAAGACAGCCCTGCATGTATCAATGTAAAAAATAAGATTTTAACCTCCTTAGTGGTAATCCCGAGTACCAAAAGCGGTAACCCCCGAGCCACACATCGCATAGCAGGATCCAGGCAAAGTTACTTACCTTGTCCCCAGGATCCTGCGATGTCTCCTCACTGTGTGTGTGGGCTGTGTCCTCCGCTTGACCTATCACAGAGCCGAGGTCCGTTCCCTGCGAGCGTTGCGACGCGCGTGGACGGAGAACGGCGCCAAATTCAAAAAGTTAAACACACAATACATACAGTACACTGTATTCTTACAGATTACATTACTGTATCACATTTTTTCACATCCCTTTTGTCCCTAGTGGTTTGTCCAGTGCTCTGCATGCACTTATATATTATATATACTTTCTGCCTGGAAACTGGAGATTGTCCATAGCAACCAAAAACCATCCCTTTACCTCAAAAGCGGTTTTAGACCAGCTAGAAAACAGCGATAATAAATTAGAATCACTTGCAGTATTTAGCAATAGTGATTCGCGGGGAAATTCGTCATCAAACACTGAAAGTAACGACAGCGCCAATTCTGCAACTGAGCAAATTTTTGTGTTTTTTTATTTGATTACATTACTGTATTGAATATTTTTTATTATTATTATAATATTGTTTGTTATAATTATTTATAGTTATTTATTATATTATAATTTATGATTTTGTGTTTCAAACTTTATCATACCCGGGATGTCTACTAGACTCTTGTTTGGACAGATTTAAGTGTGTTATTCCTAAGCCCCCATACACACGGTCGGAAAATCCGACGACAAAATCCGTCAGATTTTTTTCGACGGACTTTGTCCGAAACTGGTGTTGCATACACACGGTCGGACAAAGTTATCGGAAAATCCGATAATTCTGAACCTGATGACGTTCGTCCGTTACGACGGGACTACATTCACGTTAGTAGCCAATAGCTTTGGTCTCGTAATTTGATCTGAGCATGCGTGGCACTTTGTCCGTCGGAATTGTCGACACACGATCGGAAAAAGTCTGATAGGATTTTGTTGTCGGAAAATTTGAGACCCTGCTCAAAAAAAAAAAAGTCTGATGGGTCCCACACACTGGTGGATTTTCAGACAACATGGTCCGATCGGATTACGGATTACGGGGTATAAGAATTACAGGCCTACAATATAAAACGCCAAATTTCCATGAAAAACATCAACTGTGTTGAGCATCAAAAATCTGACATAATCATACCGTCAGAGAGGTTAAAACAACCTTTTTTTTTCAGGAGCAAGGAAAAAATCGGTGTGGTCCCCCCAGTCCATACCATGCCCTTCAGGTATGGATTTTAAATGGAACTCTACGCCAAAATGAAAAAAAAAATGGTGTGGGTTCCCCCCCAAAATCCATACCAGACCCTTATCCAAGCATACAGCCTGGAGGACAGGATGGGGGGGGCGAGCCATACCAGGCCACATGTCCTCAACATGGGGAATGTGCTTTGGGGTCCCCAAAACATGGGGGTGGGGTGGGCTGTGTGTAGTAGTACTGTGGGGTATGAGTAAAGCACCCACATTCATACAGCCTGGAGGACAGGATGGGGCGGGGGGCGAGCAGCCCCCCCCCCCCCCTCCTGTACCATACCAGGCCACATGCCCTCAACATGGGGAAGGTGCTTTGGGGTCCCCAAAACATGGGGGTGGGGTGGGCTGTGTGTAGTAGTACTGTGGGGTTTGAGTAAAGCACCCACATTCATACAGCCTGGAGGACAGGATGGGGTGGGGGGCAAGCGCCCCCCCTCCTGTACCATACCAGGCCACATGCCCTCAACATGGGGAAGGTGCTTTGGGGTCCCCAAAACATGAGGGTGGGGTGGGCTGTGTGTAGTAGTACTCCGGGGTTTGAGTAAAGCACCCACATTCGCACTGACGTGCTCCAAACGCTCTGTACGATGTGCGGCAGGGGCTGTGTACATGAAGCCTAAAACGTATAAATCTAAAATAAAATAACATTGACCCTAAACCAGTAACGTTTCCCTGTAAGAATTAGCACTTAAGAATTAAGGGCTCTTCGCTGAATAAAGCAGTCAAAGAACAATGCAATTAAGCTGTGGCTGGTAAAAAAAAAAGCTGCTAAATTACTCAGAAATCGCACCGCATGACTGTAAATTTCCCCAGAGTTACACAAGATAATTTAAAACTTTAAACGAAATGTCATGTGGACATTGTAAACGCAAAGTTGCATTACTCTTCTTGTTTCATGCTGACCCTCTTGGCTGGAAGCCTATTAATTTGAGCTAATTATATTAAAGCAGGCCTGCACATACCTTCATTTGACATACTAGAACTTAATCTCTCTAGATGAGCTCCTTGTGTCCTTGCTTGAATGGCCGCACTTTTATGTCTCTTCCTCTATGTTCCTATCACCACACCAAATCTACATCCCAATGGCCCCAGTGCTGCACTTCTACTGAGCCCACCACCAATCACTGCGCAGAACAGACTAGTAGGAATCCCCTTTAGGCAGCGCTCCAGAAAATCATTTACATAAGAAAACTCTTATCTCTGATACGGCCTACCAGGTTGCTAATGTAAAACTGAAAATGACCGCTTATCATCGCGCCATCATTATTATCAAGAGGATATAACTTTGTTTGCTTTGACTTTTTTTCCATTCTACATCCACGGTTCTGACAATTGAGGAGTGGACACCTTTCAATAATCCTCCATTGGATATAATCCATTACATATTCCATTTACAGGAATGAACAAACCTTCATGGTGAAGACCATTTTACTTCCGGATTAATTTTTACTAGTGCATGATCAGAGTTAAGATTCTTCTCAGCCGGAAGCTAATTTAGCAAATAAAAATTAGTTTGTTACACATTTGCATACCCAACTTTTTGAAATGGGAATGAGGAACACCTATCAGCAAAAGTGTGCAGGCATAGGACACGCCCCTGGCCACGCCCCCTTAAAGAAAAATTGTACAAAAAAAAAAAAAGATTGCTTAAACCCACAAGTGCTTTTTTTTACCACTACTATTCCTTTATATTGGCTTTTGGAATTTACAAATGCAGCAATTTAGAAGAATCAGGTTGATTGTACTAAAGTAGATCCATCAGTCGACTTCAGTAAAACCAGCCTGTCTGATTTTTTGCATGTGCTATAGACACCAGCAATAATCATTGTGTTTTGCTGGCAGGATAGTCTCCCCACCAGTAAAATACAATAGCTCTGCAGGAGGAATTCTCCCATCAACACTGACTGTATTGATGGAACAAAAATTGCATCGTTCAGTGTCACTTACAACTCCATCTCCTCCGCTCCTCTTCCTCTCTCTGTTGGGGTCCCCCCCGGCTCCGTCCTTGGGCTCCTCCTATTCTCGCTCTATACCTCTTCCCTGGGCCAGTTGATAACCTCCCCTGGCTTCCAATACCACCTCTACGCCGATGACACCCAGATCTATCTCTCCACTCCTCAACTTACTCCCTCGATCTCCTCACGGATCTCAAACTTACTGAATGACATCTCAGTATGGATGTTACACCACTTCCTTAAACTCAATCTTTCTAAAATTGAGCTTGTTATATCCCCCCCCCCCCCCCCCCATGACTTTACCATTAAGATCAACAGCACAACCATTGGTCCCTCCACACATGCCAGGGTGCTGGGTGTAATCCTTGACTGACCTCTCCTTCAGCCCCCATAATCACTGGCTAAATCCTGCTGCCTTCACCTCCGCAATATCTCCAGAATTCGACCTTTCCTGACTAATGACACCACAGAGCAACTTATTCACTCCTTGATTATTTCCCGCCTTGACTACTGCAACTCTCTCCTTAATGGCCTACCCTTACGCAGGCTATCCCCCCTGCAGTCTATTATGAATGCAGCTGCTAGGCTAATACACATCACTAATTGATCCGTAACTCCTGCCCCTCTCTACCAATCCTTTCACTGGCTTCCTTTACCCCACCGTATAAAATTCTAAATGCTAACCACAACATACAAGGCCATCCACAACATCGCCCCCAGCTACTTTACCAACCTCATCTGCAGATATTGCCCAAATCGCCCCCTCCGCTCCTCCCAGGACCTCCTGCTCTCTAGCTCCCTTGTTACCTTCTCTCATGCTTGTCTTCGTGACTTCTCCAGAGCCTCTCCCATCTTCTGGAACTCCCTGTCCCGGTATATCCGATCAGCCCCTACCCTGTCCACCTTTAGGAGATCCCCGAAAACTCACTTATTCAGGGAAGCCTATCCCACACCCACTTAACTGTCCCAGAGCCACACCCATAAAATCATTCCCTGCATCTATTACCTTTTGTACCACCACCCCCTCCTTTAGAATGTAAGCTCTACGAGCAGGGCCCTCCTGTACCTTCTGTATTGAACTAGACTGTAATTGTGCTGTCCCCTCCTCTACATTGTAAAGCGCTGCGTAAACTGTTGGCGCAATATAAATCGTGTATAATAATAATAATCGTTTATGGCTTGCCTAAGTTTTAGCAAGAAAACATATACAGAGCTAGAAATAAATTATATTACACTCGCAAAGTCTTTCGTTCCATTTTTTGATTTTCCAATGAAGAGGGACTTTTTTGTTCCCCCAATAAGAAGCATTGGCTGTTTTTAATATACATGTCTTATGAATAAAATGTATTCTGCACACCTCAATTTTGCCGCTTTCCTCCATGAACTGTTACGCCCCATACACATGGTCAAAAATTCCTACGGAAAAAGTCTGATCGGATTATGTTGTTGGAAAATCCGATCATGTGTGGGCTCTAGCTAACTTTTTCCGTCGGAATATCCGACGGAAAAAGTTTGAGAGCAGGACCTAAAATTTTCCGACAACAAAATCCGATCTGACTTTTTCAGATCGTGTGTAGAGAATTCCGACGCACAAAGTGCCACGCATGCTCAGAATAAATTTGGGGACGAAAGCTATTAGCTACTGGCCTCTTCGTAGTCCCGTCGTACGTGTTTTACGTCACCGCGTTCTGAACAATCAGATTTCCCGACAACTTTGTGCGACCGTGTGTATGCAAGACAAGCTTCGGTCAAAATCCGTCTGAAAAAATCAGACGGATTTTGTGGTCGGAATGTCCGACCGTGTGTATGGGGCTTTAGGCTGTCTCAGGGTGTAAGGAAGGCCCCCAAAAACATATAGTCACATAAAGAGCCACTGTCCTGTTCTTTACGCCATCACTGTCTAGAGGTGACAGGTTCACTTTAAACACTTTGCTAAATGCTTTCATTTTGATGTTGTTTTTCCTTATTAATCTGTTTATTCTCTTTAGTTTGCAAATGATTATTTTCAGTAAAATTAATCATTCAGGTGTGATGAAACATCATATTAGCTGATAGCTGAATTGTGCATCCTTGTAAAACCAACCTAGACACTAATGGGATTGTACAACATTCTCTATTATTGCTGAGATGTTCCCAGCAGGGCCCTGCTCTCACCGCTGTGATATTAGATTGTGTATTTATTATCTTTCCATCTCACTCTGCACATCCAAATTTATAGAAAAAAAAAAGTAATTTGAAGAGTGCATACTGTAAATGTACATTTATTTATATCATTCATTAATGAGACCTGACATTCTTCTGTAATGGTAAACCAGGCAGCGGTCAACAACCTGATCTAGAACAGATGAAGGCTATTTCTTCTCGACAAAAGCTAAGCATGCTGTTAAAACCCATATATGCAAAGTTCCCCAACACAATACAAGGCTTTTCAATGCTAACATTCAATGCGTGGAGTTGAGTGATAACATCTTCAGAAGTTGTAAGGATTTAGGCAAGCTGGAATTCTCATTAAAGTAGAACCATAGGCACTTGGATGAAGTAAGGGAAGGGTATAACCCCCGTCAGATTTATTTTCCTCTGTCTATGTCCAATGGCAGAGATTTCCCTTTCTTTCCCATAGCCAAACAGGAAGTGAGAGCAAATTCCTGCAAAGTAAGGGAATTCATTGGGGACCCCCAGGTCACCAGAACTAGTGTCCCCATTGGAAGATTTCCCCTCGACTACTTTTCTGGGGACAACCCAAAATATGGGGTTTCCTTTACTTTCACTTTCAATGATAATGATAAACAGGACAAACAGAACGTGACTCTCCTTAACCTGTTCCCATCCACGCTATAGCCGAATGACGAGCATGCCGGGAGGCCATCAATAGACGTCCTCCCCTTTATACGTTCCCCGCGCTCCCCCTTCAGGGTGCGCGCGGCATGCGCTGTGATCACCGAGTCAATGAGCCGGCCGGCCCCTTACCACGTGATCAGCTGTCAGCCAATGACAGCGGATCACGTGATGTAAACAGAAGATAGGTAATCGTTCTTTTTTTCTCCTCATTCTATCAGCTATCGTCCTAGCACTCTCACGAGCATATAGACGTCACCGCTCCCCTAAAACATACGTTGGCTGGTCTGGAAATAGTGGTGAAGTCAATATGCTTGTGAGAGTGCTCGGACGATTTTTGTTTCTAATGCCTGTGATTACAGTCTTGTTGTAAGTAGTTTTTTAATAAATGCCCATTTATAAATTGGACGCTGTGCAATAAGTTTCCTTTTTTCATACGATCACTGA
>CM053027.1:58985375-59198062 GCA_028564925.1 Lithobates sylvaticus | reverse complement strand
GTTAACTATGGACTGCCATAAGTAGTTCCCCATTCAGCCTATTATTTAGGTATGTCTGGGTGACTGGTTAAGAAACTGTTCTTCCTCAATGTTTTAACTCTAGGGATATATTTCAGAAATGCTCAATGTGTTTATTGTCGATAAATCTCTCCTGAGCTCCCTATCATATGGATAACAGGCAAAAAAAAAAAACTCACGTTTGGCTGATTATCTACTCACCCTTGTCAATCCTACCATGGATGATCGGCTTTTGAGCAGTCTTAGGGAATTTCAGTAACGTAAGCAAGGCTCAAGCCCTGCGGGAACGCATGGGAACGGAGTTCCTGTACTTTTTCCACAACAGGAACTCAGTTCCCCGTTAGCAGCCGTGTCCTGCAAGACTTTGAAGTATGCGAGCTGTGTGGCAGGTGCTACACCAGCAGCTGCCGACACAGCTCGCAATAGTAAGTGCCGCACACCTGACCATTCAGGCATTGCCATTAGGGGGCCCCATGACAGCTTCCGCTTCGATCTACCTGTCAATCACAGCTAGCTGACAGGTAGATCAGGTCCCTGCTGCTAAGAGATTGTATTTAGTCAGACCTCTTGTGATGCGCTCCTCCCCGCCGCCCCTCCTGATTTTCTGTCTCCAAATCCCCCCCCCCCCCCAGTCTCCTGCATACTTGCTCTGGGTGTCCTGATGAATCCCCCCCTCCTCTATCTTCAGTGCCATATGATGAGAGAACCCAGAGGAGGAGCACAGCTATTCTGCTCACAGGACATGCAGGGAGAGAGGTGAGCTAAGGGAGGAACATCAGTTTGGGGTGGTAAGCTGAGCACATTACCTGGCAAAGTTTAATGCCAGGAGGGAAGTTTATGTGGAAATATGTGAAGGGTTGGAATAGCAGCGAGTGTGTGTTAGAGCCCTGCAGAGTTTGCAGCCCCCCAAGCTAACATCCATCTTCTAAGCAGGAACACATCACGATCTCCCCAAGCATTCTGTCCAGATAATGTTCAGTTATTTTATGACCTTTCCATTTAACCCTGTGTTATCCAAACTCTGTTCAATGAAAAGTATAAACTCACCACATAAACACTCTATATACAAAATAAAATTCCCCAATAAAGATCAGAACATAATGTTCAAATTTGCATGGAAGCACAATTGAATGAATGCTGATTATTCAGAGAATTACCGTATTTATGTTTATTGAGGATTGTTTTTTTTTTTTATGTACTAACAGTTAAGCTTCATTCACACAATACGAAAATTGGATGAAAAATACCACTTTTGAAGCTTTCGTGCATATGAGCGTATCATTTTTTTTTTTTTTTTTTTTGGTGGGCTAGTGGATCTTGGGTGGGAGTTCCCACACTTTTTTCCCCAGGACTTGACCCCTGAACGTAAGGGTTGCCTTTGTCCTCTCTTGCGCCACATTTAGATGTTACAAGGGGTGGTGGGCTTGTGGGTAAGTGCAGCATGGTGCGGTGGCAGAAAACACTCGGAGTCCAAGTGCAGAGTAACAGGAATATATTTTTAATGAAGTTTTGGCAACAAGCACGACAGGAATGCAACTTGACCGGGGGCCCTCACAGATGCAACAGCCATGTGCCAATAGCAGAAGGTCACAGGTGTGCTGACAGCATCTGTCTCAATGAGCAGAATGTGGTCTGGCCAAGTGGAGAGGCTTCCAGAAGGATTCCCTGCACTTTCCCTACTCCTCTGGAATTTTTCCCTGATGCTAAGCATTGTCCATGACAGACAAGTGAGCTGACCCTACTCTAGCCACACACCAAATGAACGCCAAGCCCAGGAGCCACGCCAGGGTCTTAAAGTATAACTAAAGGCAAAGCTTTTTCTTTAGTTTTATAAAGAGTGGATGGGGATTAGAACTACTGCCAGGTTTATATTACTGTCTGTGTTCCCATTAGGGAGATGCGTTCTCTCTTTATGTCCTGTTTACCATTACCATTATAAGTAAGAGTAAATACCAAATTTTAGGTCGTCCCCAGAAAAGTAATAGAGGGGAAATTTTCCAATTAGCATACTAGTCCTGGTGGCCTGGGATTCCCTTAATTTGCAGGGATTTCCTCTCACTTCCTGTTTTGGCTATGGGACAGGAAGTGAAGGGAAAGCTCCCCAATAGGCCACGATGGAAAAAATTAACCAACATGGATTATAACCCTCCCTTACTCTAGTAAAAAAAAAAGTTTGCCTAAATTTCTACTTAAAGTAGAAACTTCCTGACCTAAGATGGCCACCACAGTCATATGGGGTGCCAGCATCCAATTGCATAGCTAACCCCGATGACTGAGAAACCATAGAGGAACTAGGTTCCTTCTAACTTCCTCTCTCTCTGCAATGCTGCTGCGGTTGAGCACCACCTGTAATGGAGAAAATAGACTTTACCTGCCTATAGGCTGACATTTCTCCTCAAAGTAGGATTTTTGATGTGTGATAAGGATGTGAATGAATGCGAACCAGTCACTTCTGAACAGTCCAGACAGTTTATTTAGACCAAATCTCAAGAGAGGTTTAGGACAGGATACCCCAAAAATTATGCAAGTATCACAGACACCAAATACTGCTTCTAATCAAACAGAAAGGACCTTTGAACCAAGTACAGTGTTCTGTAAAACAGGACAGGCTGATTAGGCATACAGGAAAATAACCTTTAGGCTGGAACAGCACCTTGTATTCTTCCAACTATAATTAATTGCAGCCCTACATTCACTAAACAAGGCCACCAGCCTTCCTGCAGTATTTAATCATCACCTTGCTCTTTGTAACACACTCTGGCAGGGAAAGTTCATCTCTGGTGCTCCATTCTAGACTTCAGCTTCACTCCTTACGGGCAAACACTTCCGGCAAGACAATGCATCTTCTGTCCTCCCTACACGTTTCTCTGTTTGCAACTCAACATGCAGCTACACCTCATCTTCTGCAATAAGCCAGGCTGAATGTAATCTTGAAGCTTTATTGACAAAAACAGGGTGGGGTGAAGCTATAGGGAAAAAAAAGATGAGAAATATATACAATCAATGTATGGCACAAACAAAAGCACAGCACATAACTAGGCTGCAGATGACAATAAGTCCATGCTCACCAGCGATGCTGCCTGTAGATGATATAGGCTTAGTCCACAAACGTGCTACAGGAAGGATGGCTGGTTTCTTCTCCCTCAGTTTCTAAGATCGAGTCTAAGCTCCCAAGATGCACAAGTTTCCTTTTCTCAGAATGAGGGATGATGGGAGCTCTTATTAAAGCTAAACAGTCTCTAGCTTCTGTAAAACAGTCAATTTATTCCGGGGCCCCATCTACTGGCCACATTTATTATTGCAGGAAAAACAAACATAATGAACTTCTCTGTTGAAAGCAGAACACTGCAAACTTTAGACGTCAGGTATGGGCCTACCTTTCTCCAGGCACATGTATCCTCCCCAGGCAGCAGTCTTGGAAGGTCAGGGAACAGCTACACACCTGTCCTGCCCAGTCACAGCCTGGGAGGCAAAAGCGATCGATACACACTCTCCCCAAACAAATTGTAGTGGTTCATTCCTGCTTAGGGCAGGGTGGCTACACTTAGTAGATTATATAAAATTACAGCACGTCTTCAAGGAGGTTAATGGATGGTACTTTGAGCAACACCAAATTTAGACCTGGAGAAAAAAAATGAACTAAAGGGTAAAAACGGGAGAGAAAAGGGTTAAGACAGAGGTGCCCAACCTTTTGAAGAGCGAGGGCCACTTAAGTGAATTGGTAACTGGTCGCGGGCCACAATGAGCAGGAGGATGACAGGTCCGTGTCCACGGACACAGCCCACTCTACTCTATGGGCCCTCTGATTCAATCCGATTCGCCCAGACAGAAGGGGCAGGTCCCTTTCTATTTTTTTTTTAGGTAGGCGGGTGTAAACAGACACAAGTCTGTTTACATCTGCTGCTCCATAGAGGTCAATGGAGGGTCCAATTAGGTCAGACCAATCATGTAAAAGGAACCTAAGGCTGCTTTCACACTGATGCGCTGCGATTTGCCCAAACCGCGGGTGCAGCGCAGTGAACCTGTGGATTTTCTGCATGTTAGCTGCACTTTGTCGTAAACTTCTATTATATCCTGCAGGTGTGGCGCACTTTCTGAAGGCGCAAAAAACCTGCAGGTAATAACAGAAGTCTATGGCTCAATGCAGGTAACCCCGCAGGTGATCAGTTTGAAAGCAGCCCAGTAACCACTGCAAAACAGATATATCCATATATACTGTGAATTTAGTAGTAAACGTACCTTTAATAACCGTCTTCCATTCTGGTATCGCTGGTTGTTTCTGTCCCAGGCGGAGTGCATTTGGTATCACTCCGCCTGTGACAGGAGCCGGCACTATACAGGAAGCATTGACTTATGTGGCTCTGCTCCGCAGCCACTTGCTTTTACTACCAGTGGCTTCATTCACAAAACTGCTGCTCTGGGATGGCAGGTCGGCAACCCGTGATCTGGGCTTGCCAATCTACCATCTTAGAGCAGGAGGTCGAGGACCACATCAGAGGGCTCGGCGGGCCACATGTGGCCCCCGGGCCACTGGTTGGGCACCCCCTGGGTTAAGATGTGAGGTTGAGAAGCTGAGGTTCTAACTGACTAGCGACTGAAGGTCAGATAGAAAGAAGCCTCAAGGGTAGGTCCTGTGAGAATTCAAGATAGTTCAGGAACAGATAGAACTTTTTCCACAGAAATCCAGTTTACAATTGTTACTTGCCTACTTTCAGTAGGTTGCCCTCATCTTTTTTGTCATAGTGGCTCCTCTACTCCCTGCTGTGCCACATTGCATTGTGCTGTTTACCTTCAGCTTGGCTGCATCTGTATGTAACTGAAGACAAGGACTAAAAATAAGGAATTTATCTGCTCCACATACATCACTGTTTGACTCAATCTTCAGGTTCACTTGAAGAAAGAATGGATCTGCCACCAAAAATGAATTGAAATGCTGGTATTCTGTTCTCCTATGGCCTCATACCTTTAAATACCTTTCCTTCTGTGATTCATCAGTGATTACTGTCTACGGTGGTTTCCAAAGAAGTTCATAAACTGAAACTGAGCTGAAAGGAAGCACAAACCACAAACATTACTATTTCTTCCTAAAAAAAAAAGTCCTTCATTCTGTAAGCAGCTGAGAACATTTGTCTGGTTATAATAATATCCTCACCCAAATTCACCTTTCAGTCTTGCATACTTTTTCCTCTTCCCCTATCAGATTATTATTTTAGGTTTAGCTCAGGTCTCTAGTAAGAAATCAAAGGAAGCGTGGCCTAGATTGATCAAACGGATGGAAGAAGATTCTGTTCAGGAATGCTCATCCGGATTTATACTGAAATGAAAATATCTTCTCAAGTTCCATAGCAAACCGACATCAGCTGCTGATGACCCTGGGAAGATGGTATAGCCACCCTCTATATAATTGCTTCTCAAAAAGAAAATCTGGTTACAAGGAAGGGTCACGCATGGGAATATTCCTTTAGAATTTAGCGAGTTTTATCCATACAGACTTTACCTTTGAATAAACTGTATTGAGCATTGTAGATGTTGACATCTGTATAACTCAAGGGATCAGTGGCAAAGCAACATTTCAGCTGTGGGCTCTAATGAACCAAATAACCTACTGGCTTTTAGTTTATTGGGACTGCAGATGTGAGATTGTTTCCTCTTCAAAACTGTTGACTTTTCTACTGCAGACCCTCCAATCTGACCTGTAGGTCGGTCTACTTTCTCCAATGCAGGTGGCCCTTAACTTCCAACTGCATTGCAGAGGAAGGGGAAGTCGAGAGGAACATGGTTCCTCTATGGCAGTGATTCTCAACCAGGGTTCCTCCAGAGGTTGCTAGGGGTTCCCTCAGCATTGGGCAATTTCTGCCTCTCAGATAAGTTCCCACTGACATCATTGATCTTTTTAGCTATCTGTAAGGAGGTAATTCTTCCCAATGACCACAAGTGTAATGACCATTCTTCCCACTGACCATCACACTAATGTATCATGAGTTGTAGATATCTAATTTTTAGCAGGGGTTCCTCGAGACCGGAGAACTATTTCAAGGGTTCCTCTGTGTTGAAAAGGTTGAGAAAGGCTGCTCTATGGTTTCCTGGGTCACTAGGGGAGCTAGCCGATTGGATCCTGCCTCCCCCATGTGACTCTGGCGGCTAACTTGGGTCAGGCAGGATCTATTTAAAGTGATAGTAAACTCACTTTTTGACTTGTACCTACAGGAAAGCCTATAATAAGGCTTACCTGTAGGTACAGTAAATATCTCCTAAACTTGCACTGTTTAGGAAATATTCACACTGCATGCAGCCAATAACGTCACCAGCACATGCGCTCTGAAGGTCCGGCGTACTGTGCCAGACCATCAGAGCTTGTGCCGTAAACAACATCGTGGCTCCGGCCACTCATGAACCTGGAAGGAAGACCCGTTGAAGATGGAAGACCTGTCAGCAGTGACAGCTCGTCGCTTAAGGGCTTCGTTTTAAGGTAAGTCATGCATACTGTGCTAGTATGCGATGTATACTAGCACATTATGACATTGCTTTGCAGGGGATTTTTTTTAAATTTGCGGTTTACTATCGCTTTAAGACCTTCGCTCCCAGGTTTGGCGCGCATTTCACGCATTGGTAGGAGGAACAAGAACAAGATTCACAGCAGACAGCAGTATTATCAGTCCTGGGGGAGGGGATTGTTAAATGTAGTATCAGATTTAGAACCACTAACAAACTGAAGCCAAACTCCAGCTCACACTTTATAATTATTTACAGCAGTTTGTGTTCCATTTGGGATAAAGGTTTTGCATGAATAAGTAAAAGCTGATCATTGCAATCACCCCTGCGAGTTTTAAGTGGTTTGTCTCATCCGTGTAAACTGATACATTCTGCTGAAGAGCTTGTGCTGTGAAAACACAGCAGACTTGCTGGCTGGATCAAAAGATAGAAATTGAAGAAAGAAAGCTTAAAAAAAGGAATGCAGCCATTCCATCTAAGAATTAGTAAGCATTTAGTCCGTTTCAGGTCCGAATTCAGCCACAAATTTGGGCTGAAATCGGACCTGAAATGGTGAATGGGGACGCACCGGACTCTTGCTGTTAGCTGGAGCGTTCTGCAGTGTGAACCGAGCCTAATACTGCTTAAGGCTGGGTTCACACCTCCGACGGATGCGGCTTGCAGCAGGGGACTGGTGCGCCCCTGTTCTCCTTTTCAGGGACGAATCAGGGCTGAATTTTTACCTAAATTCGGCTCTAAAACGGAGCCAAAGACACACAGCGTTCCTGCGCAAGCTGCTCCACAGCCGCAACGGAAATATGTGAAGCGGCCCCATGGAGAGTCGGTCACAATCTCCTGTCATGCGAATTGGATGCAGAGAAATCCGATTTGCAAAGGTGTGAATCCAGCCTTAATTTGTTAAAGGTTATATGAGAATATTGTAATTGTCTTTATGTATACTTTAAAATGACAAATGTAACATGCAAAAAAATATGTATATAGTTTATTAACAGCTTAACAGATATAACAGAACTTATATTCAGAAAATGCCGTATAATATTGGTTCAAATGTATTTTGATATTGGTCCTCTAGCTGTGACTCAGTGGGGGTGTTCTGGAAATTTTATAGATAGGCAACTTCTAGCCTCATATTGATTAGTGGTTCCAAATTAATAATAACTACTGCAATAGGGAACATACACAAAAGATACACTCAGCATCTTTCCAAAATAATTGTTCTGTTTTATTTGACGCAATTGATTACACATGGTTACGTACGTATCACATTATTATTACATTTGTGCTTTTATAGTAATAAAGGGCGTAACATAGGCAGGCTAATTCTAATCAGGACTCAAAAGAATGCAAACATATAATGAAAACATTATTAGTGCCGTGTGCACAGCAATACATAGGCAAACATACAAAATAGAATAAAATAATATACATAACTTACAAATTCCCTTTACACTGGCTTTGTTGAACCTTTGCTTTAATCAGAGACCACTGCTTTCACACAGGGAGCAAAGGTCCTCATATGCACCATGCTGGCAGGGAACAGGCTTTTCTACTCAGGCTAAGACTTTACACTTGGAATGTATTTAACTTATTTACACTGCTAATACTGTATAAAGTTAGAAAGAAACACTACACACAAACGTGGAAAAAAGGCAAAACAAAAAATCCAGACTCTTTATTTTTCTAAATATCACAGACATCCAAGTTGTGTCTAACAAAATGATCAGCAAAGTTCACTGGCAGTTATTATTTCACTGAGCTCCATTCATAATAACAAGGAAATCTGAACTGTAGTTGGCAAGGAAGTGTTTGCACATAGACAGGTGATGTGTGTAATCCCCGGCTCTCTTGCCAGCCTGGCATCCAACAGCCAGCAGATTCCTCTATGCAAGTGGCTGACAACATGTTGCTCCCCCTCGTCAATGTACAAACACAACATCTGCCTGACTTCGTTTTTTCCCCTTTTTTTTTCTCTCTCCCGGACAGGATTTATGTGGGCACCATTCATGTGATACCCTGGGAATGGCAGACGTGGGGACCGTATGCTCGCCGGAGCGCAGCTGTGCGGTAATTGAAGATGACGGCCTCCATGCAGCTTTCACCGTCGCTCATGAAATTGGTATGTAGTGCTGTTTCTGTTCTCCGGCCAAATCAAACACTTTAAACAGCTGCATTAGTAACCCAAATACCCGTCAATGAAATCCAGGCCTCCATGTTACTGCTGTTAAAGGGAGGATTAACCTATACACCTGGGGTTATTTAGAACACAATTTCATGTCATCGGCTGGATGCGCACAAAGGCTTTATGACATGCAGAGAAAAAAAGAAGATAGGCTGTTATATATGAATACGCTTTGTAGTTAAATGACTGCTAAATGTGCTATATCATTTAATAAATGAGTTTATATGTGAAAGAGATTTAATAACATTTGTGGATAAATGAAAAATTATTGTATTAGGCCTCATGCACACGGGCAAAAAAAATGCTGCTGTTAGAGGCATGTTATTTTATTTTATTTTTTTGGGAAGTTTGCCAAGTTCTGGCAGAAAAATGACAGCATATTCTTATATACCCATGTACATGAGACCTTATAAAAACAAGACATTTAAAAAGAACCAGTCCCAACTGGGCTTGTTTAAAGAGTATTTATACCCAAAAAATACACATATATTATATAGCAGCTTAGCGATCCTTAAATCATGATTGCATTTGTTTTTTTTTTTTTTTTCAAGTATTTTACCTTTATTTTAACAGTAACACTTCCTGTAATAGGGGGAAAATAGCCAATGGCACTTTCAGTCCTAGGCTGACAACAGCCAGTAACACTTCCTGT
The DNA here is from genome assembly GCA_028564925.1 of Lithobates sylvaticus. Lineage (NCBI taxonomy): Eukaryota > Metazoa > Chordata > Amphibia > Anura > Ranidae > Lithobates > Lithobates sylvaticus. The sequence goes on along the minus strand of CM053027.1, from coordinate 59,188,721 downwards.
CCTAGGGCGACAACAGCCAGTAACACTTCCTGTCCTAGGGCAACAACAGCCAGGAACGCTTCCTGTCCTAGGGCGACAACAGCCAGTAACGCTTCCTGTCCTAGGGCAACAACAGCCAGTAACGCTTCCTGTCCTAGGGCGACAACAGCCAGTAACGCTTCCTGTCCTAGGGTGACAATAGCCAGTAACGCTTCTTGTTATAGGGCGACAACAGCCAGTAACACTTCCTGCCCCAAGGCGACAACAGCCAGTAACGCTTCCTGTCCTAGGGCGACAACAGCCAATAATGCTTCCTGTCCTAGGGCGACAACAGCCAGTAACGCTTCCTGTCCTAGGGCAACAACAGCCAGTAACGCTTCCTGTCCTAGGGTGACAATAGCCAGTAACGCTTCTTGTTATAGGGCGACAACAGCCAGTAACACTTCCTGCCCCAAGGCGACAACAGCCAGTAACGCTTCCTGTCCTAGGGCGACAACAGCCAATAATGCTTCCTGTCCTAGGGCGACAACAGACAGTAACGCTTCCTGTCCTAGGGTGACAACAGCCAGTGACACTTCCTGTCCCAGGATAACAACAGCCAGTAATGCTTCCTGTCCTAGGGTGAGAACAGCCAGTAACGCTTCCTGTCCTAGGGTGACATTAGCCAGTAATGCTTCCTGTCCTAAGTCGACAACAGCCAGTAACTCTTCCTGTCCTAGGGTGACAACAGCCAGTAACTCTTCCTGTCCTAGGGCGACAACAGCCAGTAATGCTTCCTGTCCTAGGGCAACAACAGCCAGTAACTCTTCCTGTCCAAGGGTGACAACAGCCAGTAATGCTTCCTGTCCTAGGGTGACAACAGCCAGTAACGCTTCCTATCCTAGGGCGACAACAGCCAGTAACTCTTCCTGTCCTAGGGCGACAACAGCCAGTAACTCTTCCTGTCCTAGGGCGACAACAGCCAGTAATGCTTCCTGTCCTAGGGCAACAACAGCCAGTAACGCTTCCTGTCCTAGGGCAACAACAGCCAGTAACGCTTCCTGTCCTAGGGTGACAATAGCCAGTAACGCTTCTTGTTATAGGGCGACAACAGCCAGTAACACTTCCTGTCCTAGGGCGACAACAGCCAGTAACGCTTCCTGTCCTAGGGCGACAACAGCCAGTAACACTTCCTGTCCTAGGGCGACAACAGCCAATAATGCTTCCTGTCCTAGGGCGACAACAGCCAGTAACGCTTCCTGTCCTAGGGTGACAACAGCCAGTGACACTTCCTGTCCCAGGATAACAACAGCCAGTAATGCTTCCTGTCCTAGGGTGAGAACAGCCAGTAATGCTTCCTGTCCTAAGGCGACAACAGCCAGTAACTCTTCCTGTCCTAGGGTGACAACAGCCAGTAACTCTTCCTGTCCTAGGGTGACAACAGCCAGTAACTCTTCCTGTCCTAGGGCGACAACAGCCAGTAATGCTTCCTGTCCTAGGGCAACAACAGCCAGTAACTCTTCCTGTCCAAGGGTGACAACAGCCAGTAATGCTTCCTGTCCTAGGGTGACAACAGCCAGTAACGCTTCCTATCCTAGGGCGACAACAGCCAGTAACTCTTCCTGTCCTAGGGCGACAACAGCCAGTAACTCTTCCTGTCCTAGGGCGACAACAGCCAGTAATGCTTCCTGTCCTAGGGCAACAACAGCCAGTAACTCTTCCTGTCCTAGGGCGACAACAGCCAGTAATGCTTCCTGTCCTAGGGCAACAACAGCCAGTAACGCTTCCTGTCCTAGGGCAACAACAGCCAGTAATGCTTCCTGTCCTAGGGTGACAACAGCCAGTGTTGTATTGCAAAAAATGGCCTGGTCATGAAAGGGGGGGGTAAATATTCCAGAGGGCAAGTAATAAAATAATGTACTGTTGACTATGGAGCTGCTTGGAGGTCAGCTTTAAAAGGGTTAGTTCACCTTTTCAGAAAAAAAAATGAAACACCCTACACCCTCCCCACCTCCCCTTCCCCAGTCCCCGCCGTATTTACCTCCATGGGTGATGAGCTGTCAGTGCCCATGCAGCCGGTATAGCGGTCCAGGAATTTGAAATCCCTACTCTTCTCCCTCTTCATTTCTGCAGTTCTTCTGGGATGGACCAGAGTGATTCTCTGTTCTACTGCTGACCAATCAGAATCACTCTGATCCAACCAGGAAGCTCTACAGATTTGACTTTGCTGATCCTTATCATTTTCCAGATTTCTGCTTTGGCCTTATCTCTGCTTTATGTCTGTCTGCTCAGAAACAATACAACGTTTAGGTGATCCTGTTATCTCAGCAGTCAAGATTCAAAACTCACAGCCTAATATACCCATTAAGGGACATGTTTATGAGATACAGTCATTAAATCTGCTACAGCAAGCATGTAAAAACGTGAAAAGCAACGAGCATTACTTTCAGGTAGAGGTTATGATAATAATTCACTGAAAATATACACTAAAGATGAAAGAGTCCATTTCTCTATGTAAGTGGAAAATGCTTTGAAAGGGCAGAAAGTGCCACATAAACACATCAGCCTGCCCCCAGGAGGATAACGCATGCATGGGCCGTGGTGTTGTCTGTTACAAATGAACTATTTGTTTTACTGAACTTTGATCGTTCATTAAAACTTTACTTTTCAAAGTGCTCATCATGCAACCGAGAGCAAAAAGTAAAAAAAATTGGAAAAAAGAAAATATTATTCTGTGTTCTTGGCAGGAAAAAAACAACACAAAAGGAAACTGATTTGAAAACTGCCAACTTGAAAATGACTTACAAGTATTTGCCAAATCCAAAAAAAAGTCTGTTTTGGAGTCTCGGTTTAGTAGTTCAAACAGCAGCAGAAGAGAATAATGTCTTGTGAAATTCTTTATTTAGAACAGAATAATAGTTTTGCTTCCCAGGTCCTTTGCAACAGTTTATATGAATTTTCTGGTGTTGATTTACAAAAGAAAAATAGACTTTGCACTTTGCAAAGGGCAATTGCACACTGCAATACAGTTGCTCCAGAGCTTAGTAAATGAGCAGAAGCTCTGCTGACTTCCATCATCCAAACACATGCAAGCAAAAACCCATTTTTTTTTCCTTGCACGTGATTGGGTATAATCTGCCAAATGAAGCTTTACCTTATTTACTAAGCTCGGGAGCAACTGCACTTGCAGAGTTCAACTGCCCTTTGCAAAGTGCACAGCCTATTGGCCTTTAAAAAATCAACCCAGTGGTGGCTGCTCCATATGCGGCGCAAGGGCGCCGCCCCCCTAATCCATGCGCCCGACCCCCAATCTACATGCAGGGCGCCGGACGCATGAATTTTAATGCTTTTTTTTTTTAAGCACATGATTAAAACCTGAGGCTTTAATTGGCTTCAAAAAAGGGTGGGCTTAGGGCGCAGTTGTGTGACAAAAGCGAATTAATATTTGCTATTGTCTTCCTGATTCTCCCCCTGGCCAATTGGGAAGCAGGTCCTTAGACCCGATTGGCCTATGTGGGTCAGGTCTCAGGACCCACTTCCTATTTGGCCAGAAGGAGAAGCAACGGCCCGTTGTCATGGCAAGCCACAGCAGGTGGAGGGGCAGCTTCCAGGAGCCCTACCCTGGATAAACAGCACTACCTCCTAAGGTAAGAACATGGATGGCGTCCGACCCATCTGCACGTGAGGGGGAGGGGGCTAGTGTGAGCGAGGGGACCAGGGGCAGCTTCCAGGATCCTGCACCACCTCCGATTACTATCTGTCTCTCGGAGGGGGGGTGGCTCCAGGTGCAAAAAGGGGGGGGGGTTGTTTGTTTGCTACCCCCAAAAAAATATTGAGCACCAGCTGCCACTAAATTAAACCCCAGTTGCTCCAAAGCTTAGTATATGAGCAGAAGCTCTGCTGACTTCTGTCATCCAATCACGTGCATGCAAAAATACAGTTTTTTTTTATTTTCCTTGCGTGTTATTGGTTATTCTTTACCTCAGTGGGAAGCTTTACCTCATTTACTAACCTTTGGAGCAACTGCCATTGCGGAGTGCAACTTCACAGTCTATTTGCCTTTAGTAAATCAGCCCCTATGTCTCTGCAATAGTAACAGTGGTGACCAGTGGGCTTGATAAGAGGGGGGTGGGTACAAAGGACAGAATGACCATAGGGGTTCAGCCTGGGAAGGTGGTATGGTAGTTCTCTCCACTTGAGAACAAGTGAAAAATCCTAAATCAGGCCAATCCCAGTTAGATTTTCGTTCAAACATTCATAGAAATATCGTTCATCATTGAGTCAACTAATTTTGATTGAAAGCCCCTAAAAATTTTGTCCAGACCAGCTCTCTGACTCTCAGACCTATTCCACAGGTTTCATTACAATATGTATGAATCTTCCCAAACAAAAACCACATTCGTAATTAGAATTTCTTTTGAATGGATACATTTTCTATCCTATCCGTTCAAATTTTCTCATCACTGTGGCTGGAAGCAAGCATTGATTCGACCCCACTAACCATTAGAAAATTTTTAGAAAATCAAACGAATGGTCCGAAAATGTAATTTTAAATGAAATTCTCTTGGTATATCACCAGCCTAAAGCCAACTCCAGGAACATTCCAAAATTCACCCTTGCAATGGTGCTCTCTAGTCTAGGGGCAGGACACTCCAGCAAAGACAGGGGCATAGCTATAGGGACCTCAGGGGTCTCAATTGTGACCCAGCCCCATGCTCCAAGGGGCCCACGCGGCTCCCCTGTGCACCTGGATAGGAGGGGCAGTGAGGGGGACATTTCCTCTGTATGACAACCCTGCTGCCCCTCCTAACCAGGCCCTGCAGCCAGGTCTATGCGCAGTGTCTAGCTCAGCATCCCCTGCCTCAGGAACTTTTGCTGAGCCATACACCAGTCATGGGGGAAAGGGATCCAGAGAAGGCCAAACTACTAGTCCCTGAAGAGGGGGGAGGGGCAGATGAGTATTAATTACACCCAACCACCTACTATGACTGACCTAGGATCCTCTGCCTCTAGATAAAATAACAAAAATAAAAACCACTGACACCAGTGGCAGAACTGCCAGGGCAGGAAAGGTCACCCTTGCAACTGGGCCCTGGTGTTTTGCCACCGTGGGGCGGCCCCAAGACAGCAAGAAGGGGGCCTACTGCAGAACATGTGAAAGGATCCCACTACGGGACCGTAAAAAAGGGCCCTGCAACAGGAGTAAAGGACCTCTGGATCAGCGGGAAGGGCCCCGGGCCCAGAGGGAAGGGCCCCAGCTAGGGGTCAGGGGGGCTCTTCACGGTTTCTTGCACCGGGGCTCTGAAGGTTCTAGTTACGCCTCTTTTGAAAGACATAGATAGCATTAGAGGGGCTGAGCAGTGCCATGTGTTACATGGTGTTGTTTACTTGTAAATGGCTGGCAGTTTTTAACGTGCTGGTTGCTGGACAACTGGAGCGTGGACAGATATTAAACATGGTGCTATGCATTTATCAAGGTATGTGTATTACATGGCAGTTTAATGTAATTCTAGGGTGAACTTCCACTTTAGGCTTACTCAACCTTCACCCTAACACTTCACATACCTAATCCTAATCCCTAGCATGGCCCCATGTAGGGTGGATATCAAGCAAACAGCTAAATACACAACTGAAATACATAGACAATAGATGTTTCAGCATCCAAAGCATTTGTAACGGTGTCCATCCAGCCCTGGATTTTTCATGAGAGCCAGAAATTGCAGCCAGGCTGGTGACCTCATTTTACTGCAGTTAAGTAATACAAAACAGTCACCTCCTTGCTCCTAGCCCATGACTGGACCATTAAGGAGCAGCTGCTACATATATATTTGCAATTGTAGGCAACAGAAACTTTAGTTTTAATTAAACAGTTTTAAAACAGCTTTTTAGTGCTTGAGCTCTGTTTAGTGGGTTGCTTCTCCTACTGGTATCTTCACCTCCTAGTTATAATTTGTTTAGGCAGCTAGCTAAGAATCAGCCTACATTTGCTAGTGGTTACTTAGCACCATAGTTCAGGACTCTGCAGTGCACACCTGCCCTGACCAGGAAAGCTTAAGTAGACTGCAGAACATCCAGCCTTATCAGTGGGTTAGTCTGTTCATGCAAAGGATTCAGACCCGTCTAGCTTTTGTCTGATTATTCCTTGAATTACTTCTGAAAATGTAATGGACTGTGCTTGTTCTCGGTTCATCTGTGCTTATTCTCATCCCGTTATATTTGCTGTTGTCGGACATTGCTCTGTCTACCTTTCTAGAACCCAGGTCAGTTTGTCTTCTCCTTTTATGACCATCAGTCTGTTCATCTTTCCAGTTTCTGCTCTTTGTTCTGATCATCTGACAAATACTCTAGCTTCCATTCTGCCTGTTTGTTGTCTGTTGCCACTAGCTATACAGTGGATCCAACAACTCCAAAGCCATTTTTTGGTTTATCCTTGCCTGATATTTTCAAGGTACCTATTACCTTGTGCCTATGAACATGGTTGCCAAATTGTTTCTGCTTTTTGTCAGGTTCATTACCACATTCACCGCAACTCTTCCACCACTTCCATCGCAAGTGCACCCAGTCCAATTCCATAGTTACATAGGTTGAAAAAAACCCATCAAGTTCAACCAAAAAAATAAATAAAAATGCAATCCCATAAATACAAACCGACACCCACATTTGATCCAGGGGAAGGCAAAAAAAAAAAAACAGGAAAGCAATTTGCTACAGCAGGGGGAAAAATTCCTTCCCGATCTCCCGAGAGGCAATCGGATTTTTCCTGGATCAACTTTACCTATAAATGTGAGTTCCCGGTTATATTATGTACATTTAGGAAAGAATCCAGGCCTTTTTTTAAAGCAATCGACTGAGCTGGCCAGATCCACCTCTGGAGGGAGTCTATTCCATATTTTCACAGCTCTTACTGTGAAGAAACCTTTACGTATTTGGAGATGAAATATTTTTTCCTCTAGATCAGGGATCTCAAACTGGTGGCCCTCCAGCTGTTGAGAAACTACAAGTCCCATAAGGCTTGGCAAGACTGACAGTTACAAGCATGACTCCCACAGGCAGAGGCATGATGGGACTTGTAGTTTCGCAACAGCTGGAGGGCCGCCAGTTTGAGACCCCTGCTCTAGATGTACAGAGTGCCCCCTTGTCCTCTGTGATGACCTTAAAGTGAATAACTCAAAACCAAGTTCACGATATGGACCACTTATGTATTTGTACATGTTGATCATATCCCCACTTAATCTCCTCTTCTCAAGAGAGAATAAATTCAGTTCCTCTAATCTTTCCTCATAGCTGAGCTCCTCCATGCCTCTTATCAGTTTGGTTGCCCTTCTCTGCACTTTCTCCAGTTCCCCGATATCCTTTTTGAGAACCGGTGCCCATCGCCTTTACATGGTCAGCAAACACTATTGACCACTGTACCCTCAACAAAAGGTAGAGAAGCAAGTCTTGACTGTGAAAGAGAGATTGTTCTGCTGTCATGACCTCCTGGTCCAACTTTGCCTGCTCCTGTGTCCCACCTCAGCCTTCTCTTTTCCTCTGTCTATTCTTGCATAATGCTAACAACTGTGTCCCCCCGTAGCACCTTGTTAGCATTTCATATCCTTGCATGCCCTTTCAGCAGGTTAATGAGGGGAGACTGGGACAGGAAGTGATGAACAGAATATGCATTAAGTTGTGTGGGGACGTTGATCTTGGCAGCATTCCATTGTTACACATGTAAGGGAATAACGTATTCACCACACATATTATATTTTTAGCTCTTTTTTACAATGAAATGTGCGTAGAACGAGGCATTAACCTGTCATACACACTCCCATAACAGTGTCAATGAGGAGACAAAGAAAGTACAGAGGAATCTCCACTCTCAGCATAAAATGACATACAGTCTGACTTTTCCTGAACTTCCCCCATCCATTCCTTCCCCATCCTTCCTGCTGGGCTGCTGGCCTCTGATACGCATTGACTGACATAACCTGAGTCAGTGAGAGCCTGGCAGCCGTCCAGCGGGCCAGCTCCTGAATAGCAGGGGATAATCTTCTACAACTGGGAAGTCCATGAACAGCCCTGGCCAGAGATAACAGGAGAAATGACTGAATTCAGCAGCGGGAGAGCGCAGAGCCTTGTTTTATTTCTATTGTAGAGTGTGGGGTCCGGAGGATTGGCACTTGAAGCATGTTCCTCAGCCTGTCCTGCCAAAGGCCAAATATATAACACAACATGGCTCTTACAACTTGCAGCCTATCGGCCAACATTTTGGTGCTTGGCACTGCAGCTTTGTGTCTGCGAGTTTACAAAGGGTGAGCTTAGCTGGAAATATGTTACAGGAAGCTTGGAACTTCTGTTCTCAAGCATTTGTCCTATAGACAGTGGGTTCATAATGGAAAGGTGGCCAAAAATAATAATAATAATAAAAAAAAGCAATCTTCACTCGCCATACCACATCTATGTAGATCCCAATTTTCCCTCCGTCCTCAAGGACTGCCTTCTGCAGATCTTTTATTGGAAGTTGTCCCTCTTTTTGGTTTGATGTAAAGGCCCCTATTAAAAAAAAGTATTGTTTAATAACAAAGAGTATTAAGGCTTATGCATGAGCACAGAGAGCCGTACAGCATGAAAAATTAGCATACCTCTGTGCGCAGGAGTGACAGATTTTTATTCCCCCGATAACCACATCCGACCATTTACATGTGTACAGGAGCTGATGAGCTGTCCTGGATGCAAACTTCTACATCCAGGGGTGCAAATCCATCCCTGTATTCATGTATATGGATGTATGGATACCAGTGTATAGTAACAGCCTCTCATTGATTTGTACAGGCCTCTGGCAACACCGATGACTCCCGAACACAGACCGGCCATCTGTGCCTGGGTGGATGAGCCCTAAACCAACTTTCATTTTTAATTTTTTTTTTCTTTTATTCGCCCTCTTTTTTTAGAAACCTTAGGCCCCTTTCACACATGCGGGCTGTTCGTTTTTTCAGTTCAGTCAGGTTTAAAAAAAAAAAAAAAAGCGGATCAAGTTTACATCAGTTTTTCATTCATTTGTCATCTGTTTTTACATCCGCCAGCTTAGAGTCCCTAACTACTTCAATACCGGGCACTTTGCCCCTTCCTGCCCAAGCCAATTTTCAGCGCTGTTGCTTTTTAAATGACAATTGCACGGTCATACAACACTGTACCCAAACTAAATTTGTATAATTTTGTTCCCACAAATAGAGCTTTCTTATGGTGGTATTTGATCACCCCTGCGGTTTTTATTTTTTGCTAATCAAATTTTTCTTAGTTTCTGTTATTGTTATAACATTTTGTAAATAAGTATGTTTTCTCCTTCACTGACGGGCACTGATGAGGCTGCACTGACAGGCACTGATGGGCCCTGATGAGGTGGGACCAATAAGGTGGCACTAATGAGGTGGCACTGATGGACACTGATGATGGGCACTAATATGCAGCACTGAGGGGTACTAATATGCAGGACTGATGGGCACTGATAGGCAGCACTGATGGGCATCGATTGCCGGCACTGATGGACACTTATAGGTTGCACTGATGGGCACTCATAGGTCGCACTGATGGGCACTAATAGGCGACACTGATGGGCACTGAAAGGCTGCACTCATGGGTACTTATGGGATGGCACCAATAGGCGGCACTGATTGACACTGATCAGTGGCACTAATGGACACTGATAGGTAGCACTGATGGACACTGATGAATGGCACTGATAGGCATCACTGTAAAGGAGGCACTGGCAGGCATTACTGATGGGCACTGATTAGCATAGTTTTTGGGCACTGATTGGCATCCCTGGTGGGCATGGGTGGCATACCTGGTGGTTAGGGATGAGCCGAACACCCCCCCGTTCGGCTCGCACCAGAACCCGCGAACGGACCTAAAGTCCGTGCGAGCTTTAGAACCCTATTAGTTATAATGGATGCGAACGTTCGAAATTAAAAGTGCTCATTTTAAAGGCTAATATGCATGTTAATGTCATAAAAAGTGTTTGGGGACCTGGGTCCTGCCCCAGGGGACATGTATCAATGCAAAATTTTTTTTTTTTAAAAACGGCCGTTTTTTTCAGGAGCAGTGATTTTAATAATGCTTAAATTGAAACAATAAAAGTGTAATATTCCTTTAAATTTCGTACCTGGGGGGTGTCTATAGTATGCCTGTAAAGGGGCGCATGTTTCCCGTGTTTAGAACTGTCTCTGCGCAAAGTGTCATTTTTGAAAGTAAAAAAGCTATTTAAAATCACTCGCGGCTAATGTTAATTCACGGCTCCCGTAACACAGAGAACAGTGATTCATTGAAACTCATTCATAAAAAAAAGTCATTGATAGAAAATAAAAAAAATAAAAAAAATGAAAAAAAAAAAGCGTAGGGGTCCCCCCAAATTCAATAACCAGGCCCTTCAGGTCTGGGATGGATATTAAGGGGAACCCCAGCCAAAAAAAAAAAAAAAAAATGGCGTAGGGTCCCCCTCAAAATCCATACCAGACCCTTGAGGTCTGGTATGGATTTTAAGGGGAACCCTAGCCAAAAAAAATGGCGTGGGGTCCCCCTCAAAATCCATACCAGACCCTTATCCGAGCACGCAACCTGGCAGGCCACAGGAAAAGAGGGGGGGACGAGAGCGGCCCCCCCTCTCGCCTGAACCGTACCAGGCCACATGCCCTCAACATTGGGAGGATGCTTTGGGGGTCTAAGACCCCTAAAGCACCTTGTCCCCATGTTGATGAGGACAAGGGCCTCTTCCCCACAACCCTGGCCGGTGGTTGTGGGGGTCTGCGGGCGGGGGGGCTTATCGGAATCTGGAAGCCCCCTTTAACAAGGGGACCCCCAGATCCCGCCCCCCCCCTGTGTGAAATGGTAAGGGGGTAAAAAGCAAAAGTACCCCTACCATTTCACCAAAAAAGTGGCAAAAATGGTAAAAATGACAGGAGACAGTCTTTGACAATTCCTTTATTAAAATCTTCTTTCTTCTTTCTTCATCCTTCGGATTCTTCATCTTCTCCTTCCTTCATCTTCTTCCATCTTCTTCTTCCATTTTCTTCTTCCTCCGATCCGCTTCTTCTTGCGCTGGTCTTCTCGTCCTTCTCGTCCGGCATCTTCTTCCGTCGGCGTCGGTGTCGGTGTCGGTGTCTTCTTGGGCCGCTCCGCGCAATGGGAGGCTCCCGCTGTGTGAGGCTCCGCTCCATCTGACAGGTCTTTTAAAACGGAGGGCACCTGGTGACCCCGCCCCCCTCTGACATCATGGGGAAAGCCATCATGGAATTCCCCATGACGTCCCTGTGCGTCAGAGGGGGCGGGGTCACCAGGTGCCCTCCATTATAAAAGACCTGTCAGACGGAGCGGAGCCTCACACAGCGGGAGCCTCCCATTGCGCGGAGCGGCCCAAGAAGAGACAGAGACACCGACACCGACGCCGACGCCGACGGAAGAAGATGCCGGACGAGAAGGACGAGAAGACCAGCGCAAGAAGAAGCGGATCGGAGGAAGAAGAAAATGGAAGAAGAAGATGGAAGAAGATGAAGGAAGGAGAAGATGAAGAAACCGAAGGATGAAGAAAGAAGAAAGAAGATTTTAATAAAGGAATTGTCAAAGACTGTCTCCTGTCATTTTTACCATTTTTGCCACTTTTTTGGTGAAATGGTAGGGGTACTTTTGTACCCCCTTACCATTTCACACAGGGGGGGGGCCGGATCTGGGGGTCCCCTTGTTAAAGGGGGCTTCCAGATTCCGATAAGCCCCCCGCCCGCAGACCCCCACAACCACCGGCCAGGGTTGTGGGGAAGAGGCCCTTGTCCTCATCAACATGGGGACAAGGTGCTTTAGGGGTCTTAGACCCCCAAAGCATCCTCCCAATGTTGAGGGCATGTGGCCTGGTACGGTTCAGGCGAGAGGGGGGGCCGCTCTCGTCCCCCCCTCTTTTCCTGCGGCCTGCCAGGTTGCGTGCTCGGATAAGGGTCTGGTATGGATTTTGAGGGGGACCCCACGCCATTTTTTTTGGCTAGGGTTCCCCTTAAAATCCATACCAGACCTCAAGGGTCTGGTATGGATTTTGAGGGGGACCCTACGCCATTTTTTTTTTTTTTTTTTGGCTGGGGTTCCCCTTAATATCCATCCCAGACCTGAAGGGCCTGGTTATTGAATTTGGGGGGACCCCTACGCTTTTTTTTTTTTTTTTTATTAATGAATGACAGCTCTCTGTGTTACAGGAGCCATCAATTCATTAGCCGCGAGTGATTTAAATAGCTTTCTTCCTGCAAAAATTACACTTTTTTGCAGGGAAAGTTCTAAGCACAGGAAACCTGCCCTCCTTCACAGGCCACCTATAGACACCCCCCCAGATGTGATACTGCAATGCTGTTCTAACAGCATGCACACACATATCCCCAGAAATAAAGCACATATTGTTGTCAGCAGTCAGCAGCACACTGACACGCTGACACTGTCTGAAACATAATATGCGAGGCCGCCGGCGCGGCGGCCTCTTATACCGTGGGGCGTGTACTAAAGCCCCTGAGCTATAATTGGCTACAGGCATCCTGCCTGTAGCCAATTATGGCTCTCCTCGCTGCCGGCGCTGTGATTGGTCAAGCATGCGGGGTCACAGTGCATGCTTGGCCAATCATCAGCCAGCATTGCACTGCGCGGGCCGCAATGCATTGCGGGGCCGCTCGCATCACACGAATTTGATGCGAGCGGCCCCAATAGTTCTGGGCTCGCCGAGCGAGCGAACACCCGGTGCTCGATTCGAACATGGGTTCGAATCGAACACCGGGCTCATCCTTACTCGGGGGGGGGGGGGGGGGTGCACTGATAATCAATCAGTGCAGACCGCCCCTGTCAGGAGAGCAGTCAATCAGCTCTCCTCTACTCACGTCTCTCAGACGCGAGTGAGGAAAAGCCAATACACGGCTCTTCCTGTTTATATTGTGATCAGCTGTGATTGGACATAGCTTATCACGTGGTAAAGAGTTTCTGTCAGAGACTCTTTACCAAGATCGGTGTTGCGGTTTGTCAGACTGACACGCCGCAACACCGATTGCCGCGCTGCACGCCCGTGCGGGCTGAAGCTACCTATTATCCTGAAAGATGTCATATGAAGTCCAGTCAGGATAACGGAACCACCGACTGGCTGCCATTTTGCTGTGATGACTGTGATTAAACTGTAATCCTTACTTTTTATAAGCTTCTTAAATACATAATTTACACTTTTTATATTAAACTTGAGTGATTTTCTATATGAAGTACCTTTAAAGTCCCATATCTCCAATTTATCAATTCTACAAAATTTAGGGATGTTGGTACCATATTATTTCTAAGCAGTTTGGAGCCGACATTTTTGACCATCCTTTTATATCTGTTTTTCCATAGAGATGCATTGATTTCTGTTTTTTATCCGTCAACGGATGGATAAAAAACAGACAAACGGTCTGCATATGTGAAAAGGGCCTTAGGGTTCATTTACTAAAACTGGAGAGTGCAAAATCGGGAGCAGCTCTGCATAGAAACCAATCAGCTTCCAGTTTTTCTTTTTTTTTTTTTTTCGCAGAAGCTTTATTGAACAAGCTGAAGTTAGAAGCTAATTGGCTACTATGCACAGCTGCACCAGATTTTGTACGCTCCAGTTTTAGTAAATCATCCCTTTTGTATTTTTTTAAATTAATGCAAAGCATTTTCTGATTAGACAAGGTGCTATTACCACCTACCCTTCCACCTCATCCAATCAGAAAAGGCCTTGTGTTCATTAAAAATACAAGGCATTCTGTGCCATGCGAAGTACCCCCTGTTTACTATATTGAAAGGAAGATAGCTGCTATTACTGTAATAGTCGGTGCAACAATGATCGCTCAGTTATGAGATATACATACTTACATTGGTTTAAGCTGGGCCAATGAAATTATACTATACAAATCATACCTAGGGTTCAGCTTAAAGACCAACAATTAGGGCCCTTGAAGGTTCTTCTTGGCTCCTTTCACATAGTTCATCTGATCGGGCCGACCTATCAGTTTTTCAGGCAGACACGATCGGACCCTCCATTCTCCTCTATGGACATAAATGGACTTGTGTCCATTTAACCTCCGATACTAACAGGCAAAAACAAATGGAAGGAGATCAGTTCCCTGCCGTCTGTCTGGATTGGATTGGAGGACAGTCAGGTGTAAACGGACGGACAGAACCCCTGCCTAGCAGAACCGGATCCAGCCCGTGGGATAGGGGTATTACTTTTCTCTCCCCTACCTCGGAGTTAAAAAGGATTTAGGGAAAAATGGAAATGTGCAATAGTAAGAATTAGATGAGGTGTAGCAGGAAATGTACTCTCCTCTCTTCTATTTTATTAAGCAAGCTTTGAGGAAGTATCATAGGATATAATAGGCTACTGGAAATATGTTGTTTTTATTATGACAGGTTTTATATGGGTCCTGGGTCGTCATGTCGCATGTCCCTGTTCGGTATTAATTCATGAATTTCATCATGACCTAGAAAACTAAAATTACTAATTTATGGGACATTAGTAGCCACAAAATGTGCTAGTTTCTTACACCTCTGGTGTCAAGCAGTAGAGTGGATAGCTCTGCTATACTGAGTACTTGCCTCCCTCTGTACCTTGCTAGGCATAGCTCCCAACTGTCCCTGATTTCGAGGGACTGTCCCTGATTTGGAGCAATGTCCCTCTGTCCCTATTTCCTCCTCGTGTGTCCCTCATTTTGGTCTGATCTATATAGTTGTATATAAAATGCACTTTTTATCTATCAAAAAGTGTTTTCCAGCACTAAACCTTTCATCTGATTTCTAAATTGCTGCATTTATAAATTCCAAAAGCCAATATAAAGGAATAGTAGTGGTTTAACCAATCTTGAACAATTCTCCTCTAAGGGGGGCGTGGCAAGGGGTGTGTCCAATGCCTGCATACTTTTGCTGATAGGTGTCCCTCATTCCCATCTCAAAAAGTTCGGAGGTATGACTAGGTAAGGTTTCCCTTTTCTACGATCTAAAATACGTATTTTTTTTAAAGTCCATTATCCAGCCTTGACAGGCCTTCCCGTTTTAGTTGCCATTAAATAGATTCTTTTCGACTCTTATAACTGAAGCATGCCACTGAGCCCTGCATCTGTCAGCTTGACTATCAAATTAAGAAGAAATTCATGCGTGACGGTTTGTATAAAGGATTCACTTAGAGGATCGGTTACAAGCAGACATTTCCTGTCTTATAAATATGAATCTGCACATAGACATATTTATATTGCCTTTAAAAGATCAAGCAGACAACAACCCTTTCAAGACGTCTAGAGCTGTGCGCTACCAACGGCAACCTTTCCCAATTCTTGTATAATTGCTCAGTTCTTACATTTATTCAAAGATTAGAACCGAAACGTGATACGGCTTTGATTGCATCCTGTAAGACGCAGGAAGCTTTTAGACACAAGTCTTGGGTTTCCAAATCTATTTATGCAGCGTTGTAGCACCTGTACTTGTTCATTAGAGTTGCTTATTTATTGATAGCAGCATCTGTACTCACTGCTGCAAAAACACATTTACTCTGGAACACGCCGTCCTAAATTGGCGCTACATGCTGAAAAGGTCACCTGGCCTTTGTGCGAGGTCATTATAGAAATAAGTAATACTATACTGATGAAGGATACCTCCCTCTGATAACAGTCATGGTTCCAGCTGCATTGTAACAATGTTACAAACTGTACTACACACCAGGGAAGATGAGGAAGAGGGAGAGACACAGGAAGCGCCAACCTGAGCGTAGTATATAAGGTTACGATTTATTAGAAAAGTAAGTAATGCACTTACAGGAAATAGCATAAAAACAGGCTCATCTGTAAATGGTGGTGTTTGCAGGTGTAGATCGGCATCCAAAACGAGCGCAAAGATTACCTGATCTTGTAATATTTAAATTGCATACATTAATTGAACTGGTAGTGTCCAATACAACAGTATATAATATACACTGACCGGCCACTTTATTGGGTATACCTGTTCAATTGCTTGGTAGCACAAATTCCTAATCAGCCAATCACATGGCAGCAAATCAATGCATTGAGGCATCTAGGTGAAGACGACTTTCTGAAGTTCAAACCGACCATCAGAATAGGGAAGAAAGGGAATTTAAGTGACTTTGTACGTGGCATGGTTGTTGGTGCTAGACGGGCTTATCTGAGTATTTTGAAAACTGCCAATCTACTGGGATATTCATGCACAATCATCTCTAGGGTTTACAGAGAATGGTCCGAGAAAATATCCAGTGAGCGGAAGTTGTGCGAAACAAAAGGCCTTGTTGATGTCAGAGGAGAATAGGCATGACCAGTGTAGCCTAGATAATACCCCCTGGGCTGATACCACCATATATTACCCCTTACTTAACCTTTAAATAAGAGACCACACCATCTTGTGGAGTAAATGGCCGCAACGGCCTTTTATTAAACGTAAACTCCAATTAAACTCAGATATAAATACCAATACCTATAACACATATAAACACATAAACCATCAGTTACACCCTGTTTGTTGGTCAGTGACGGAGCTAAGTACAAAACGTACATCTAATTCTCGGTATATATATATATATGTAACCACCAGGGGGCACTGCGGGATTTACCGTAACCAACTGGCCTCCACCTGTACCGCCCGGAGACAAACACCTTTCCCGCAGTGCACCAAGAGTAATCATCAAATAAATTTGATGTACTACACCGGAGGGGCCATCTAATGATGAGCCCCCCACAGGAGGGGCCATCTAATGATGAGCCCCCCACACACCGGAGGGGCCATCTAATGATGAGCCCCCCACACACCGGAGGGGCCATCTAATGATGAGCCCCCCACACACCGGAGGGGCCATCTAATGATGAGCCCCCCACACACTTACCACCTCCATAACTGCTACCGTCACTGACCAAACAAACAAACACCGCCAACTCCTTGCTGTCATGATGCCAACGCTGTTCCTGCACCTGAAATGACAACAAAAACATTAACACCTCCAAAAATCTCGCCTTACATTAGGGAGGGTGGGTGGGAAAACTGCCTCCTCTTGTGCTGCCACCTTCCGACTGAGTCTTTTAGTCCCGCCCCCTCTTTATATACAGCCACTCCCCCCGCTGCTTACAGGGCCAGCCCTGCCTGGCCACACCCCTTTTCATCCTCCCTGTGTGTCACTAGACACACTGTCATGTCCGGCCCTCTACTACCATTGCCCTGCGGTCCATTCTCGTTCCGGCCCTCTCTTGACCAGTGTAGCCTAGATAATACCCCCTGGGCTGATACCACCATATATTACCCCTTACTTAACCTTTAAATAAGAGACCACACCATCTTGTGGAGTAAATGGCCGCAACGGCCTTTTATTAAACGTAAACTCCAATTAAACTCAGATATAAATACCAATACCTATAACACATATAAACACATAAACCATCAGTTACACCCTGTTTGTTGGTCAGTGACGGAGCTAAGTACAAAACGTACATCTAATTCTCGATATATATATATATATGTAACCACCAGGGGGCACTGCGGGATTTACCGTAACCAACTGGCCTCCACCTGTACCGCCCGGAGACAAACACCTTTCCCGCAGTGCACCAGGAGAAATCATCAAATAAATTTGATGTACTACACCGGAGGGGCCATCTAATGATGAGCCCCCCACAGGAGGGGCCATCTAATGATGAGCCCCCCACACACCGGAGGGGCCATCTAATGATGAGCCCCCCACACACCGGAGGGGCCATCTAATGATGAGCCCCCCACACACCGGAGGGGCCATCTAATGATGAGCCCCCCACACTTACCACCTACATCACTGCTACCGTCACTGACCAAACAAACAAACACCGCCATAGCCTGAAAGGTTGACACCTCATCCTTGAAGGCACCTCCACACCCGCAGGGCCGACTGAATTCCCTACTACAAACCCAAAGACCAAAGAACAATGCCCACGTCTGTTAAATAGACCCTTTCTCCCATCCAACGCCCACGTTCATCCTCAGCTCCCTGTGATGCAAATCACAACCCCCCCTTGCCCAGACTGACCATACTATCAACGTGTCCGGGAATGTCCCCCACAGGTTGGTCATAACAGCTTCTATGTCCGCAATCAGGACCCCGATTGTCCGAACTCCCATTTCGCCACCACCACCTTAGATGCCACTTACCTCCAGTGGCCTAACCACCCTGCAACTCGCTCCACCTCTGGGACCACCCTGTCCACATCATTCCTGGTCTACCCAACCACCGTATGGTCTTCTCCCTACCAGACTTACCCAACTGCCTCCCACCTGGTACCGCGTCCCCCCTCTGTGCCTCCCAACACACACATGAGTGTCATAACTTCCAGACGAGGCGTAATAGCCCTCCTTCTGAAATGACAAACATAGTGTAATTGGCATGTACCATTTCTAACTCCTCTTAACCGGTACCAGGTACTAAAACTGGCAGATATTCGTAACAAAAATGCACTCCCACCTATATACACACACACACACATATATATACCTATATATATATATCTATATTTTTTTTTTTTTTTTTTTTTTTTTATATATACAGACCCACTGAAGCCACCTCTAGGCTTGGAATCGCTTAGATTCCCCTCTCCCCCCCGTCGCACATCCACCTCATCCAGCCCGAACCTGGTGGCCTCCGTAGGCCGACCCAATCCGGAAGGAGTGTGAGGCGTAGGCGGACTCTCCATCCCCCCAACATTTCCGAAAAACCGTGTCCTTTTTTAGCCATCATCAAAACACCAACACCTTGCTGTCGTATGCGACAACCACTTCTAACCCTAAACCCCCTGCCCCCGTTTTTTTTTTTTTTTTTTTTTTTTTTTTTTTGCTCGGCTACACAACTCCCCAAAGCGAAGTGCCCCACACTGCCAATGAAAAAGCCGTTGCCTACGACCATCTTTCCAACTGGTCGATACAACCGCACCCAACTGTCCCCCACTAAAGCTACTCAATTCTCCAAAGTCATTGTCCGCCTCATGTCCCTCGTCCTAGGACCCTTACAGTATCCTTTAATGGCCTGTTTTCCCAAAACACCAAAACACCTTCGACCCAAAACCCCCCATACCTTTTTTTTTTTTTTTTTTTTTTTTTTTTGAAACAACAAAGGCAACCCCGCCAATTCGGCATTGTGGACAATGCCGACTGCCTGCCTTCCATGTTCCTGTATACAAAATACAACCAGGAGCCGACTGAAGGCTCACCCCCACCAACCTCCACCCCTTTCAGCAACCAGTGAATTCTCTATCCCCGGAATCTGCACCGCATAGAAAACCCCTTTTTACTCACCATCCGCTCAACCCCCAACCGTCGCATCAACTAAATGCCCGGTTGTGAAAACACTGACCCGCTATTGCTGACCTGCATCACCCCTTAGTAACACAGTTACATCTAAGTTTCTAAAATTGCGGAAGTGCTACCCTCAATTACCATACCAGTACCATTGGAAAAAATTTCCAGGCGCACAATGCGTCCGAGGAACACATCATCACCCCCGTCCGTGGCCACAGCTCACTTTCCCTGATCCCTGGAAGTGCACCCCGTATCCAGTAGCTCCTGCGACGTCCGTCACCAACTCCACATTGAAGTTGTTCACCAGGCCCAACCTCCAAACCAACCTACCGTAAAACTCAGCCAAAATTGTACACCCTACCTGGGGTCATACCTGCGTTCCCCTTACAAACGGATGAAAAAATTTGTGGGACCCTTCACCCCTGCCGTGGCAGGCGACATCCGCCAACCAAAATTCTCCCCCATAGGAATGATCTTGCCCGCGGATTACGATTTTCCTAAGAAAGATGTACCACGCAGAAGTTCAAACCTTGAATGGATGACGGCTTCCTGCCTACCATACCCTAACCACCCGTTCTAACATGAACTATCTGCTTCAATCAGACAACAGTGGTAGAACCGCCCCTGTGAATCACCGATCAACCTCAAATTGCTCTTGCCACCAACACCCCCGCCCTAACACTGTCCGGAATTAGCTTCCAATAGGCTCCCACCCTGATTTAACCATCAGAACCCCTAGACCTCCTGGCCGCCCCTACCTAACCGCGGCTTTAACCGACGTGTAGTATACCGTCCCAGCCTCAGGACCAATGAAGCGTTTCTCTACCCCTTTTGGGGAAAGATAAATGGCGTAGCCAACCGAACTTATTTGAATCCTTTTGTGCGACCCCCGCCCCTGGCGGGGACCCCACTAAAGCAACCAATGGTATGCCCTTACATGGCCCTGCCATCCGCCCAGCACCACCCTGCTGGCCACTTTTCCCATACACCACCTCCGGGTGCTGTCACGCCGATCACAAGTTGTTAGCCAAAAGGGAAACCACTGTCAGCGTTTAAGGAATTCCACAAAACCCTTTGAGACCTGCCTTAAACCGTACCGCCGCAACACTGTCCGCGTACCCATGCAGGAAAGCTGCACGCCGCCTCCCGGCCCCCTGAGTCGTCCCTCTGGTTACCGGACTCCCCGTCCCGTTTTCCTCGTATGACTCACCTAGCAATTGTACGCGTTCCTGCACACCGTGCGCCTTTGCGCTAACTTACCGGTCCCACCAGAATTTGTAGGATCCAACGTTGGACTGCCAGCACACTCCCCCTTTTCTGCCGGCCCGTGACCCTATGATCCCTAACATGGCCGTGCCGGCGTGTTGTCTAGCGCCATCAGCCTACACCCAAGACTAACGTCCTTGTGTTCCCGCCGCAGAGCGGGACGAACTGCCCTGCATCAGCCCCTGTACCCATTATGTTTCCCCAACGGCGTCCATGTAACAGAACCATCCTGCACATTGCTCGGGGTTCTCTTCTTCAATTACCCCTGCTACCGTGGCGAACACTTACCCTCCCTTCGCAAAATCCTCGGAGTCCAGCGGAACCTCCTCTTCCCCTCGTCGTCTCAATTAGTATCCCCCGGCTTCCTCTTTCCAGATTAACTTCTCTAAGGGCCATACGGAGAAAAATCTCCACACCTTTCCCCTTTTCGCTTTTTTCCTTCCTTACCGTTCCCAGTGAGAGCCTCGCGGTCCCCGAACCAGACATACCTCGCCTTCCGTTGCACCCACCAACCGCCCGGCGACAGCGCTAACCGACGGATCCCCAGACCCCTTTTCAGTGGTACTCACCTTCTCTCCCACTTCATCCTTGAGGGCGATTGACCGTGCTGGAGACGAAGCACTAATGCCCGCAGGCCCCTTAACTCCTGTAACAGACCCCCCCTTGCTCCTGCTCCTTGCCTAAAGCATTCCTAGTCAGAGAATAAGCTTGTTAATGTCAAGGTGGGGTTCTGAACCAGCGACCTTCATTATTTTTATCCCAGAGCGCTAACCACTACACCACCGTGCTTACCCACACGTTTGGCCAGTAACCGCTTTCAGCGGCGCTGGAGGCGCAGCCCTGCCCTCCCCACCAGATACAACCCCCCCCAATAAGCTTCGTAAAAAGGCAACATTGAACGCATTACTATGATTGGACTTACCGGCCTGTCCGAGAGTCTCCCCCCACAGCCGTTGCAACACTCTCCAACGATGCGAGCTGGCGACTGTGCTCCTCCTCCTCCTCCGACAGTTCAACTTCTGACCTGCTCACTTCCTCCTGCTGAGACAAAAACGGCAGCCCCCCTGTGGAGGGACCCCTGGATGTCATGTGCCTCCGTCCCCCGCAGGCATTGCCGCTGCCGTCATGCCGTCCCCCCAGCCCACCCCGCCCCAGCAGTTGGGCCGGTCCCGGCACCACTCCTGCCCCGTGACCCATCTGTTACCGCCTGGTGGCGTCTGCCCACCCGCTGCGGTGCTTGCTATGCTGCCGGTCGGTCCCCCCCCTCGCTCGTGCAGAGCTGCTGGGGGACCTGTCGCTGAAAAAAATAAAATAAATAAAAATAAAAAAAAAAACCTCCTGGGTGTAGTACCCCCCCTTCCCGTTGAACCTCCTTTGCTGGCGACTTTCCACCCCTCGTACCAAGCTCCTGGGGGGGGGGGGGGGGGGGGGGGGGGGGGGGCTCACCCCTGCGGAAGGGCCTGTTGCTCACTACAACCCCCCCTGCCTGGTGTTCCCATCCGTGTCTGTGCCTCTGTCCGATGCACCTCCGCTCGTTCAGAGCTGCAGGGGCTTCCCTGTCCTGGGAGTCTCCTCTACCATGTCCAGGGGATGCGGCGCCGTGTAGGCCCGTGGCCCTGCCTCCCGCATGGAGCCCACGGCGTGTGTTCCGCCTGGGCCCCCCGGAAGGCTCTGTCTGGGCTCCTTGCTGGGGGGGGGGGGGGGGCGAGTGCACCCCCCTTTTTGGGCTCCCGGTTCCCCTGAAAGGACCCTGCAGCATACCTGCACGCCGGCCTGGCAATCCTGCCGCGTGTGTCCATCCCGATCCTCCTGCCGTCCGCCTGCATCCCGGTCCCGTCCTAGGCCCGCACGGCTGCGGCCCGGTGCTGTTGTCAGTCCGCCTTCCCTGATGTGGACGCTGCCGTCAGTATCCCTCCACGAGGTCCCGGCCGCCATCTTGGACCGGAAAACGATCTTCCCACGATCTTCCTGTTCTTCTGCTTGCCTCCCGGTCCCGGTTGTAGGCCCGCACGGCGGCGGCCCGGTGCTGCGATCCGTCAGCCTCTCCTAGGGTGGACGTCGCCCTCAGTAGCCCTCCACGAGGTCCCGGCCGCCATCTTGGCAAGAAAAATCAGAGGAGCAGTGTAGAAAACTGCCTCCTCTTGTGCTGCCACCTTCCGACTGAGTCTTTTAGTCCCGCCCCCTCTGTATATACAGCCACTCCCCCCGCTGCTTACAGGGCCAGCCCTGCCTGGCCACACCCCTTTTCATCCTCCCTGTGTGTCACTAGACACACTGTCATGTCCGGCCCTCTACTACCATTGCCCTGCGGTCCATTCAAATATATATATATATATATATATTTGTATATATTGTATATTGTCTCATACTATGGTGTGCTCTGTGTTGGGTTGTTTGGGGTGTGGCTGTATTCCATTGTTCTATTGTGTCTGTCTGCCTTGGAAGAAACCTATTATGGGATGTATTTGTCTCTGTGGATTAGCTGTGAGAGGGGAGGGGGGATTTCTCCAGCAGCCCCTCCCAAAGACAGTCTACTGATGAGAAGTTTGAAAAAAAGTGTAGCTGACGACTTTTAGTAAACAGACACTTACCTGTTCACTTACCTGTTTTCCTTACCTGTTTAGGCTTCATGGCCGGGCACGCACAGCACATGCGCGAGTCACGCTGCACTCCCGGAGTGGACAGGCGATCTCCTGGGACCTGTCACGTGTCCCAGGAGATCGTCTAGAGGGAGGGGCCGCCATAGGAAGTCCCACTCCTAATGAAGCCCCCCCCTCAAAAAAAAAAACATGCCAAATGTGGCATGTAAGGGGGTGAGGAGTGCTTAAAGTGGAAGTTCCACTCTGCTTCAAATGTCTTTGTCACAGTGCGCATATATGCAACATCAATGAAGGAAATAAAGAAAATATTCTTTCCTAATTTGCAAGTCCTGTGTGCAGAATTCTCTGATGTGCAGGTGATATTTTACCTAAAAAAGACAAAGTGGGGTTATTGTAACACAAGGCAGTCCATGAGGGAAGGTGTGCAGTCATCTCTTTTCTTACCAGGCATACAAGTTGGCCTCCTCATATCTGCAAAGCACAGAGTATTCCCCCTACCCGCTGTGCTGATACTAGTCTGTATATATAGCATGGGGTAAAGGGTTTAAGAGGGAAAAGAAGGCAGTGATTTGCTTAGCTGTCTAGCTCTAATCCTATGTATTCTTAGAGGATCAACACTAAACCTTTGTTAAATGTAAAACCAAGAAAGAATAAAGACTTGTAGACGAGCCATGAACATCCAAGCTCTTTTTCTTTTTTTCAGCGTAAAGATTTTTTTGAAGCTGAACGCCAAACATAGTAAAATGAACACAAGTAAATGCCGTTAGGTAATAAAATAAATAATTAATTTAAAAATGAATTTAAAGTCAACTATAATAAATATCTGCATTTTTATTTGATTTCAGGCTTTTGAATTGCCATATACAGAAGCATTCAGGCAGAGAGAGGGAGGGACAGCTCTTGGGACCAATCAGGTGCCTTGCACTTATATGGGCTACCAGGAGGCAAGGCTGTTGCTTCTTCTTCCCTGTCCAATCACAAGCTGGGGGTGGAGAGGTGACCTATTTGTGTTTCCAAAATGTGCAGAGAAAAGTCAGGTCAGCTGGATAGACAAAAGTAAAAATCTTTGGCAAGTAGGACAGCGCCCATGCGGTGTATATACGTGAAGTGTATATTGTGAGTTCAGCTTTAAAGCTCAACTCTGGGAATTAGAGAAACATCTCCCCTTGCAGTGGGGCCTCCTAAACTGGAAGGGTCAAATTCTCATTATCTCCAGGTATGGGAACAGTTCTTATTATACAGTATCTCACAAAAGTAAGTACACCCCTCACATTTTTGTAAATATTTTATTATATCTTTTCATGTGACAACACTGAAGAAATTACACTTTGCTACAATGTTCAGTAGTGAGTGTACAGCTTGTATAACAGTGTAAATGTACTGTCCCCTCAAAATAACTCAACACACAACGATTAATGTCTAAACCGCTGGCAACGAAAGTGAGTACACCCCTAAGTGAAAATGTCCAAATTGGGCCCAATTAGCAATTTTCCCTCCCTGGTGTCATGTGACTCCTTAGTGTTACAAGGTCTCAGGTGTGAATGGGGAGCAGGTGTGTTAAATTTGGTGTTCACTCTCTCATACTGGTCACTGAAAGTTCAACATGGCACCTCATGTCAAAGAACTCTCAGAGGATCTGAAAACAATAATTGTTGCTCTACATAAAGATGGCCTAGGCTATAAGAAGTGCAATCCAGTATCCCAAGATAGAGCTGCTGCAAGGAGTGGAGTGTGAAAGCCAGGACCATTGATCGACATGTGCCGCTTCCTGTGGCTGTCTGATCAACCCAGCTACCAGACTCAATTGCTGCACTTAGATTGGCACTCCCTTGCTGACCCTCTTAGCTATTGCAGGTGCCATCCAGACCATATCCAGTGTATCCGTTGTAACAGTTTCCTTGGTATCCTCCCCAGCTGGGATTACTTTTGAGAACCATGATAAGCATAATTTACCTGTCCACTTCACTCTTTTTGTCTGTTTGTCTCTTATGCCGCGTACACACGGCCGGACTTTCCGGCAGAAAAAGTCAGATGGGAGCTTTTCATCGGACATTCCGACCATGTGTATGCCCCATCGGACTTTTTCTGCCGGCATTTCCGACAGACTTAGATATAGAACATGTTCTAAATCTTTCTGTTGGAAATGCCAACGAAGCTTAGTCTGTCGGCAAGTCCGGTCGTGTGTATGTGGCATTAGAGATTGCTTCCGTCTCTTAGAAGTGTGCTGGATTAAATTCTTCAGCGGTTCCTAAAGCCATAGGATTTATCCTGAGGATTTGGACCACATTGTACTTTTCCAGTTTGTCTTAGCACAAGTTGCATCCATCGCGCCATATTGGCAATTTTTCAAAACGAACCTTGCGTTGTAAGTGTGGGCCACAAACTACAACTGCAGCCAAGTGTGGTTTAGAGAGGAGGCTGCCAGAGATTGGTTGCAGCACTGGGGGAAGCCTATTGGAGAACAAAATTAGTTAAAGTGTTACTAAACCCAGGACCCTGCATTCACTATATCTTGTCTCCCACAGTACGAAGAACATGGAAATGCAAAGAGTTTTAATAATTATAAACTGCTAAATACCTTTAATCATCAGAAGTATGTAGCAGTCTTGTGACTTCTATCAGTGTCTGGTTCAAACTTATAGGAGGAGTTGTTATGCTGCACTGAGCTGTCCTACTAGGTTTCAAGATCCCTGAAAAACAAATGTATAGGCGCTACAAACTTCCCACATAAAAGCTCCGCCCGGTGCTCAGACTTTGAGGCTGCTAACACCTGCAACATACCAGAATAAAGAAAAGGGATAATCGGCACTCAGGATGACATCCAAATAGTATTTCTTTATTGCATGTACAAAGCTGTAAAACAGCCTACGTGTTTTGGACGTTAGTCCTTAGTCATGGCGCCATACTATTTTGGATGTCAGGACTCCTGACCCTTTGTCTGGACAGTGCTGATTGGCCCTGTTGCACTCTCCCAAGAGAAAAAAAAAAAAAAAAAAAAAAACCTCCAGAAATACACACCAAACTGAGCATGTGCAGCCTGACTCCAGTAACTCTGCCTTATCCGGACATGTTTTGGAGACAGTGGAAGAAGAGGAGGATCTGCGCATACAAGATCAAACAGCCTTTTTTACACAATGCAGAGGAATAACCCCTTAGGTACCATAGTGAGTTTAACAAGCATGCTTTACTGCATATACAGACTGATTCTACTGTTATGGGTTGAAGTAATTCTTTGTATCTCTGCACCCCTGGACATTGTAAGCAATTATCCCTTGCATTTGAAAATGTACCCTTTTTGCTGTGTCCAGAGTTGGGCTTTAAATCAGTAAATATCTATACAATGTAAGACACTTTATCTCTAGTCATATGATGGCTATATAAAGAATTAGGATAGTGCCTGGTTCTCTGTAACGTCCATAGAATTGACACCTTTCTTCCGTCTCATAAATAATACCTTCTGCCGCGGTTACAGTGAATTTTTGCTTATACATCAAACTTGGTTATGAAACTCTGCATATGTTCTCTTCTTCAATGAGGCTTCCTTGACAAGATTTCCAGGCGATATGAATTTAAAATGTTGCAGGATAGTTTGCTAAGATCAGCACTTCCAAACCGCTATCAATTTGTGTACATTGTAGTGCCGTGTTTACAGAGTGTGACAGGTTCTGCACGTCTTGTAGGACATGATGTTTGTGTATGGAGGACGGGTATTGTATATGGCACAGAGAGTTGTCAGCCCTCATTATACAGGGGCATCTGGTGCCTATAGCTAATGCTTAAAGTATCTCTTAATGTTTTCAAGATAAGCTATCATAGCTTCTAGTTGTTTGGTTGCATGATATTTAAACAGTCTAGTTTTATTAAAGGGGTTTCTACTTAGCTTTACATTTATTTATTCTTGCGTCTTTGTTTTTAATAGTCAAAAGATAAAAGAATGTCACCCTTACCTAGCCCTCCTTTATTTGTGTTTCTTCTACCGGTGCTCAATTAGCCAATTGTGCCAGAAACATTGTAGATTATAGTCCTCGTCGTCATGCAGAGACCTTCTCAACCATTTCCAACAACCTCTCTAGCTAACTGCGTAAA
Organism: Lithobates sylvaticus; assembly: GCA_028564925.1. Lineage (NCBI taxonomy): Eukaryota > Metazoa > Chordata > Amphibia > Anura > Ranidae > Lithobates > Lithobates sylvaticus. Next base: position 59,161,500 of record CM053027.1, on the reverse strand, counting down.
AAACCTGCTGGTAACTAGTCTGTGTATTCTCACAGACCATTAACTAAAGCAGGTATATATGGAACAAACATCCTTTCTGCTAAAAAAGATTTGCAAAATCAAAGTATGCAGTGGTAAATAGGTTTACAAAAGGTTTACATTGCGTTCTCCAGCTTGCCTTCTTGCATACTGCATCCTGGTGCCATCTCTCTGGAGCCCGTCTGGCACTAACAACCATGCCACGTTCAAAGTTACTTAAATCAACTTTCTTCCCCATTCTGATGCTCGGTTTGAACTTCAGAAAGTTGTCTTCACTACGTCTAGATGCCTAAATGCATTTAGTTGCTGCCATGTGATTGGCTGATTAGCAATTTGTGTTACCAAGCAATTGAACAGGTGTACCTAATAAAGTGGCCGGCGAGTGTATATACAGTACCAGTGGTGGGATTACCAGGGTCACAAAGGGCTTACATTAGAGATTGGTCCCTGGTGTTCAGCCACTGTGAGGGAGCCCCAAGACAGCAGGAAGGGGTCCCGCTGCAGAACATGGGCTCAGTTCACACTGTTGCGACCCCAAAGTTGTGTGACTTGCCTGCCATTTTCTTGCAACTTGCTTGCAATTTCCTTGTGACTGTTGTGATTTAACATTGCAGTCTATGGCACTCAAATTGCACTAAAGTTGCAGAAAAGTAAAGGGCACCTTAACCGGAGAGTAAAGAGCCCCCAGATCACTGGGAAGGGCCCTGGGCTTAGAGGGAAGGGCCCTGGACTCAGAGGGAAGGGCCCAGGACCAATGGAAAGGGCCCATGCGGACAGGGGCGCCCTTCATAGTTTCTTGCACCGGGGTCCATGGATATTCCAGTTACATGTCTGATATATAAAGTATATATAGTACCGCATATACTCGAGTATAAGCCGAGTTTTTCAGCACATTTTTTAGGCTGACCACCCCCCCCTCGGCTTATACTCAAGGGAGGGTGCCCATCTGCAGCTGTACCTGTGATTACTAAAACAGCGTGTGTCTCCCACTGTGCCATGCAGTCTGTTCAGCCGCTTTCCATTGTAACAAAGCCTCGCCTCCTCCTCGTCCGTGATAGACGGAACACTGATACAATGCTGGGAAACTGTATTAGTGTTACATCTATCACGGACGAGGAGGAGGCGGGGCTTTGTTACAATGGACGGCCACCGAACAGACTGCATGACACAACAGGAGACAACCGCTGTTTTAGTTATCATAGGTACAGCTGCAGATGGGAACAGTGAGGCTGCAAATGGGCACAGTGAGGCTGCAGATGGGCACAGTGAGGCTGCAGATGGGCACAGTGAGGCTGTAGATGGGCACAATGAGGCTGCAGATGGGCATTGTTTACCCAGTAGCTGCTGCATTTCCCACCCTAGGCTTATACTTGAGTTAATACGTTTTCCCAGTTTTTTGTGGTAAAATTAGGTGCCTCAGCTTATATTCGGGTCGGCCTATACTCGAGTATATACAGTATATGTTATCCAAATGCTGGAGTAATTTAAAATGAAGGAAAAATAATGCCACGTACACACGATCGGAATTGTCGTCGGAAAAGCCTTGGATGTTTTTTCCGATGGAATTCCGCTCAAGCTTGTGTTGCCTACACACCAAATTCCGACCATCAAGAACGCGGTGACGTACAACACTACGCCGAGCCTCTAAAATGAAGTTCAATGCTTCCGAGCATGCGTCGAATAGTTTCCAAGCATGCGTCGGTATTTTGCGCGTCGGAATTGCCACAGGCAATCGGAATTTCCGATAGAAACTTTTTCCGTCTGAAAAATTGAGAACATGCTCTCAATCTTTTTTGCTGGCCGAAATTCCGACAGCAAAAGTCCGATGGAGCCTACACACGGTCGCATTTTCCGGCCAAAAGCTAACATTGGTCTTTTGCTGGCGGAATTTCCGATCATGTGTACGCGGCATAAGTTATATTTTCAGTGCAGATCCTCTGTGCTTTATTTATATTCATGTTTCCTTGTGCTATGTGGATATTCGCTTTTACCCACAATTGATAACCCATACAGTAACCAGTACACCGGGTCATATGCCGTCTCTGGCTGTTGACGCATTCTTCAGTATTTCTCCCACCTACTGTTTGTGCATATGAAGTGAGTACTTTGGACTTGGCCGTGATCACAGGAAAAAAAAAATGTTAACTCAGGAACTCCTCTTCCTCTTTGAAACCAGCCATGTATTTTATTTTCCTTGTAATTTATGTGACTATGCTGAAAAGTGAGCTTCCCTATTAAAAAGCCTTCGTGTTTTCTTCTTTCTTTCAAGATATGCTGCTCTACTTGGGTGCACGGAATATGTGATTGCGGCTGCCGGCTGCTAAAATAAGTTGAAAACACAAGTTAGATGATCTTAAATCAAAGCCGAATGTGCAGCCAGGATATTAGGAAGCACTTCAGACACAACACTATCTGAGCAGCATTTGCTGTGGTTTGGGGCTTTTTTTTCCTCTTGGCTTTCGCTGATCTATGTAAACATTTAGCCCAGCAAACCAGCTACATTATAAAAAAAAAAAAAAAAAAAAAAAGTTATATTGGAATCCAAGAAGACTGATAATATACCAACCTTAATGTCATTCTAGGGTTTGCTGGTACATGTTTTTTTTACAAGCTGTGGGGCAGAAACCTTGGCTTAGTCTAGAATTATCATGGCAAAATGATGGGTTACTGTGCGGAGATTGGAACTGCAGCCTATCATTAATTTATATGGAAGTTTTTGTAGAATAAACACACACAGATTTATTTTACAAGGTATTGCAGAAGAGTGGTCATGATGTATATAGTACACTAACCCAGAGCAACCAATCAGATTCCATCTATCTAGAGCAGTCAGGATGATAAAAGGTGATTTCTGATTGGTTATTAAGGGTTGTTGCACTAAAAACATTGCTCTTAAAGCTTATCTATGGTTAACATTTAAAGTGATAATAAAGACTCAGATTTTTTTTATTTTATAACAAACATGGTATACTTGTTAACAACCAATGACTCATCATCTGTCAGCTGGCTTCCCCACTGACAGATGAATGTAAAGAAAAGAATGCATTTTTCGGGCATTACCCGAAAAAAAAAACGGCGTGGGGTCCCCCCCAAAAATCCATAACAGACCTTTATCCCAGCATGCAGCCCAGCAGGTCAGGAAAGGGGGGTGAGCGAGACCCCCCCCCCACCTGCTGAACCCTACCAGGCCACATGCCCTCAACATGGGGGGGTGGGTGATTTGGGGCAGGGGGCTCTGCCCCCCCCACTCCAAAGCACCTTGTTTCCATGTTGATGGGGACAAGGGCCTCATCCCCACAACCTTGGCCGGTGGTTGTGGGGGTCTGTGGGCAGGGAGCTTATTGGAATCTGGAAGCCCCTTTTGACAAGGGGGCCCCCAGATCCCCTCCCATGTGAATGAGTATCTGGTACAGAGTACCCCTACCCATTCACCAAATAAGTGTCTAAAAGTAATAAAAACACAGTGACCCTAATGTAAATCCATTGTCAATCACGCTGCCCGCCGACCCTAAAAAAAAAAAAAAAAAACGCCTGCCGACACTAAGGTTGGCCGCCTACTGCAGGCTCCTACGTTTGACAGTTCTAATATAGGTAAGGGTCGGGGCCACCTGGCTACGTCACCTGGTAGCACTGCCCCTTCTGACATCACAGACCCAGCATGCACCAGTCCATGATGTCAGAAAGGGGGTAGTGCCACCAGGTGACATAGCCATGTGGCCCCATGGAGTAAATGTAGCAGAAGCAGGGACATCCTTGAGCTGCTGGTCCTCAGGAACATCTTCCTCTCCAACAGGGAGAAGAGCAGGCAGAACAGTTTTGACTTTGTTAAATCTTACTCCAAACCTACTTAAACTAGCAGTCAGTGACAGTAGTGCTTTAGGTGGTCACACCCTGCAAATATACAACTCTGAGGCTACAGAGCAGAAGTGTCTAGGTATACGAATGTTCCTTATAACATAGCAAATTTTCACTTTTAGAAATTAGGTCTTCTTGGAAACTGAAGTTTTTTTTCCATAGTTCCAGCTTGGACAAATATAAGTACCCATATCCTTTTACCTGACTGATCCAGATGGAAGTAGAAAATCACTGAAAAAGTCACTACAACTACAATGATTGCAGAAGTCTCCCAGTTCTATTGCCGTATGGCTGCCTTTCTGGTAACCACACAGGTTTGCTTGCTCAGTGCTGCCCCCATTTAGAGAATCTCTTGTATTTTTTTAAATAAATACAAGGAGCTCTCAGATTGGACAAGGTAGTGATGGAAGATGGTAATGTCACAGTCTCTACCTCGTCCAGTCAGAGAATGCCTTGTATTTATTAAAATAACACAAGGCTTACTCTTAATTGTAGCAATGCCAAACAAGCAGCCCCTTGTGGTTACTGTGCAGGAGGACAGCCGCTCAACACCAGACATGGAAGACCATGGCAATCAATGTTGTAGCAGCCATAAAGTAGATATTCTGGTTCCCTAGATGGGATTGTAATCCTGTGTTTTATAGTCACTGAGCAGGACATGAAGTAAAATCTTTCAAACAGACACACAGCTTCGAAATTAAAGTCTTACAGAGTGGTTAACCTTTTTCTCAAACTAATCTAAGCCAAAAAATATGAGTTATAGTCAGGTGTAATGCAAACAGTGTTCCGATGACACCAGCCATATCACTTTGCTATATTTCATTGTATCAATTAAGGCCAGCCTTAGCTTATATGTTATACCATCCTGTTTTTTACAAGATAAATATAAATCCTCTGGAGGCAGAGCAACATCCCAAAATTTTCTGTGCCTTTCGATTATCCTATTAGACAAGTATACAGTTTGCCTTGCAAGGTTATTCAGTCGTGACACCATCCAGTTACGGCATACAGCTCCCAGAGAAAGCCCCTGAATCTAATTGCTTGCAATTGGATGAAAACTTATGTCAACATTATTTAGCTATTCCTCTCCAGATTTCCTCCTTTTCCCACTGGGCCATCATAAGTGATATCCCTTCTACCCAACCATCACAAATCACCAGAACCTCGGATGCTTGACATGCCAGGCTTACTGCTCTATCCACAGACTCAGGGCTTGTAAGTGATGTCACGGTGAGGTGATGTCAGTCACCAGAATTACATATGGATAATAAAACATATTAAAGTCATTTTCGAAGCCTATTGCTTCATGGAGACACGTCAACTAACATGGTGTTTTGAGTGCTCCATTTCCTGGATGTGTTTGTACAGCTAATATGATTTTGTCAGCTGCAGGAATTATTATCCATTTAGTAACACAAATTGATCTGAGGCCTGTCAAAAGACTGATTATTATAAATATTGTACCTTATATTTCATAACTTATGTAGAAACTTTGTATTTTAGCATAGACAGTCTTTTTAATATAAAGTACAAAGGGAGAATAAAGAGCATAGATGTAATGTTGAGCTTTGAGAAATAAAAAAACAATAATGCGCTCAAAATCATGGTAGGCATTATATAACCCAGCCAAGGTAATATATAACTAGTGGTACATTGTGGTCTCCTTACCTTCCCTTTGACATGCTGATTTTCTTCCTTCTGGTGTTTGTCAGATGATCCTCCTATTGCCACATCACATGGATATATTCTGTTTACAAGGGATGTGTTTTTGGGGACTATCCTCTTCCTCATCCCGAGGGCAATATGTGCAGGAGAGGAGTGAGAAGGATATGACGGTGGGTAGTATGTGCAGGAGATGAGTGAGAAAGGTATGATGGTGGGCAGTATGTGCAGAAGAGGAGTGATAAGGGTATGAGAGTGGGTAGTATGTGCAGGAGAGGAGTGAGAAGGGTATGAGAGTGGGTAGTATGTGCAGGGAGGAGTGAGAAAGTTATGATGGTGGGTAGTACATGCAGGAGAGCAGTGAGAAGGGGGTGATAGTGGGTAGTATGTGCAAAAGAGAAGTGAGAAAGGTATGATGGTGGGTAATATGTGCCGGAGAGGAATGAGAAGGGTATGACGGTGAGTAGTATGTGCAGGAGAGGAGTGAAAAGGGTATGATGGTGGGTAGTATATGCAGGGAAGAGTGAGAAGGGTATGATGGTGGGCAGGCAGTATATGCAGGGAGTAGTGAGAAGGGTATGATGGTAGGCAGCATGTGCAGGGAGCAGTGAGAAGGGTATGATGGTAGGCAGTATGTGCAGGGAGTAGTGAGAAGGTTTGACAGTGGTCAGTTAGTGAAGAGGTGTGCAGAAGATAGAGGAGTGAGAAGGGTATGATGGTGGGTAGTACATGCAGGAGAAGAGTAAGAAAGGTATGATGGTGGGCAGTATGTGCAGGAGAGGAGTGAGAAGGGTATGACAGTGGGTAGTATGTACAGGAGAGGAGTGAAAAGGGTATGGTGGTGGGTAGTATATGCAGGGAGGAGTGAGAAGGGTATGATGGTGGGCAGGCAGTATATGCAGGAAGTAGTGAGAAGGGTATGATGGAAGACAGTATGTGCAGGGAGTAGTGAGAAGGGTATGATGGTAGGTAGTATGTGCAGGGAGCAGTGAGAAGGGTATAACAGTGGGCAGGATGTTAAGAGGAGTGCAGAAGGTATTACTGTAGGCAGTATATGTGGAAGAATAATGCATGGGTTATAACAGTGGTCAGTATTTGCGAGAGAGGAGTGTTGAGGGTAAGACGATTGGAGTTATATGTGGTACAGAAGAGCGGAGGGTATGACAGTGGGCACTATGTGAAGAGGAGCATGGAGGGTATAGCACTGGGCAGTTTGTTTGGGCACAGTAGGCAGTATATGTGGGAGGGGAGTGCAGAGGCTATGGCAGTGAACAGTGTGTGCGGGAGGGGAATGTGGAGGGCTTGTTGATGGGCAGTATGTACGGTAGAAATGTGCAAAGGATACTACCTTGGACACCATGTGTGGTAGAGGAGAGTGAGAATATGATGATGGCCCGTATGTGCAGGAGAAAAAGATGAAGGGTATGACAGTGGGTAGTATGTGCATGAAAGGAGTGCGAAGAATATTACATTGGCCACTATGTGTAGTAGAGGGGAGTGGAGAATATGATGATGGGATTTGTGTGCAGGAGAGGAGTATGAAGGGTATGACAGTGGGTAGTATGTGCGGGAGATGAGTGCAAAGAACGGGGCAGTATATGCTGTAGGAGAGGGGAAGAGTATGATGGTGGGCAGTATGCATTTGTATATTGTCTGCACTCCACTACAGATGGAATTGTCAGGTGGACTAGGGCTTTCCAACTACACCAACCTAATGTTTACATGCAACTTTTTCCCTTTGGTTGGTAGAAAAATAGGTCACCGGATCACTAATATGAAGGTAAGTGCAAAGAGAGGAAAGGCAACTAAGTGAACTTTAATGTATATGGCACAGTTTCACCATACGTTTTCATTATTCTGGCCATATAAAGTACATCAATTTTCAAGCACTTTCAGCGAGCTTTAGATCATCAAAATGAACTACTACTAACAGTTATAACTAGAGATCTAAATGGCTCTGCTAATGGAAACTGTGGAATCATTTTTGTTTATTTTGGAGTTCCTCCTTAAATAAGCCTACTAAACCTACAGAGCAGCGCTTATATTGCAAAGTTCAAACATTTCACAGCATTTTACACATTAAGAAACACAGAAGGGAACTCTGTGTGTGTTTCTTAAATTAAGCTTCTTAAATTCTTAAGTCTGTAAAATGCAATCTATACTCCACTTGATACACACTGTGAAATTTCTAGTTAAGTCGTGTTAATGTTGGCATTCTGTACCACGGAAAAATAGAAGGTGACAAGAAGAAATTACATAACTTTTACCGGGGGGAATACATTCAAGGCAATTAGTGCTTTGAGTTGGTTGTTTAATTAAATACTGAGTAGCACACCTGCAATACGTTGACGCTTTGAGATGCAGTTTAGTTTTTTTTTTAGATATAATTTGCTACTTCTTTGCTAGTTTAATAGTTTGTGAAAGTAAAAATCACCTTTCTCTGTTGTTCTTTTTATGGCTCCGGTGTCTCCGGTGGAGAAATAAAATGAGACATAAGTCAAAGTATTATATTTTGGGATAAAGTTAATCCTGTGAAGGTGCTCCCGGATTTCACCCAAAGACGTGAGGCTTAAATAGAATCTGATAGTCTTGAAAACGAATATTAAGGGTATGAAGAGAAATGTGGGGGTTATGTCATAAATTCCCTTGGTCCCATCACAGTTCACTGACTCCATGACCTGGCTAGTCCCAATCCTCTCCCTCTTTCCTTTATAAATATCAGCCAGGTACATACACATAAATACACTGGGACTTTTGAGTCCTGTGTAACTATGTTGAAACTTCATCAGTCAGAATGTGATATTTCTTAAGAAATGTGATTTAGACAACAGGCGGCGCAATTAAGGCAACACTTACTTTTTTTGTTTCGAAAAGCCTGTGGCATGTGAAACACACCCAAAAACTCCACCCGGTGCCAAAAAAGTGCACACACATAAAGAGTGACACAAAACGTGCAACGGGTGTTACACGATCCTCCCTAGGAAGGACCTTACCCTGATCCCCGTGGCGTTAGGACTGGGACTGAGGTACTTACTGGGCCCATCTGGCCAAAACCAGACAGACCCCCTTTCTCTGGAGGGTCTGCCGAAACAGACCCACCCAAGTACTCGGTGGGGCTCCCCCGAAGGGAGACCCCATGAGAGAGGGCGAACCAAGCAAGAAGGCCCCATGTCAACCCCCTCCCAAGACTTTCAGGGTAGGCCACGAGGACCCACACCCTACTAATCACACTGTGACAAACGTGTAACAATCAAACAAAAAAGTACAAAAAAGTGACAACACAAGGGGTAAATAAATAGAAAGTAGAAGGAAGTGGGAGATAAGGCAACACTTACTGATGCAGCCACTCTAATTTACTATTAAAGTAATGTACACCCAAACTTGATTACATTTTAGCTTACTAAATCTTTGTGTATACTAACCAAGACAATTGTTAGGATTCTCACCTTTTTTCATCTTTTCAAATAAGATACAGTGAGCGGCAAGTCATTTTCAGCTGCTCAAACTAAGAGGTAACAATATCTCACTTGGGCATAAATACAAAAGTAGTGCAGTGCTCCACAATATTATGAAAAAGTTTGCTTGTATGAATATCTCATCATATGCAAAATGATTATATTCAAATACAACAGTGCAAAGTATACTTAAAGTGTAAATAACCATGAAATAGTGCAAATAAATAGATTTGTTTTATAACACATATACTAGATGAAATTCAAAAAGTGCAAAAATAAATAAATTAATAAACAGTTCATATATTAAAGATGTCTATGCAAGTGCTCCTTGGTGTGATGATGAAGACACAGATATATCCACAAGTGCACTATTTCCACCACCACTATGCACTCCCCAAAACAAGCAAAAAAATCTGCCTGGTATAGTTAAGCCATCACTCAGGGCCTCCTTCCTGATCCCCACAATAGATAACCCAGCAGCGGCCAGCCACGTCTGGGAAAAGCTTACCACAGAGCCCAAAGATCGTATAATAGTGTAGTATTTTTATTCAACTTAAAAGGCACAATACAATATAAAAAGATTTCCACATGAATAAAATAAGAATAAAGCGTCCAAATATACCAAGAAGTCCACCACTCTGGGAACCAGATGTGGCGGCGTGACGTCAGCCCCTCCCTAATCTCACCTCCCTCATCTTTTGTTGCATCTCAGCGCAGTGTCCCTTTGCGGTCACTTTCTGTCTACATGTACTCCCTCGATTACTCCAATGGTGGATTTACTAATGATGAAAACAGTAGACCCTACTTACATATGTGTGTTTAAAAGACCACCTGTAGTCACAATTGGAAGCCTGGGTGACATGGTGACAACTCATTATAACAACTGAAGACAAAGCCAGAGGGGGAGATTTACTAAAACTGGAGCACACGGAATCTGGTGCAGCTGTGCATGGTAGCCAATCAGCTTCTAACTTCAGCTTGTTCAATTAAGCCTTGACAATAAAACTTGGATGCTGATTGGTTACTATGCTCAGCTGCACCAGATTCTGCATTCACCAGTTTTAGTAAATCTCTCCCAGAGTGTTGTTACACTTTACCAGGAAGTGTCTGTCTGCACAAGGACCTTCATGGCAGGACTAGTGGGCATGCTAAAATTGACAATTCAGAGGACAATGCGCATGCACCGGGGATGGCACTGGCTGCAAAACATGAATATCTCCTAAACAGTACAGGTTTATACCACTTTCACGACCTGATCGGACAGCCTGTGTGAAAGGGCCCTTAGAAGATATTCACTTTACCTACAAGTAAGCTTTATTATAAGCTGGTGGAATGGAGTTTACTGCCGCTGCAGAAACTGAAGTGTGCAGTCATCCAGCTTTGCCATTTTAAATTGTTGTGAATTCAACACGATTTGTGGATTAACAGATGAAGAGAATATTTTAGGTGACTTCATGATCAAATCGGGACAGTCCTTTAGTAATGCATAAAGTCAGGTTTAATGGTTTGACCACAGATTTTTTTGACTTCTCATTTCCCAGTACCCTACACAAAATGTCTATCGTTATGATATTTAGTATTAATAGAAAGTCTTAGTGACAGTTCCTACGATGATAACACAAAATGCAGTCTGCTACCAAAATAAAACTGCCACCATAGCCCTGATCTGAAACATGTTCTTGGTGACCACATGTACCAAGCAATTGACTGACTGCCATTAGTTCAGATCCAGGTCCTGGCTTTGTCTTTGCTGTTGGAGTATCCAAGACATACAAGAAGTCAAGGGCTGACTCTGTCCACTTATAACTAAGATATGACTTTTGGATGGACTGACTTTTTTAACAAAAATATGGTCGTTTGTGCCTCCATCGTTATTTTAGCCAGAAATAAAGACGTAAAGAGAGAAATAGCAGATAGATATTTTGATGGATACATTTTTAACGTACATAGAATAGGCAGAAAAAATGTTTGCATGTATACAGTATGAATCTTCTAACCAGTCTTTCCACTGTCTGTATGGAAATGTCTGCAGATGACGACCTAACCACAGCACTTATACTATTTCTTGTAATACATTCCATCCATATGTTTTCTCCATTTGCAGGACATCTCCTTGGGCTGTCCCATGATGATTCTAAATTCTGCGAGGAGAACTTTGGCACCCTTGAAGATAAACGTCTGATGTCATCCGTTCTGACGAGCATCGATGCCTCCAAACCATGGTCAAAGTGCACCTCGGCCACCATCACTGATTTCTTGGACGACGGCCATGGTAAGTAACTTAAAGTGAAGCAGACTGTCAAGAATATTCCATCGTTTTCATAAGTGACAGTTTATGAAGTCAGAGGGCAATTTATTGCTATGCAAGCCTGCTTTATTAAAGCCACTTCCTCTGTTAGCTGTAAATGTTAAGTGCCTTGGGTTATGCACATTATAAATCATTTCAATGGGAGATAGGATGTTCTTCCAAAATTTCAGAAACTTTAGATATTTCTAGAGAAGTGCGCTCCGGCTTTACTGAATACAGTATTAACCATTACTGTGCTATGAAACTAGGAGCTGCTGTGAACTCCAAGGGGGACATTTATAATTATTATTATTTATTATTATACAGGATTTATATAGCGCCAACAGTTTGTGCAGTGCTTTACAACATGAGGGCAGACAGTATACGTACAATACAAATCAATACAGGAGGGATCAGAGGGCCCTGCTCGTTAGAGCTTACAATCTAGAAATAGTCTGTTCTCTGGTATATACTGCAATTCAAGTCTTAACCTCCCTGGTGGTATGATTATGTCTGGAATTTTGTGCTGAAAGCGGTACAATTATTTTGCATGGAAATTTGGCGTTTTTATATTGTAGGCATGCAATTCTTATGAATAACTCACTTAAATCTGTCCAAACCAGAGTCTAGTAGACATCCCGGGTATGATAAAGTTTGAAACACAAAATCATAAATTATAATAAAATAAAAATATATATAAAAATTATTCAATAATGTAATCAAATCAAAAACACTGAAATTTGCTCAGTTGCAGAATAGTCGCTGTCATTAAATTTAGTGTTTGATGATGAATTGTGATTCTAATTTATTATCGCTGTTTTCTATCTGGTCTAAAACCACTTTTGACATAAAGGGGCACTTTTTGGTTGCTATGGACAATCTCCAGTTTCCAGGCAGAAAAAAATCTATTTATTATATAAAATGACATGCAGGGCACTGGGCAGACCACTAGGGACAAAGGGGATGTGTATTTTTTAATACAGTACTGTAATCTGTAAGATTACAGTACTGTATGTGTATTGTGTTTTTTAACTTTTTTGAATTTGGCGCCGATCTCCGCTCCCGTGCGTCGTAACGTCGCAGGGAATGGAGATCAGCGGCACTCGGGCACTTTGTGAATCGAGCGAGCAGACGGCTCGCACACACAGCGGGAGGACATCGCAGGATCCAGGGGACAAGGTAAGTAACCCCCCCCCTGTACCCTGGCTCGGGGTTACCGCTTTTGGTACTAAAATCTCACCCCGAGCCAGACTCGGGAATACCGCCGGGGGGTTAAAGCCAAAAACTTTATTTTCTTGTAAACGCTTACAGGGGTTCCAATCTTTCTTTACTCTGTCCAAAATGTAAAAAAAAAATCCTGGGCATGGAGTAAATGAAAAAGTCAGTGCTGTGGTAAAATTGACAGGTTGCTAGCAACAATAATGTAAATATGTGTTTGCAACGTCAGAAAAATTATAAATCAAATAAATGTGAATCAATTCTGAATCCACAGTGTATGTAAATAATAAATTCTGTAAAAAAAGCAAATACTACAATTGCAACTAAATAAGTATAGAAATGTGCTGAAAATACAGGCATACCCCACTTTTAAGTACACAATGGGGTTTATTTAGTAATAAAAGTTAACCTGTTCAAAATAACAGGGGGTCTCCAGCCTGGGAATCCGGTGTGTTACTGTTCACCGGTTCAGGTGTGATTCAGGTCCGAATTTTTGCCTGAATTCACACCTGAATGGGACCCAAAAATGCACAAGACCTGACCCTTTTGGAAACCACACCCTGGCCGACCCGGACATGTGTGAACAGGCTCCATTGAGAGCCGGTCACACTCCCATGTCATGCAAATTGGATGCAGTGAAAACCGTATCCAATTCGCACATATGGAGTCCAAATCCAAGTGCTGAAAAAAGGAAGTAGTATATCATCTACCACCTAATCCAATCCTCAATAGATCTTCCAATGTATGCCTGCACGCTACCAACTAGTGAATGCAGACTCACCAGAATCAAAGACTGTAACGTGTGCAGCAACAACAGCCTAATGGCCCAGGATGGATCACTCCCTCCTTGCTATCCAAGCCATGTCTTCTGCAAGTAAAACACTTCTGTCTATATCTCATCCCAAGATTGAACATCAGCAGTTACGGTTTCTCTTTTCCTCAATATTTAACATCTTATTCCCAGCTAACAAGGGGATATTTTTTTCAAAAGAACACTTCCAGGATAATTTGAAAGAGAGTATGTAACTTTCAGGAGCCACTTAAAGTGGAAGGCCACCCTAAAAAAAAAGAGCATTAATATTCTTAAAAAAATGTAAAAAAAAAACATTTGAAAAAAAATATGTTTTACCTTACCAGAAATCTCTGTTGCTAGGCAGTCTTCCTAATCTGTCTCCTTCCTACTCCGCGGTGATCTTCGGTCTTCTTCGGTCTTCTCGCCTCCTCTGCGTTGTCTTCTGGCTAATGGGGCGTGTGTGTTACCTAACACAGAGCGTCCCATTCACAAAGCGCCGCGTGACTCGCGCATGCGTAGTAGGAAACGGGCAGCGAAGCCGCAAGGCTCCACTGCCTGTTTCCCTTAGTGAGGATGGCGGCGCTGGGACTGGAGCACCGAGGGACACGTCAGCCTCAGGGGCGACATCACGGGCGCCCTGGAAAGGTAAGTGTACTTATAAAAAGTCAGCAGCTATTTTTTTTTTAGCTGCTGACATTTAAAAAAAAATGTTTACAGATGAAACACCGCTTTAAAGCCCACTGCACCCTGAAAATTTCTTTAAAGTGCATCTAAACCCCAAAATAAAATAAAAATATTGCATTAAAGCTTTCTGGTCTTTAGATGTGGTGGCTGCATTAATTTTCTTCTTATACTATCGTTTTCTGATTTATTTTCAATACTGTGAATAACACGCATTCAGTTCTAGGGTAACAATGCTGGCTCACAGTAGACATGTGCGATTAGTTTCGTACGAATCGAAAATTCGTACGAATTTCCGGAAATTCGTACATTCATACGAATCCGAAATAGGAATTTTTATGCATATGAATTCTGTACGAAATTTCGTTTACGAAATTTCGGATCCAAATTAACAGAAACGTGACTGGTGTTTTGTTCCCCACTCAGAGGAAGTACGAAATACGAAATTTTGTTTACGAAAATTAAAATTTGTTTACGAATTTCGGATCCAAATTAACAGAAACGTTTAAAAACCCAGGAAGTCAGCACAGCACAGGGATGGTGGGAACCCCTCATAATGATAAATTCATCATAACGAAACTTTCGTTATTTTAATGACAAGTTTACGAACCTAACGAAAATTTGTATTTCGTACGAATCCGAATTAAATTTCGTACACGAAATACGAATACAAATTTTTCTTTAATACGAAACGGAACGGAACGAAACAAACCAAATTTTTTGATGGCTCCCATGTCTAGCTCACAGTACCTGTGGAGGAGCCAAGCTTAACATCCTAGGTTGCTCTCCTGATTTAGAATACAAATAGGTCTTCCTTGAGTCATCTCGATTTCATGGGGAGGGGATTTAGCCATTTTAAAAAAAGGCAGCTTGGAAGGCCTTCATGTCAGCTTACAGGAAAAGAGACGAGGACTGATTTTTTTGGGGAAAATCAACAGATATTTTCTGTACTTGATAAAAATGTTCTTAGCCTGAAAAGTCTAACTAAGCCACCGCATCCAAGGACTGGTAAGCTACATTTTTTGTTCTTGGGTTTTCGAATCCTTTAATTTAATCCTTTAATTTGCATTTAATTGAGATGATAAATTTGCATTTAATTGAAATGATAAATTTGGCCAATATATCCCAAATCTCTCTATTTCACTATTCCCAAGGCTTAACTATTGGAGGCAAATATTTGTGTTTCAAGCAAAGGGCAGCCGGTTTCCTGAAAGCGTTTTGTGGTTATGTAATGTGGCCAGTTTAGATGTAAACAGTCTCTCATACGTAGACTAATCATTAGACAAATCTTTTAGTACATGATGTTTTCAGTTTATATGGAGGAACGTATGAGTCAAAATGGTATCCCAGAGAAACACACTGTGCAAAAATTATAGAAACACTTCAGTGATTTACACTTGGGTAAAATAAACATTTTTAAAGCTCCCCATCACCTTCAAGGGCTGTACATCAAAAATCCACATTAACTGTGATAGAGACATGCTGGCATTTTTATCAAACAGTATTTATGTATGAACATGCTGTTCACTGACAGAAGTGTTTTTTATTTGATGAGGCATAATTTTGGGTTGGTGGGTGGTCATTCAGCCTCGCTTGTAACATATATTGGAAGGAATTGTGAGCAGAAAATTTAATACTGTGTAGTGATTACCATTAGATTACATTCTTATAGGAATTTTCACGTACATGATATGATGTGGTAGGATGTACTTGGCTCTGCCTGAGAAGCTAAACAGTACACTCCAATCAGAATTAAAAATGAAATTGGAATTCCAGGCAAACATCTAAATCTATAGTTGAATCATATTTTTTTATAATTCTTTTTTTCTTTGCATTCATACAGACATTTAAAAATAACCAGGTTAGTATTGCGGTTTCCAATAGTCTGAATCATATTTTTACGGTTTTAGCTGTAGACTGATCTTCAACAGAACTACAGATAATTTGGAATGTAAAACAGTACAAATATGATTCAATTTTATATTTAGCGGTTTTCTTGTGCAGCGCTGGGCCAATAACCAAGCGTTAGTACCAGTTACATGAGAGTAAGGGATATAAGTCACATTATCCTTCATATCTGAATGATTCCCCATACCTAAGTGATCCCCCATACCCAGATGATCCACCATTCCTGGATGATCCACCATTCCTGGATGATCCACCATTCCTGGATGATCCGTTTTACCCAGATGATCTACCATTCCCAGATAATCCACCATTCCTGGTTGATTCTCCATACCCAGATGGTCCCCCATGATAATCCGAGCTGACATTGTGCAGCTAGGAAAGACAACCCACCAGTGACGTCATCATGCCCGCCACCGCCGTGTTCCAGTCCTCACCATCAGCCTGATCCCAGCCTCGGTTTCATCGATCCTGCTGGCTAGGGCACATATAAGGCTGTTATCAGCCAAAGTCTCACTAGCTTGACAAAGGAGCGTGCCCTACCTAGTCCCATCTACCAGTGTGCTCTGAAATGCCTTTGCAACCCACCAGTGACATCATCGCGCCCGGCATGGCGTTCCAGACCTCACCATCGGCCTGATTCAAGCCTCGGTTTTATCGCCGTGGTCCCAGAGATACTGCTGGCTAGAATTTCTCCCCCACAGGTAGAAAAATCATC
This sequence comes from Lithobates sylvaticus, assembly GCA_028564925.1. Classification (NCBI taxonomy): domain Eukaryota; kingdom Metazoa; phylum Chordata; class Amphibia; order Anura; family Ranidae; genus Lithobates; species Lithobates sylvaticus. The sequence continues at coordinate 59,144,908 of CM053027.1, read as the reverse complement.
TGTTCAGAATGCTGCTCTGCAGTGAACGCCACGCCAGTGTGGATGGACTCGTGTCTTACTTCGTTAACCTCCGTGTAAGTGGATAATGCACCTGTATCTCATTAAAATGTTTACAGTTCTAACCTAGAGGCGCCTGTGTTTCTCTTCTCATTTGTAAAAAAGTGGAGCATAGTGTTATCCTCTCTACACGGATGATCCCTCAGACTCCGATGATCCACCACTCCCGGATGATCCACCATTCCTGGTTAATCTTCCAAACCAGGATGATCCAGCATACCAAGATTATCCCCCATACCCAGATGATCCTCTATGTTCATCCAGGGTGACTATGTGCCAATTGGAAGTGAAGCATTAAATCAAAGCTGTTGTTTTGCCCTGCATAGGCAAAGCACGATTTGGCTTTAAAGTGTAAGGGTTCAATTAGTATGCAGCAGGAATCTAAAGCTGGTGGAACATAATACTAATAAATAGAGTTTAAAAAAATTAAAAGCTGTGAGCAAAGCTTGGTGTGTGGCTTGTCAAAGTCACATGACTAGCTCTTTTCCAGCCAGAGAGCTCCCTGTACCGGTGCCACTGGTTTCTATAGATACTGGGATGTTGGTAACATACCTAGGTCTTCTAGGGTGCATTTTCTAGTCTTTTATATGCACTGCAGTAGCATTAATCTGCTCTTTATGCGGCTTTCCCGCTCTCCAAGTCTGAGCTCTGCTGTGCAAGGAATTGCAAGAGGCAGATATTAAATAAAATTCAGCTTGCATTAAAAAATACATTTAATGATGTATTAATAAATACAGAGCTGCATTCGTTTTTGCCTAGGATATCTGCCTGGAGTCCAGCTTTCAGACAGGTTCACTTTATGAAGAATTATTCGATTCATTATTCAGGAAAAAAGATCTGCTCCCTTAGATTGTTATGCACTTTTATATATATATATATATATATATATATATATTATATTTTTTTTTTTTTTTTTTTTTTTTTTTTGCCTGATGCTACGAAGAGTTAAGCATCACTTGTTATAATCAGGTAACTTACATGAGATGAAAAAAAAAATGATAACAAGCATATTGGAGCATTAGCAGTCTGCAGCGATCCCTTGTTAGCTCAAGCTGTGCACAAAGCTCAGTTTTATGCTGGGAGAATTGAACCCATTTTCTCCACATTTCAAATTCAATTGCAATTGACTGTACTTATAGCCATTGTGAATGAAGAAGACAAAGAATCATGTCATTCGGAAGAATTCAATGGGACATTCACCATAGAGACCCTCCATGGAAACAATAGTCCCTCAGAGAGTTACCAAGAATGGGGCTGAGAGGTGAGGTGAATCAAACAAACTAGCAGGTAGCCGGTTGATGACTGTCCGTGTGGCTTTAAATACAGAGAAATACGTAACGAAGGCCTCGTTTCTTGTACTTTTGTTTTACAAACTCGTTTTAACAATGTATAAAACGAAGAATGGATTATTGTGTGCAAAAGTGAAGCGATAAAACTCGAATGCTTGCTTTTGTTCCTTGGGAAAAAAAAGGAAGACTCGGACACCGACATCAAACCCTGTACCTTCTCATCTCCATGACAACACAGGAGAATAAAAATGTTTTATTATCAATCAAAATGTGCCTAAGGTACATAAGTAATTTTTTTATTATTATTAAAGTAAAATTGCAGGCTAAATCTAACTACCGTAGTATTAAAAATTCTCCCTTCCAGTTGCATTGGTTCTGAGCATGCGTGTTTGTACTTTGTACAAAAGTCCGATCCAGACTTTGCTCCATCGGATGTCTGTTGCCGAAAAGTTTGTCCATTCGCACAGCCAACAAAAGTCAGAGGAAAACCGAAAAGTTTGTCCGATGGAGCGTACACACGGTCGGATGTTGCCTTAACCGCTTAAAGACCGCCTCACGTCGCTATACGTCGGCAGAATGGCACGGCTGGGCACAATCAAGTACCTGTTCGTGTCTCTTTAAGAGCCCAGCCGCGGGACACGCTTGCGACCCGGTCCTGAGCTCCGTGACCGCCGGACCAGCGGACCCGATCGCCGCTGGTGTCCCGCGATCGGGTCAAAGAGCTGAAGAACGAGGAGAGGTCTGTGTAAACAAACCTCTCTCTGTGCTTCCTAGCACGACTGACACTGATCGTCTGTTCCCTGTCATCGGGACAGACGATCAGTGATGTCACACGCCAAGCCACGCCCCCCCCCTACAGTTAAAAAAAAAAAACACACACACACTTAACCCCTCCCCGCCCCCCTAGTGGTTAACTCCTTCACTGCCAGTGTCATTTACACAGAAATCAAATGATTGCTGTATAAATGACAATGGTCCCAAAAATGTGTCAAAAATGTCCGATGTGTCCGCCATAATGTCGCAGTCACAATAAAAACCGCTGATCGCCACCATTATTAGTAAAAAAAAAAATATTAATAAAAATGCTATAAAACTATCCCCTATTTTGTAAACGCTATAACTTTTGCGCAAACCAATCAATAATCGCTAATTGCGATTTTTTTTTTTACCAAAAATATATAGAAGAATACGTATCGACCTAAACTGAGGAAAAACATTTTTTTTATATATTTTTGGGGGATATTTATTAATTATAGCAAAAAGTAAAAAATATTGCATTTTTTTTTTTTTGTTCTATTTTTTTTTTCAAATTGTCGCTCTATTTTTGTTTATAGCGCAAAAAATAAAAACCGCAGAGGTAATCAAATACCACCAAAATAGCGCAAAAAATAAAAGCCAGTCCCGCTCGCTCGGGAGTACAGGTAATCAAATACCACCAAAAAGAAAGCTCTATTTGTGGGAAAAAATGGACGCCAATTTTGTTTGGGAGCCACGTCGTACGACCGCGCAATTGTCATGTTAAAGCGACGCAGTGCCGAATCGCAAAAAGGGGCCTGGTCCTTTGGCTGCAAATTGGTCCGGGGCTGAAGTGGTTAAAACAGCTAATTTGCATGTTTGTTGTCTAAAAGTCCGATCGTGTGTACGGGCCTTAATGCACACAAAATACACTGCATTTCAAATACACAATGCTTACATCATTTTTACAGATTTGTAATGCTGCTGTATACTACGCTATCAGCCCATGAACACAGCTACGCAAAGCTCCATAATCTGGAGCTGGATTCAGCTGCATAAAAAAATAGAAAAATCTACATCCACAGTCCTACGTATGGATCGTACTTAACCTTGTGCGCACGTGCTCGAAAAAAAAATACACAGACAAAACAGTCTCTTTGTAATATTTTTATGGGATTTATAACCAGCCTGTAATTAGTTAGGCATTATTATTCTGATGTAAGAAGTGTCTATTACTATAAGAAATATAACAAATACTGAAGACAGTATAAACGTTTAACAGGAACTAGAAAGAAAATTGCCAGTTACATGGAGAAAAATGGGACTATAAGGAAAGTAATACAAAAGAAACATAATACTTTAAGGCAAGCATTGTTACATTGGAAGCAAGTAAGAAATCTGTCAATATAATTGTACTTGCAAAAAACAGAACGAGTCCACAAAATAACTTTAAAAAAACGTTCGGGAAAGTATGAAATGAAAGTGCTGTGGGGGTTAAGTGTGACACTGTAATTCACACGTCTGTGGCGTCAGTTGCTGGATCAAGAGCTGTCAAAACTCGTCTCTCACCGCCGCGCACCCGCCGCCTCAGTGATTGCTGCGTTTTGACAGCTCTTGGTCTGGTGACGGACGCCGTGCAGGTGAGTGTAAATTGCAGTATAACACTTGCCTCCCACAACACTTTCATTTCATACTTTGTGAAGTTCTACTTTTATTAGAAATCGCAGAAAATATATGTTTGTTTGTCTATATGATAATGAAACAAGGCCACCTAGAAGGTCAGAATAATAAATAGTGAATGTTGTGTGAAAAATAGAATGGGATGATTGCTCCACCAAGGCCATTATTGCCATTAAAGAGGAAGTAAACCCTCTTAAAAAAAACGGAAAAAAAATAAAAAAACCTGCAAGACAAAGGCATAATTAGCTAGTATGCATAGCATACTAGCTAATTATGTATCACTTACCAGAGATCGAAGCCCCGGCATTCTCCCCCTCCGACCGCCGACATGTTCTCCCGGAGTGACTTCCGGGTATCGCGGCTCCGGCGCTGTGATTTGCCAGAGCCGCGATGTCGTCACGCGCATGCGCACGAGAGCGGCATATAACAACTGAAGCATCGGTATATAGCGCCGTTGCTTCAGTTGTCGCTAGTGCGCATGTGCATGACGTCGGCACATGCAAATACAGGTATATCTCCTAAACCGTGCAGGTTTAGGAGATATCCTTGTTAGCTACAGGTAAGCCTTAATATAGGCTTACCTGTAAGCTAAAGTTGAAAACAAGGGTTTACTTCCTCTTTAAGATTAGTCTACACTCAGAGACATGGGAAAATAAGAGGCAGTGGTGGTTTAGGAACCAGGGTCACAAAGGTCAAAGCCATCTCTGGGTATATGGGCTTCCTTTATACATACTTTATTTTTGGAGTCCTTACTTAATTTTATGTTCTTTAGCTGCTTTTGGTCCAGTCACATTGTTACAAGTACACTATATGGCCAAAGGTATTGGGACGCCTGCCGTTACACGCACATGAACTTTAATGGCTTCCCAGTCTTATGCCGCGTACACACGATCGGATTTTCCGACTGGAAATGTTGGATGTTAGGCTGTTAGAGGAAAAAAATGTCTTCCTCAAGATAAAGTAAGCCTGTTATGTCTTACCTTATATACTCAAGTTTTTTTTGTGCTGAAAATGCCCCCCTCGGCTTATACTCGAGTCAAGAGCAGAGAATGACATTTTCCGACCCGACTTTGGGGCCCCGTATCTTGGGGCCAATTGGTGATAGGAACACCAAATTTGGATATGTTGTAGTGATAGTTCCACTGGGTTAGCACCAAGTGACCCAGAGATATGGGGCCCCCGAAGTTGGTCAACTGTGTCCATCTGCAGCAATGTAATTTCGGGACCCTTTGGGTCCAGAGACCCCAATTTTTGGCTGAAGCTAGGCGGCATTTAGGAACCCTTAACTACCAAGTTTGAAGTTTGGGGGACCCATGGCTGCAAATGGGCACAGTGAGGCATGCAAATGGGCACAGTGAGTCTGCAAATGGGCATTGTTGACCCTTTTTTCCACTTACAGTAGCTGCGCATTTCTCACCCTAGGCTTATACTCGAGTCAATACGTTTTCCCAGTTTTTTTGTGGTAAAATTAGGTGCCTCGGCTTATATTCATGTCGGCTTATACTCGAGTATATACAGTAAATCTTATTTAAATACTACCTCAAATTAAAGCAGACGCCTTCCATCACAAATAATTTTGACTGCATCTGGAATCCTGAAAGTAAAGACTCTCTATATAAATCTCAACTTCAGGGAGATAGTCAGTCTTGGCCCCGTCCCCTCTCATCTCTTGCCGATTGTTATCCCCCTAGATTGATTAGCAGCCTCTCCGAGCAGTAGTAGGTATGGGAGATGTGACCAGGCAGACCGGAGGTCAAATTTCTGCACTGGAACTGAGCTTATATAAAAGAGAGGTTTGGGGGGCTCATAGGGCTTTCATTCAAGTAGCTGTCCAATGTCATGTGCAGGCACTTGTGTCTATCCCTGATGGCAGCCAAAAACATTTCTAGATGGCCTTTAGTTTAAGGAACTTCAGAATGAACATAAACTTTTCTATAGTTTAATGGTTTAGATTTCTGAAGCTGGGAGAGTGGTTGGAGAGTGGAGATGAGTTGATCTCCCAATTCAGACACCTCAAATGATTTGATGTCTGTGTCAAGTTTTGTGAAGATTGTATTTACTACAGGTAATTATAGATCACCAACAATTTATGAAGCTCTTCACATACTGTACATTCACAACAAGAAGCATGAAGCATGCATGAGTGAAAGAACGCATCCTCCACAACGCTTTAGACAAGCATGTTCCTCTCTGCAGGCCACTGGTTGATGCAGACTTTGGCCTAATGCACACGGGAATATGCAAATATCCTAGATTTTGTTATGTCAGAACCTGACAGAAAAAATGCCTATTATGTGGTTTTCTACATGTTTATGAGCATATGTATGTACGTTTACAAGCCTACTGCATTTAGGAGTATGAGTGTAAACTCATTATACTGGCTAGAACATTCATTTATTCTAGCCATTATAATAAATGTACGTGTGTATGCTCACATTAACCACTTGACATCCGCGCTATGGCCGAATGACGGCCACAGCGCGGATCTCAATTCCCGGGAGGCCGTCATATGACGGCCTTCTCTGTGCACGCTCCCTGAGCGAGCTGTGATCACCAAGTCACTGAGACTCGGGTGATCAGCGATCCGAGTAAGGGGCGGGTCCCGGCCAATGACAGCTGATCACATGATCAAAACAAAAGCTCGGTGATCGTTTTTTTTTTTCTCCTCACGCTGACAGCGGAGGAGAAAAAAAAAAAAAGTCGATCACCGGCTCATCTTAAAGGGACATCAGTCCAGAAAAGTCAGAGGCAATTATGCCTCATGTCTGCCACCTGTCAATGCCCACAAGTGCCACCTGTCAATGCCCATAAGTGCCACCTATCAATTCCCACAAGTGCCACCTATCAATGCCCACCAGTGCCACCTATCAATGCCACCCAGTGCCGCCAATCAGTGCCACCTAAAAGTGTTGCCTATCATTGCCACCCATCAGTGCCCATCACTGCCACCCATCAGTGCCCATCACTGCCACCCATCAGTGTCCATCACTGCCACCTATCGTTGCCCATCACTGCCGCCTCATCAGCGTACATGAATGACGGACAAAAATTACCCATTTTAAATTTTTATAACAAAGTTTAAAAAAAAATGTATTTTTTTTTTTTAAATTCGGTCTTTAAATTTTTTTTAACAAAAAATAAAAATAGCAGAGGTGATCAACTACCACCAAAAGAAAGCTCTATTTGGGGGAAAAAAATGATAAAAATTTCATTTGGGTACAGTGTTGTATGACCGCGCAATTGTCATTCAAAGTGCGACAGCACTGAAAGCTGAAAATTGGTCTGGATAGGAGGGGGGTTTAAGTGCCCAGTAAGCAATGGTTAAGATGCGTTTACGTGCATAAATTACGCTGGAAAACTCTCTGAAAATACACCTGTAAAGGACACCATGTGCATATGCACATTCGATAACCTAGAGTTGCTTTCAGGGCCTAAAAAAATGCCAGAAGTCTCTAACAGCAGTCTTTTTTCTGCCCATGTGTATGAGGCCTTTAGCTTTGCAGGGCTGATCAGTTGCTGGATTACTGTTCCAGAAGCAGGTCAGAGATAGCAATCAAGCAACTGATGGGCAGACTACAGAGCAAAAGCCTACATCATCCAGTGTCTATCACCCTGCCTTGAACATATGCTTGGTTATGAGTAAGCACAATGTAGTTGTCTGAAACGCGTCAACCTCTTTCCCTCGGCTGTTGCACTTGTGGTGTTTGTCATGTACTTTTGTGTATTCTCGCAATTATTTCAATAAATAGACTTTCACTACGTCGGTGTGCTGCCATTTTCCTTCTATCCAGTTTACACACGGCAGGCAAACCAAGGCGTGCACCCGCATGTGGAGTCCCACCTACCTAACCTTACCTGGATTGGCTCACCTGGAGCGGGGACTTTTCCTGCTGTTCACTTCTGCTTGAAAATGGCGCCCAGAGGAAGTGTCCTTTAATTTTTGCAATCATTAAAGTGTTCCTAAACCCACAACAATAAAACCAGTCTGTATATGCAGTAAAGCAGTGGTCATCAACCCTGTCCTCAGGGCCCACTAAGGCCCCTTTCACACTGGGGCGGGAGCCGCGGCGACGGTAAAACAGCGATATATTTAGCGCTGCTTTACTGTCGTTTTAGCTGCAGTATTCGGCCGCTCGCGGGACGGTTTTGCGGCGGTATTGTCGCGGTATTACTGCGGTGTCCCATTGAAATCAATGGGTAGGAGCGGTATAGGAGCGGTGAATACACCGCTCCTATACCACTCCAAAGATGCTGCTAGCAGGACTTTTTTTACCGTCCTGCTAGCACACCGCTCCAGTGTGAAAGCCTGCTGGCTTTCACACTGGAGTGAATGGGGCTGTTTTTTTCAGGCGGTGTACAGGCGCTATTTTTAGCGCTGTACCGCCTGAAAACCGCCCCAGTGTGAAAGGAGCCTAATAGGCCAGGTTTGCAAGATAACTGAAATACATCACAGGTGATATCATTTGCTGCTCAGTGATTGCCGTATTCTAGTCTGCATCTCCACACAGTAATACATAAAACCTGGCCTGTTAGTGGGCCCTGAGGACAGGGTTGATGGCCACTGCAGTAAAGCATGGTTTTTATACTCACTGTGGAATCTAAGAAGTTAATCCTCATTGTGTAAAAAGGCTGTTTGGTCTTGTCTTCTTTGATCCTCCCCTTCTTCCACAGCCCCCAATCCATCACCTGATAAGACAGATCATTTGGAGGCACTCTGCACATGCTCAGTTTGGTGTATCTGGCTAGAGACTTATTTTTTTCTTGGCAGAGTGCATGTGATCTGCACAGGACCGGCATTGTCAGCATTGTCCAGAAAGAGGGTCATGGGTCAAGAGGGTCATGGGTCCTGCAGCCTCATAAGACAGTCAGAATAGAATGACAATTCCTCCTACAAGCTTTAACCAGACACTGATAGAAGTCACAAGACTGTTATATACTGCTGATGAGAAAATGTATTTAGCAGTTTATATTTACTAAAACTGTTGCATTTTCTGTGTACTGTGGGAGATCAGATCAGGACCATCTTTAATATTGATTGGACCCTGGGCAAACATTTTCTTTTTTCTGGCAGTGCAGGGCTCAAGGGGCAGCTCCTTTGGGCCCCACAACAATCACTGGACCCGGGGCAGCTGCCCCTTTTGCCCTGCATTAAAGATGGCCCTGGACCAGATATAGTGAATGCAGGGCCCGGGGGTTTTGTAACACTTTAGCTAATGAAAACTGTTGGCACTTTATAAATCCTGTATAATAATACTAATAATAATAATAATAATGTATTCCCCTTTACTGGCTGTTGTGAAGAGCCAACAAAAGAGCATTTGCAGTTACAGGGATGAACTGAGGATATGTACACATTTCCAAAGTAAGAAAAAATATTTCAACAATACTAATGCAGTGCTTTGAGTCAGTGATTAATGCTCTTTATTACTAATTAACATAATTATTGTGACTTCAATACTCCTTTAAGGCAAAAAGAACATCTGCATTTAATTACAAAAGCAGCTGATTATGAAACCTGTGTGGAGTGTCTTATCTGCCTTATGAAGTTTGCAAATTACTGCCGGTAATATCTAATAAAAAAACAGAGTCCTATTCCTAGGTTCAGTCTTACACATTTGAAATATGATAAGAATATTGGTCGACCCCCAACTCTGGCAAGTCAACTTCATACAATAGCATTGTATGCCCCCTAGAGCAGTCCTTATGAGCTATTTTATAAACAGGAAGCAGTGCTGATCATCAATGTGGACACCATGTTCATGAAGTTCTTAGCGATTGTTTATTAGACTGTTTGTGTTTCAACGTTGCTTGACCAGCCCAGTCTTGAGGTCAGTGAGAACATTCTTCACTTGTTAGGCCATAATCAATCTGCTGACTAAATCTTAGCTTGTTATTATTATCTTGGTAATGTGTAAACTTGCTTTGCTTTTGAAGAAAATATTAGAATATATGGCATGTATTCATTTGGAGACCATTTCTCTGTCACATATGGGAGACACTACTATAGCATCTTATGCCCCGTACACACGATCAGATTTTCCGACAACAAATGTTGTATGTGAGCTTGTTGGTGGAAAGTCCGACCGTGTGTATGCTTCATCGAACATTTGTTGTTGGACTTTCCGCCAACAAATGTTGGCTAGCAGGTTCTCAAATTTTCCACCAACAAAGGTTTGTTGTCGGAAAGTCTGATCATGTGTACACAAGTCCGTTGCACAAAAGTTCACGCATGCTCGGAATCAAGTACAAGCCGGAAGCGCTCGGTCTTGTAAAACTAGCGCTCGTAATGGAGATATCACATACGTCTTGTACGTAACCACGTTCGTAATTGTTGGCCAACATGTGTGTGACCGTGTGTATGCAAGACAAGTTCGGTCGGAAATTCTGACTTTAGGAACCGCTGAAGAATTTAATCCAGCGCAATTTTAATGCCCCGTACACAGGGTCGGAAATTCCGACCACAAAATCCGTCTGATTTTTTCCGACGGATTTTGTCCGACACTGGTGTTGCATACACATGGTTGTACAAAGTTGTCAGAAAATCCGATCATTCTGAACGTGGTGACGTTCGTTGCGTACGATGGAACTACATAGAGGCTAGTAGCCAATAGCTTTGGTCTCGTAATTTGATCTGAGCATGCGTGGCACTTTGTCCGTCGGAATTCTCTACACACGATCGGAAAAAGTCAGATCGGATTTTGTTGTCGGAAAATTTGAGAGCAGTATCTCAAATTTTTTCCGTTGGAAATTCCGACGGAAAAAGTCCGATGGAGCCCACACATGGGCGGAATTTCCGACCGTGTGTACGGGGGCTAAGACTTCTTCATTACATGTAAAGTATACTACTATATCATCTTACACTTTGGTCAAGACTAGGTAGTATTTAGACATGGTCCTGCTCTATGCATGCCCTGAATGATGACTCTCTTGTGAACAAGAGGCCCGCATTGTGCCATTTGCCTATTTTAGCAAAAATGTATATTAGAATGCACTTTTCGGGGCAGCATAAAGCCTGCTTTTTGTGCATAAGTACTTTTCAACTATACAAGAAAACATAGAAATGGTTTCATGTTTTCTGAGCAGTAGCCTTCTGACCTCTATCAAAACCCCCACCTCCCCCCTATCCACCCCACAGTTGTGACCCTTAAAGTTATTGTAAACAATCGCCTTGTAAAACAGCTTAAAATTGAAATAAAAGGCAAAACATTTGTGTGTAGATATAAATAAAACATTATAAATGCCCCTTTACCCATTTTATATGTGATTGCATTTCCGCTGTTCTTTCTGCGTAAGAGCTGGGGGGAGGAGAAGCAGCAGCACACTGATCTTCCCAGTGAAAGACTGTGCAGGGGGGTGGGGTGTCAGGACAAGTCTGATCATTAGAGGAGTTCCCAGCATAGCTAGAGAACTGACCACGATTTGTTCTCCTGCTTAGTGTGGCAGTGTGGCCCTCCGCCACCCTCCCTATTCTAGTGCCCAGCCCCTTTCAGGACGCTGGACACATGAATTCCTATGTCGGGGGTGTGTATTTTGAAGCATGTGATTAGAGCCAGAAGCTCTAATAGGCTTTAAAATAGGGTGGGCTCGGGGCACAGAGCACTGCGTCCCGATCCCACCCTGTTGTGTGGCATAGCGAATTAATTTTCACTATTTTCACACTGAGGTTCCTCCCTGCCAATCAGCAGGCAGGTCAGTGAGACCTGTCTCCCGATTGGCCAAAGCATTAGGCAATCCTATTGGATGCCTAACACTTTGGCGGAAGAGAAGACAAGTGGACACAGGAGCCGCAGCCACCGCTTCCTGCCGAGGAGAGCCGCCGATCAAGAGAGCCGACATGGAGAAAACCCGCCAAGGAAGAGAGGCGCTGAGGAGAAGAGCGGCTGAGAAGAGAAGAATTAGCACTGGGAAACACTTTTTGAAGGATAAGAAGTGTGTTTTATATACAACTATGTAGATCAGACCAAAAATAGGAACAAACGAGGAGGACAGAGGGACAGAGGGACGTTCCAAATCAGGGACAGTTGGGAGTTATGTAATGGCAAGGCCACCTAGTAGCGATTATCTTATGTTCAATTAGCCCTAAATTTACACTACTTTGACCAGCAACCTTTTTTATTTATTTAGGAAGTTCATGTTCATATTAAAGCACATTATGTAGCTTTTTTTTCTCATAAAACAAACCAGATCTGGTTTAAACTTGCTGTGTTCAGTAACATGTAACTGACAGATAGAACGTGCATCCTTATCTCTTGCACATGTGGAGCAGTTCCAGTTTCATTCCATTAATATTCTGAATCTAATCCAACTGCTGTTTTGTTCTTCGCTTCTTGTCCATGTGCCGTATTTGGATGTCACGGCTGATACTCCCGGCATGAACTGGTTTCCTCATCACAGCTGTGTTTTTATAACTGGGATCACCATCCCCCCCTCTGAATGTATACTCCCTTCCCGCTTCCATATCTCTCTTCTTTAATGGATAGGCTTTTTGTATCTTCTGTTTGTCGAAGTGACCTACAAACATTCAGCGTGCTATTATTCAGACATGCATGTGTTTGAAATTCCAGATTTAAGTGCCGGGATTACGTCAAGATATTAACCACTTACGGACCGCCCGCCATCGTTATACGACGGTACTTTGACGTAGAATACCGGATAGCTGCCATAAATCCCGGTATTTTCTTCAACGGCGGGTGGTCCTCTTTCGGATAAAAGATCACTTTTATCAGCGACGGGAGAAGTGACCCCCCCCCCTTCCTACGCTTATCGGTCATCTCCGCCGCTTACCGGAGCCGCAGGTAGTGGCGGAGATAATCCCATCCTATCCCCTTAGTAGCATGGAGCCAAGTGAGGGAAAGAGGACCCCCACTCGGCTAAATAATATTCGATGATGGAAGCGACGTCAAACATCACTTCTGCCCATTGGTCTTAAAGGGGAAATTTAAAAAAAAAAAAAAAAAATTTTTTTTTATTATTGCATTTAAGTGTAAATATGAGATTTGAGGTCTTTTTTACCCGAGATCTCACATTAAAGAGGTCCTGTCATGCTTTTTTTTATTACAAGGGATGTTTACATCCCTTGTAATAGGAATAAAAGTGACCCAATTTTTTTATTTTTTTTAAAGGACAGTGTAAAAATAAAAAGTTAAATATATAAGAAGAAAAAAAAAACATTCCTTTTGAATGGGCTGCCTTACGCGGTCTGTTGCAATCCTAGGTTCGCATTGGTCCAATTTGGAATGCGATTTGACATGCCAAATCGGCGGCTATTGCCAGCAATATCACCGTCAGAATCGGTGCGGCGCCGACTTTGCCACGCTGCACCAATTCCCAAAAGTAATTCCTGTACTACTTTTGGTGACTTTGGAGGGCGATTTGTATAGACATCTTAGCAGGAACCCGCACAGATATCTATCAAATCGCCCCCCGAAGTCAGACTGAATTGCCGGGTTGAAATCTCTAACCCGCAGCAATGTGAGCCTGGGCTTAAGAAAATGCCTATCCTGTGACATATTCTGTTCAGGTGTGAATGGGCACAGAGGATCTCTACATTTCAATGGCTAAATGACACTCCTAGGTTCACCTTTAGGTAATATGTGAGATTATGGGGATTTATTTACGAAAGGCAAATCCACTTTGCACTACAAGTGCACTTGGAAGTGCAGTCACTTTAAATCTAAGGGGAAGATCTAATATGAGGGAAGCTCTGCTGATTTTATCATGCAATCATGTGCAAGCTAAAATACTGTTTTTTATTTTCCTTGCATGCCCCCCTCAGATCTACAGTGACTTTACTTCCAAGTGCACTTGTAGTGCAAAGTGGATTTGCCTTTAGTAAATATCCCCCTATATGTTTCTTGAGTCACCTTTGAGAAATAGTTTTGAAGGAAAAAACGCTTTTAATTGTCTAGGAAATTCTCCATTGCGAGCCTCTTCAAATTGAACTGAGATAAAGAAATGTTCTTGATTCACCAAGAGAACAAAGTATATGTATGCCATTATTATATCATGAGACAAGTCTTTGTTAAGTCAAGTTGCATTAGATCTCTGGCACAGCTAAATTATTCTGATAAAGAAATACAAAGCATATTTCTTTATCAGTCTTAATAACATTAACCAAGAACCATGGCAGTGAAAGTTTTGAAGTTCAGTGCCAAGCTTTGAGTTCTCTTGCTTCTTGAAGTTTGTTTGAGGACACATGCCTAATAAACTTAAAAAATGTCGGAACTTTTGTTTGTTGGATCAGGCTTTAGTCATTTATTTTTCAGCCTTTTAAAAGATAAATAATTTTACGTGCAGATTTAAACAGTAGGCTTCTGATCACTGCACAACTTCTACAATTTTGCACAGCCTTGTTGACTCTTTCTTTTTTTTAACGGTGCGTGTAGTCCAGGGGTCAGAAACACGTTGATTGCAATCCACCCATCAATTCGGCCATATGATGGGTAGATTGCAACCCTCCTGTGTTTGCAACTCCTGTTTGCCGCCATTGGCATTGCAGAGCTGAGTGAACTTTTAGGCTCCTCTTTGGCTATGATGTGTTATATGAGCCAAGAGGAGGCCTACAGTAGGAGGACTTCCCCGTGCCTGTTGCCTTTGCATTTAAGGTGTGGTGAGTGAATTTTACAGAGGGAGGAGGTAATTTGTTCTATGGGTGAATTTAGCTTAGGAGGGCAAAAGTTGGAGGGTTGTTAGCTACTCCTGACCTCTGCACTGTGTGTTACCTACTACTGACCCCTGAGCTGTGCGTTACTTACTACTGACCTCTACACTTTTCATTTCATTCTACTGCCCCCTGCACTCTGCATTACATACTCCTGACCTCTGAACTTTGCATTATATTTTACTAACCCTTGCACTCTGAATTACCTCGGCGCTCTGTGTTACTTACTCCTGCCCTGCACTCTGTGTTGGATAGCACTGAACTCTATGTTACCTACTCTTAACCTCTGCTCTCTGTGTTATATACTACTGACCTCTGAACTCTGTTACTTACTCCTAACCTCAGCTCTCTGTGTTATATACTACTGACCTCTGAACTCTGTGTTACTTACTCCTAACCTCTGCTCTCTGTGTTATATACTACTGACCTCTGAACTCTGTGTTACTTACTCCTAACCTCTGCTCTCTGTGTTATATACTACTGACCTCTGAACTCTGTTACTTACTCCTAACCTCAGCTCTCTGTGTTATATACTACTGACCTCTGAACTCTGTGTTACTTACTCCTAACCTCTACTCTCTGTGTTATATACTACTGACCTCTGAACTCTGTGTTACTTACTGCTAACCTCTGCTCTCTTTGTTATATACTAATGACCTCTGACCTCTGTGTTACTTACTCCTAACCTCTGCTCTCTGTGTTATATACTACTGACCTCTGAACTCTGTGTTACTTACTCCTAACCTCTGCTCTCTGTGTTATATACTACTGACCTCTGAACTCTTGTAAAATTCCTTACTTTTTAATGGTGCCTTGCTGGGTTAACGCCTTAAAAAAAAATCGCTCTGCACCCTGGGGGTGTTTGATCTCATCTATGTTGTTCACGTAGATCTCCACCTCTTCAAGGTTGCCCTCCCCTGATGTAGTTATTTTTGCAAATGAGTTGCCTACAGTAAAGGCGATTTAGATTTGTCAAATTAATAAAAGCAATCAAATATATTTTTGTATCTCTAATCTATTCATTCATTTAAAATAGTCTGCATGCTCTACGGTGCTTTATAATTGTGTTTCCTTTGAAAGTACCATGCTTAATTAGGGAAATTGCCATTTATCAAATACAATTTTTGTGTCTTTGTAGGTTGGCAAATTGCTTAATCCATTACGGAAGCACTGGGGGTGAAAAGACAAAAAAAATGACAACCAGTTATATAATGAATAGAGACAGTTTCATTAAAATTTATTCTAGAGCCTAAGTCGTTGGGAAAGCTTGAAAAATATTTTACACTTTAAATAAAAGTAGACTTTTTCTGCAGACACCTCCATGTTGTAGAACAGTAATGTTTACCAGCTGTTGTTTTTTGCTATATTATAATAGTCACTATAGTAGATGACAACTTGAGATCCTAGCGGGACCGGCACAGAGGGGTTCATTGGAAGGGCCTCTAGCTGTGTTTAGCATTTAAAATAGATCTAAACCCAATACCTAAAATTTCACATCATTTTAAAGTAGAACTCAAAGCTAAAAAAACATCCTAGGATGTAGAGACATTTAAAAAGTAGCAACATGACCATAAAATGGCCATCCCCGTACTTAAAAAAAGCTTCACACATTAATAAAGTACATTGATGTGCTTTACAAATGTGCATTGCATTCCACTACCATAAAATGCCGCAATAGAAATGAACGAGAGCGTTAAAATAAAAAAAAGCTGTTAGAAGAGTCTTGTCATTTGAACTGTCAAAGTCACATGCCCCACTCTCCCCCAATCAGAGAGCTCTCTCCACAGCAGACAGAACTCTACGATGCTCCCATAGCACCCAACTGTCCCTGATTTTGAGGGACTGTCCCTTATTTGGAGCAATGTCCCTCTGTCCCTCTTTCCTCCTCATTTTTCCCTCGTTTTCGTCTGTTCTATAAAGTTGTATATAAAATGCACTTTTTATCTATCAAAAAGTGTTCCCCAGTGCTAAACCTTTCATCCAATTTCTAAATTGCTGCATTTGTAAATTTCAAAAGCCAATAAAAAGGAATAGTAGTGGTAAAGAAAAGCACTTGTGGATTTAATTAAAGCGGTAGTAAACCCGCTGACATTTTTTTTTTTTTTATACACCCGTAAGGGAAAAGGCATAATGAGCTAGTATGCACCGCATATTAGCTCATTATGAAATACTTACCTTAGAACGAGGCGTCGGTAACTCACCTGGTCCACGCCGAGGTCGCTGACATGTTGCCTCAGCGTGTCTTCCAGGTATCGCGACTCCAGCGATGTGAGTGGCTGGAGCCGCAATGTCGTCACTCCTGCGCATGTGCACGGGAGACTTCTTCCCGGCAGGGTTCGGATTCTGCCGGCCTTTCAGCCGAGAATCCCCCGTGCGCATGCGCCGCTGCAGTCAGCGGTGCATTGCACGGGTAATATCTCCTAAACCGTACAGGTTTAGGAGATATTTTTTTTACCTACAGGTAAGTCTCATTATAGGCTTACCTGTAGGTGAAAGTCAAAACTTTGACTTTACTTCCACTTTAACCTTTTTTTTTTGTTTAATTCTCCTTTAAAGCAGGATTCCACCCTAAAGTGGAACTTCCACTTTTCGGAACCCTCCCCCCCCCTCCGGTGTCACATTTGGCACCTTTCAGGGGGGTGCAGATACCTGTCTAAGACAGGTATCCGCACCCACTTCCGGGCATAAACTCCCACGGGAGTTTACGCAGCTTCCTGTCCCGGCGCGCTGTCTGCCGGGACACACACGTGTCCCGGCAGACATCGCTGACTATTCTCATTGCGCTGCGCGACTTGCGCATGCGTAGTAGGGAACCGGGAAGTGAAGCCGCTAAGGCGACACTTCCTGATTCCCTCACCGAGAATGGTGCCAGCAGCAGCAGAGAGACGATCGATTGATCGGCCTCTGCTGCCGACATCGCTGGAACCTGTGACAGGTAAGTGTCCATTTTTTAAAAGTCATCAGCTGCAGTATTTGTAGCTGCTGGCTATAAAAAAAAAAATTCAGGTACAGTCCTGCTTTAAGGAGGTGTGGAAGGAGGAGTATCCTATGTCTACATACGTTTGGTAGTAGGTGTCCCTCATTCCCATCTCAAAATGTTCGGAGGTATGGGCTCCACACCCGCGTCATGCATTTAATGAAAGGCCTGTACAATGCAGGCTACAGTGTGCATAGTCCTGTGGAGTATAACAGAGAGTAGATAGCTATATCCTACTCTCTGTTATAAATCGGCCCTTTGCTCTTCTGCCAAAAAAACTGTTTCTCCAAACTTTTTTTTTGATGGTGTGCACTGCCTGCAGTATATATGGAAGGTGCTGAGAATGGAACCAGGGGGCAGAATAATATAACTCTGGTGTGACTATGAAGGAGTTTAATCATCAGTGACACCCAGTGGCCAAAGAATGACAAAGTTGGATGCAGAAGCGGTGCTGGAGAAGAAGGAGTATCTGTGATGTAATGAAGATGGGGAGTACAGAGCTGTCAGGAACAGAGGAGGGATAACTAAAACGTAGTTCTGCCAAAATCTACGAGGGTGCTATGCATCCTTGCACATTATGGTAGCAGCTGCTCCCACCCTCCTATAGCTTCATGTATAATACCCTACACTGGCAGCTCCCAAACTTGAGTTTAAGAGCTTTTGGCGTTTTTTTTTTTTTTGTCAAAGCTCCTAAACTCAATTCCATAAAAGCCTATTGGGTAGATTTACTAAAGTCAGATAGACTGTGCACTTTGCAAAGTGCACTTGTTCTCTGCAAGCGCAGTTGTTCCAGAGCTTAGTAAATAAGCAGAAGCTTTGCTGACTGCCATCCTCCAATCATGTGCAAGTAAAAATGCATTTTTTTCATTTTTCCTTGCACGTGATTGGGTATTCTTTGCAAAGTGAAACTTTACCTCATTTACTAAGCTCTGGAGCAACTGTACTTGCAGAAGGCATAGGGGGTTATTTACAAAAGGCAAATCCACTTAGCACTACAAGCGCAAACTACAAGTGCAAAGTGCACTCGGAAGTGCAGTCGCTTTAAATCTGAGGGGTAGATCTGAAATGAGTGGAAGCTCTGCTGATTTTATTATCCAATCATGTGCAGGCTAAAATTCTGTTTTTTATTTTCCTTGCATGTCCCCCTTGGATCTACTTTCAGTGCAATTTCAAGTGCACTTTGCACTTATAGTTTGCACTTGTAGTGCAAAGTGGATTTGCCTTTAGTAAATAACCCCCATAGTGTCAATGAACACAAAGGGGCTGATTTACTAAAAGAATGTGCACCTTGCAAAGTGCAGTTGCTCTCTGCAAGAGCAGTTAATGTGGAACTTAGTAAATGAGCAGAAGCTCTGCTGACTTCCATCATCCAATCAGGTGCAAGCAAAAATTCATTTTTTATTTCAATTTGGGTATTCTTTGCAAAGTGAAGCTTTAACAAATGCACTTTTCAAAATGCACAGTCCATTTGCTTTTAGTAAATCAGCCCCTCAGGCTTTTAGCAGAGTTTAACAGCTGCCACATTTGAGGTGAGCTTCAACCTCCATCTCCTGAACGGGGAAGAATTGTGCTCAGGATAGGAACGTTTTGCTCAGTTGCAGAATTGTCGCTGTCATTAAATTTAGTGTTTGATGATAAATTGTGATTCTAATTTATTATCGCTGTTTTCTAGCTGGTCTAAAACCACTTTTGACATAAAGGGACACTTTTTGGTTGCTATGGACAATCTCCAGTTTCCAGGCAGAAAAAAAAATATTTATTATATAAAATGACATGCAGGGCACTGGGCAGACCACTAGGGACAAAGGGGATGTGTATTTTTTGTATACAGTACTGTAATCTGTAAGATTACAGTACTGTATGTGTTTTGTGTTTTTTAACTTTTTTGAATTTGGCGCCGATCTCCACTCCCGTGCGTCGTAACGTCGCAGGGAACGGAGATCAGCGGCACTCGGGCACTGTGTGAATCGAGCGAGCAGACGGCTCGCTCACACAGCGGGGAGACATCGCAGGATCCAGGGGAAAAGGTAAGTAACTTCCCCCTGTATCCTGCAATGCAATCCCGAGTCTGGCTTGGGGTTAGCGCTTTTGGTACTGAAGTTCCACCCCGAGCCAGACTCGGGATTACCGCCAGGGGGGTTAAACCCATAACAGTAAAATCAGTCTGTATATGCAGTAAAGCATGCTTGTTAACCTCCTTGGCGGTAACCCCGAGTCTGGCTCGGGGTCAGCTTTTTGTGCTGGGAGCGGTAACCCCGAGCCAGACTCGGGCTTGCGTTGCGGGATGCAGGGGGGAAGTTACTTACCTTTTCCCCTGGATCCTGCGATGTCTCCCCGCTGTGTGAGCGAGCCGTCCGCTCGCTCGATTCACACAGTGCCGGGTGCCGCCGATCTCCGTTCCCTGTGACGTTACGACGCACGGGAGCGGAGATCGGCGCCAAATTCAAAAAAGTTTAAAAACACAACACATATACAATACTGTAATCTTACAGATTACAGTACTGTATACAAAAAATACACACCCCCTTTGTCCCTAGTGGTCTGCCCAGTGCCCTGCATGTCATTTTATATAATAAAAAGATTTTTTTTCTGCCTGGAAACTGGAGATTGTCCATAGCAACCAAAAAGTGTCCCTTTATGTCAAAAGTGGTTTTAGACCAGCTAGAAAACACCGATAAAAAAATAAAATCACAATTTATCATCAAACAATAAATTTAATGACAGCGACTATTCTGCAACTGAGCAAATTTCAGTGTTTTTGATTTGATTACATTATTGAATCATTTTTATATATATTTTTATATATATTATAATTTATTATTTTGTGTTTCAAACTTTATCATACCCGGGATGTCTACTAGACTCTGGTTCGGACAGATTTAAGTGAGTTATTCATAAGAATTGCAGGCCTACAATATAAAAACGCCAAATTTCCATGCAAAATAATTGTACCGCTTTCAGCACTAAATTCCAGCCAGAATCATACCGCCAGGGAGGTTAAACTCACTATGGAACCTAAGGGGTTATTCCTCTGCATTTTGTAAAAAAGGCTGTTTGATCTTGTATGCTCAGATCCTCCTCTTCTTCCACTGTCTCCAGAACATGTCCGGATAAGACAGAGTTACTGGAGTCAGGCTGCACATGCTCAGTTTGGTGTGTATTGCTGGAGGGTTTTTTTTTTTTTTTTTCTCTTGGGAGAGTGCAACAGGGCCAATCAGCACTGTCCAGACAAAGGGTCAGGAGTCCTGAATAAAGGAAAGGGCACTCAGGATGACATCCAAAATAGTATGGCGCCATGACTAAGGACTAACGTCCAAAACACGTAAGCTGTTTTACAGCTTTGTACATGCATTTAATAAAGAAATACTATTTGGATGTCATCCTGAGTGCCGACCATCCCTTTTCTTTATTCTGGTATGTGGGAGGTGTCAGTAGCCTCAAGGTCAGAGCACCGGGCGGAGCTTTTATGTGGGAAGGTTGCAGCGCCTATACGTTTGTTTTTTAGGTGATTACATGGCAATTCAAAAGCCTGAAATCAAATAAAAATGCAGATATTTATTATAGTTGACTTTAAAATACATTATTTATTTTATTACGGCATTTACTAGTGTTCATTTTACTATGTTTGGCGTTCAGCTTCAAAAAAATCTTCACGCTGAAAAAAAGACAAAGAGCTTGGATGTTCATGGCTCGTCTACAAGTCTTTATTCTTTCTTGGTTTTACATTTAAAAAAGGTTTAGTGTTGATCCTCTAAGAATACATAGGATTAGAGCTAGACAGCTAAGCAAATCACTGCATTCTTTTCCCTCTTAAACCCTTTACCCCATGCTATATATACAGACTAGTAACAGCATAGCGGGTAGGGGGAATACTCTGTGCTTTGCAGATATGGGGAGGCCAACTTATATGCCTGGTAAGAAAAGAGATGACTGCACACCTTCCCTCATGGACTGCCTTGTATTACAATAACCCCACGTTGTCTGTTTTAGGTAAAATATCACCTGCACATCAGAGAATTGTGCACATGGGACTTGCAAATTAGGAAAGAACATTTACTTTATTTCCTTTATTGATGTTGCACATATGCGCACTGTGACAAAGACATTTAAAGCAGAGTTCCACCCAAAAGTGGAAAAGCACTCCTCGCCACCTTACAGTACATGCCACATTTGGCATGTAATTTTTTTTGGGGGGGGAGTGGGGGCTTCGTTAGGAGAGGGACTTCCTATCCCACTTCCTCCTTCCGCCCAGGGACCACCAAGGTGACTCCTCATTTCGCCTTAGGCGGCCCCTCCCTCTAGGCGATCTCCTGGGACACGTAACAGGTCCCAGGAGATCGCCTGTCCACTCCGGGAGCACAGCGCTACTCACACATGTGCCGTGCGTGCCCGGCCGTGAAGCCAAAAGCTGTCACGGCCGGGTGCCCAGAGTGGCAATGGAGGTGTCGGCGGAGAGGAGGGGAGAGGATCGATGCTCCGTTCGGCCGCATCGCTGGACCGTGGAACAGGTAAGTGTCTGTTTACTAAAAGTCAGCAGCTACACATTTTTTTAAACTTCTCATCAGTAGACTGTCTTTGGGAGGGGCTGCTGGAGAAATCCCCCCTCCCCTCTCACAGCTAATCCACAGAGACAAATATATCCCATAATAGGTTTCTTCCAAGGCAGACAGACACAATAGAACAATGGAATACAGCCACATCCCAAACAATCCAACACAGAGCACACCATAGTATGAGACAATATACAATATATAAATAATATATATATATATATATATATATATATAAATGTATATATATATATATATATATATATATAGTTATACAACATCTCAGTGTGGTTGTACAGTTAGTCCGATTAGTACAGATCAGACTGGGGT
Organism: Lithobates sylvaticus; assembly: GCA_028564925.1. Lineage (NCBI taxonomy): Eukaryota > Metazoa > Chordata > Amphibia > Anura > Ranidae > Lithobates > Lithobates sylvaticus. The sequence goes on along the minus strand of CM053027.1, from coordinate 59,122,630 downwards.
TCTCGGTCACCATGTGCCCCTAATAGACACATGGTTACTTAGACATAGGAGGTGCATGGGGAGCTGAAACAATTGTTTCTAAACCTCCCCATGGGATTCTGGGTTCCTCGGCCCCCCCCCAGCCCAAAGTGACTCCCGTCACAGTCACCATGTGTAATTAAATAAAATAATCATGAAAAAAATCATATTTGAGTTACTGTTGTCTTTCTATCAACTCGAACCAGTCTGCTCTGACATCAACAAGGCATTTTGTTACACACAACGGCCGCTCACTGGATATTTTCTCTTTTTCGCACCATTCTCTGTAAACCCTAGAGATGGTTGTGCGTGAAAATTTCAGTAGATTGGCAGTTTTCGAAATACTCAGACCAGCCCGTCTGGCACCAACAATCATGCCATGTTCAAAGTCACTTAAATCCCCTTTCTTCCCTATTCTGATGGTCGGTTTGAACTTCAGAAAGTCGTCTTCACCTAGATGCCTAAATGCATTGAGTTGCTGCCATGTGATTGGCTGATTAGCAATTTGTGTTACCAAACAATTGAACAGGTGTACCTAATAAAGTGGCCAGTCGGTGTATATTATATACTGTTGTATTGGACACTACTAGTTCAATTAATGTATGCAATTGAAATAATACAAGATCAGGTCATCTTCGCGCTCGTTTTGGATGCCGATCTGAAAAACACCACCATTTACAGATGAGCCAGTTTTTATGCTATTTCCTGTAAGTGCATTACTTACTTTTCTAATAAATCGGACCTTAAATACTACGCTCAGGTTGGCGCTTCCTGTGTCTCTCCCTTTTCCTCATCTTCCCTGGTGTGTAGTACAGTTTGTAACATTGTTACAATGCAGCTGGAACCATGACTGTTATCAGAGGGAGGTATCCTTCATCAGTATAGTATTACTTATTTCTATAATGACCTCGCACAAAGGTCAGGTGACCTTTTCAGCATGTAGCGCCAATTTAGGACGGCGTGTTTCACAGTAAATGTGTTTTTGCAGCAGTGAGTACAGATGCTGCTATCAATAAATAAGCAACTCTAATGAACAAGTACAGGTGCTACAACGCAGCATAAATAGATTTGGAAACCCAAGACTTGTGTCTAAAAGCTTCCTGCGTCTTACAGGATGCAATCAAAGCCGTATCACGTTTCGGTTCTAATCTTTGAATAAATGTAAGAACTGAGCAATTATACAAGAAATGGGGAAGGTTGCCATTGGTAGCGCACAGCTCTAGACATCTTGAAAGGGTTGTTGTCTGCTTGATCTTTTAAAGGCAATATAAATATGTCTATGTGCGGATTCATATTTATAAGACAGGAAATGTCTGCTTGTAACCGATCCTCTAAGTGAATCCTTTATACAAACCGTCACGCATGAATTTCTTCTTAATTTGATAGTCAAGCTGACAGATGCAGGGCTCAGTGGCATGCTTCAGTTATAAGAGTCGAAAAGAATCTATTTAATGGCAAACAAAACGGCAAGGCCTGTCAAGGCTGGATAATGGACTTTAAAAAAAAACGTATTTTAGATCGTAGAAAAGGGAAACCTTACCTAGTCATACCTCCCAACTTTTTGAGATGGGAATGAGGGACACCTATCAGCAAAAGTATGCAGGCATTGGACACACCCCTTGCCACGCCCCCTTAGAGGAGAATTGTACAAGATTGGTTAAACCCACAAGTGCTTTTTTACCACTACTATTCCTTTATATTGGCTTTTGGAATTTATAAATGCAGCAATTTAGAAATCAGATGAAAGGTTTAGTGCTGGAAAACACTTTTTGATAGATAAAAAGTGCATTTTATATACAACTATATAGATCAGACCAAAATGAGGGACACACGAGGAGGAAATAGGGACAGAGGGACATTGCTCCAAATCAGGGACAGTCCCTCGAAATCAGGGACAGTTGGGAGCTATGACTAGCAAGGTACAGAGGGAAGCAAGTACTCAGTATAGCAGAGCTATCCACTCTACTGCTTGACACCAGAGGTGTAAGAAACTAGCACATTTTGTGGCTACTAATGTCCCATAAATTAGTAATTTTAGTTTTCTAGGTCATGACGAAATTCATGAATTAATACCGAACAGGGACATGCGACCCACGTGACGACCCACGACCCATATAAAACGTGTCATAATAAAAACAACATATTTCCAGTAGCCTATTATATCCTATGATACTTCCTCAAAGCTTGCTTAATAAAATAAAAGAGAGGAGAGTACATTTCCTGCTACACCTCATCTAATTCTTACTATTGCACATTTCCATTTTTCCCTGAATCCTTTCTAACTCCAAGATAGTGGAGAGAAAAATAAGACCCCCTATCCCACGGGCCGGATCCGGTTCTGCTCAGCAGGGGATCTGTCCGTCCGTTTACACCTGACTGTCCTCTAGACATGTGCGATTAGTTTCATACGAATCTAAAATTCGTATGAATTTCCGGAAATTCGTACATTCGTACGAATCCGAAATACGAATTTTTATGCATACGAATTCTGTACGAAATACGAAATTTTGTTTACGACTTTCGGATCCAAATTAACAGAAACATGACTGGTGTTTTGCATACGAATTCTGTACGAAATATGAAGTTTCGTTTACGAAATACGAAATTTCGTTTACGTAATATGAAATTTCATTTACGAAATACGAAATTTCTTTAACGAAATTTTGGATCCAAATAACGTGACTGGTGTTTTGCTCACCAATCACTCAGAGGAAGTACGAAATACAAAATTTTGTTTACGAATTTCGGATCCAAATTAACAGAAACGTTTAAAATTTACGATTCATACGAAATTCGTACGAATCCGAATTAAATTTCGTACACGGATTACGAAATACAATTATTTTTTTATACGGAACGGAATGAAACAAAACACGGCGCCCATGTCTACTGTCCTCCAATCCGATCCAGCCAGACGGCAGGGAACTGATCTCCTTCCATTTGTTTTTGCCTGATAGTATCAGAGGTTAAATGGACACAAGTCCATTAATGTCCATCTGTCCATAGAGGAGAATGGAGGGTCTGATCGTGTCTGCCTGAAAAACTGATAGGCAGACCCGATCGAATGGCCTATGTGAAAGGAGCCAAGGAGAACCTTTAAGGGCCCTAATTGTTGGTCTTTAACCTCCCTAGCGGTAATCCCGAGTCTGGCTCGGGTCCAGTTTTTTCTGCTGGGAGCGGTAACCCCGAGCCAGACTCGGGCTTGCGTTGCAGGATACAGGGGGAAGTTACTTACCTTGTCCCCTGGATCCTGCGATGTCTCCCCGCTGTGTGTGCGAGCCGTCCGCTCGCTCGATTCACACAGTGCCCGAGTGCCGCCGATCTCCGTTCCCTGCGACGTTCCGACGCACAGGAGCGGAGATCGGCGCCAAATTTAAAAAAGTTTAAAAACACAACACATATACAATACTGTAATCTTACAGATTACAGTACTGTATACAAAAAATACACACCCCTTTTGTCCCTAGTGGTCTGCCCAGTGCCCTGCATGTCATTTTATATAATAAAAAAGATTTTTTTTCTGCCTGGAAACTGGAGATTGTCCATAGCAACCAAAAAGTGTCCCTTTATGTCAAAAGTGGTTTTAGACCAGCTAGAAAACACAGATAAAAAATTAGAATCACAATTTATCATCAAACAATAAATTTAATGACAGCGACTATTCTGCAACTGAGCAAATTTCAGTGTTTTTGATTTGATTACATTATTGAATCATTTTTATATATTTTTTTATTATATTATAATTTATTATTTTGTGTTTCAAACTTTATCATACCCGGGATGTCTACTAGACTCTGGTTCGGACAGATTTAAGTGAGTTATTCATAAGAATTGCATGCCTACAATAAAAAAACGCCAAATTTCCATGCAAAATAATTGTACCGCTTTCAGCACAAAATTCCAGCCAGAATCATACCGCCAGGGAGGTTAAGCTGAACCCTAGGTATGATTTGTATAGTATAACTTCATTGGTCCAACTTGAACCAATGTAAGTATTTATATCTCATAACTGAGCGATCATTGTTGCACCGACTATTACAGTAATAGCAGCGATCTTCTTTTCAATATAGTAAACAGGGGGTCCTTCGCATGGCACACCACCATTCACAGAATGCCTTGTATTTTTAATGAACACAAGACCTTCTCTGATTGGATGAGGTGGAAGGGTGGGTGGTAATAGCACCTTGTCTAATCAGAAAATGTGCTTTGCATTATTTTAAAAAAATACAAAAGGGATGATTTACTAAAACTGGAGAGTGCAAAATCTGGTGCAGCTGTGCATAGTAGCCATATTAGCTTCTAACTTCAGCTTGTTCAATAAAGCTTCTGCGAAAAAAAAAAGAAAAACTGGAAGCTGATTGGTTTCTATGCAGAGCTGCTCCAGATTTTGCACTCTCCAGTTTTAGTAAATGAACCCTAAGGCCCTTTTCACATATGCAGACCGTTTGTCTGTTTTTTATCCATCCGTTGACGGATAAAAACCAGAAATCAATGCATCTCTATGGAAAAACAGATATAAAAGGATGGTCAAAAATGTCGGCTCCAAACTGCTTAGAAATAATATGGTACCAACATCCCTAAATTGTGTAGAATTGATAAATTGGAGATATGGGACTTTAAAGGTACTTCATATAGAAAATCACTCAAGTTTAATATAAAAAGTGTAAATTATTTATTTAAGAAGCTTATAAAAAGTAAGGATTACAGTTTAATCACTGTCATTACAGCAAAATGACGGCCAGTCGTGGTTCCGTTATCCTGACTGGACTTCATATGACATCTTTCAGGATAATAGGTAGCTTCAGCCCGCATGGGCGTGCAGCGCGGCAATCGGTGGTGCGGCATGTCAGTCTGACACACCGCAACACCGATCTTGGTAAAGAGTCTCTGACAGAAACTCTTTACCACATGATCAGCTGTGTCCAATCACAGCTGATCACGATATAAACAGGAAGAGCCGCGTATTGGCTTTTCCTCACTCGCGTCTGAGAGACTTGAGTAGAGGAGAGCTGATTGACTGCTCTCCTGACAGGGGCGGTCTGCACTGATTGATTATCATCGCAGCCCCCCCCCCCCAGGATGCCCACTCAGGACCACCAGGGATGCCCACCAATGATGACCACCAGGTATGCCACCCATGCCCACCAGGGATGCCAATCTGTGCCCAAAAACTATGCTAATCAGTGCCCATCAGTAATGCCTGCCAGTGCCTCCTTTACAGTAATGCCTATCAGTGCCATCCATCAGTGTCCATCAGTGCCACCTATCAGTGTCCATCAGTGCCACTGATCAGTGTCAATCAGGGCTGCCTATTGGTGCCATTCCATAAGTACCCATCAGTGCAGCCTTTCAGTGCCCATCAGTGTCGCCTATTAGTGCCCATCAGTGCGACCTATGAGTGCCCATCAGTGCAACCTCTAAGTGTCCATCAGTGCCGGCATACTTATTTACAAAATGTTATAACAATAACAGAAACGAAGAAAAATTTGATTAGCAAAAAATAAAAACCGCAGATGGTGATCAAGTACCACCATAAGAAAGCTCTATTTGTGGGAACAAAATGATACAAATTTAGTTTGGGTACAGTGTTGTATGACCTTGCAATTGTCATTTAAAAAGCAACAGCGCTGAAAATTGGCTTGGGCAGGAAGGGGCAAAGTGCCCGGTATTGAAGTAGTTAGGGACTCTAGCTGGCGGATGTAAAAACAGATGACAAATGAATGAAAAACTGATGTAAACTTGATCCGCTTTTTTTTTTTTTTAAACCTGACTGAACTGAAAAAACGAACAGCCCGCATGTGTGAAAGGGGCCTAAGGTTTCTGAAAAAAGAGGGCGAATAAAAGAAAAAAAAATTAAAAATTAAAGTTGGTTTAGGGCACATCCACCCAGGCACAGATGGCCGCTCTGTGTTCGAGAGTCACCGGTGTTGCCAGAGGCCTGTACAAATCAATGAGAGGCTGTTACTATACACTGGTATCCATACATCCGTATACATGAATACAGGGATGGATTTGCACCCCTGGATGTAGAAGTTTGCATCCAGGACAGCTCATCAGCTCCTGTACACATGTAAATGGTTGGATGTGGTTATCGGGGTATAGAAATCTGTCACTCCTGCGCACAGAGGTATGCTCATTTTTCATGCTGTACGGCTCTCTGTGCTCATGCATAAGCCTTAATACTCTTTGTTATTAAACAATACTTATTTAATAGGGGCCTTTACATCAAACCAAAAAGAGGGACAACTTCCAATAAAAGATCTGCAGAAGGCAGTCCTTGAGGACGGAGGGAAAATTGGGATCTACATAGCTGTGGTATGGCGAGTGAAGATTGCTTTTTTTTATTATTATTATTATTTTTGGCCACCTTTCCATTATGAACCCACTGTCTATAGGACAAATGCTTGAGAACAGAAGTTTCAAGCTTCCTGTAACATATTTCCAGCTAAGCTCACCCTTTGTAAACTCGCAGACACAAAGCTGCAGTGCCAAGCACCAAAATGTTGGCCGATAGGCTGCAAGTTGTAAGAGCCATGTTGTGTTATATATTTGGCCTTTGGCAGGACAGGCTGAGGAACATGCTTCAAGTGCCAATCCTCCGGACCCCACACTCTACAATAGAAATAAAACAAGGCTCTGCGCTCTCCCGCTGCTGAATTCAGTCATTTCTCCTGTTATCTCTGGCCAGGGCTGTTCATGGACTTCCCAGTTGTAGAAGATTATCCCCTGCTATTCAGGAGCTGGCCCGCTGGACGGCTGCCAGGCTCTCACTGACTCAGGTTATGTCAGTCAATGCGTATCAGAGGCCAGCAGCCCAGCAGGAAGGATGGGGAAGGAATGGATGGGGGAAGTTCAGGAAAAGTCAGACTGTATGTCATTTTATGCTGAGAGTGGAGATTCCTCTGTACTTTCTTTGTCTCCTCATTGACACTGTTATGGGAGTGTGTATGACAGGTTAATGCCTCGTTCTACGCACATTTCATTGTAAAAAAGAGCTAAAAATATAATATGTGTGGTGAATACGTTATTCCCTTACATGTGTAACAATGGAATGCTGCCAAGATCAACGTCCCCACACAACTTAATGCATATTCTGTTCATCACTTCCTGTCCCAGTCTCCCCTCATTAACCTGCTGAAAGGGCATGCAAGGATATGAAATGCTAACAAGGTGCTACGGGGGGACACAGTTGTTAGCATTATGCAAGAATAGACAGAGGAAAAGAGAAGGCTGAGGTGGGACACAGGAGCAGGCAAAGTTGGACCAGGAGGTCATGACAGCAGAACAATCTCTCTTTCACAGTCAAGACTTGCTTCTCTACCTTTTGTTGAGGGTACAGTGGTCAATAGTGTTTGCTGACCATGTAAAGGCGATGGGCACCGGTTCTCAAAAAGGATATCGGGGAACTGGAGAAAGTGCAGAGAAGGGCAACCAAACTGATAAGAGGCATGGAGGAGCTCAGCTATGAGGAAAGATTAGAGGAACTGAATTTATTCTCTCTTGAGAAGAGGAGATTAAGTGGGGATATGATCAACATGTACAAATACATAAGTGGTCCATATCGTGAACTTGGTTTTGAGTTATTCACTTTAAGGTCATCACAGAGGACAAGGGGGCACTCTTTACATCTAGAGCAGGGGTCTCAAACTGGCGGCCCTCCAGCTGTTGCGAAACTACAAGTCCCATCATGCCTCTGCCTGTGGGAGTCATGCTTGTAACTGTCAGTCTTGCCAAGCCTTATGGGACTTGTAGTTTCTCAACAGCTGGAGGGCCACCAGTTTGAGATCCCTGATCTAGAGGAAAAAATATTTCATCTCCAAATACGTAAAGGTTTCTTCACAGTAAGAGCTGTGAAAATATGGAATAGACTCCCTCCAGAGGTGGATCTGGCCAGCTCAGTCGATTGCTTTAAAAAAAGGCCTGGATTCTTTCCTAAATGTACATAATATAACCGGGAACTCACATTTATAGGTAAAGTTGATCCAGGAAAAATCTGATTGCCTCTCGGGAGATCGGGAAGGAATTTTTCCCCCTGCTGTAGCAAATTGCTTTCCTGTTTTTTTTTTTGCCTTCCCCTGGATCAAATGTGGGTGTCGGTTTGTATTTATGGGATTGCATTTTTATTTATTTTTTTGGTTGAACTTGATGGGTTTTTTTCAACCTATGTAACTATGGAATTGGACTGGGTGCACTTGCGATGGAAGTGGTGGAAGAGTTGCGGTGAATGTGGTAATGAACCTGACAAAAAGCAGAAACAATTTGGCAACCATGTTCATAGGCACAAGGTAATAGGTACCTTGAAAATATCAGGCAAGGATAAACCAAAAAATGGCTTTGGAGTTGTTGGATCCACTGTATAGCTAGTGGCAACAGACAACAAACAGGCAGAATGGAAGCTAGAGTATTTGTCAGATGATCAGAACAAAGAGCAGAAACTGGAAAGATGAACAGACTGATGGTCATAAAAGGAGAAGACAAACTGACCTGGGTTCTAGAAAGGTAGACAGAGCAATGTCCGACAACAGCAAATATAACGGGATGAGAATAAGCACAGATGAACCGAGAACAAGCACAGTCCATTACATTTTCAGAAGTAATTCAAGGAATAATCAGACAAAAGCTAGACGGGTCTGAATCCTTTGCATGAACAGACTAACCCACTGATAAGGCTGGATGTTCTGCAGTCTACTTAAGCTTTCCTGGTCAGGGCAGGTGTGCACTGCAGAGTCCTGAACTATGGTGCTAAGTAACCACTAGCAAATGTAGGCTGATTCTTAGCTAGCTGCCTAAACAAATTATAACAAGGAGGTGAAGATACCAGTAGGAGAAGCAACCCACTAAACAGAGCTCAAGCACTAAAAAGCTGTTTTAAAACTGTTTAATTAAAACTAAAGTTTCTGTTGCCTACAATTGCAAATATATATGTAGCAGCTGCTCCTTAATGGTCCAGTCATGGGCTAGGAGCAAGGAGGTGACTGTTTTGTATTACTTAACTGCAGTAAAATGAGGTCACCAGCCTGGCTGCAATTTCTGGCTCTCATGAAAAATCCAGGGCTGGATGGACACCGTTACAAATGCTTTGGATGCTGAAACATCTATTGTCTATGTATTTCAGTTGTGTATTTAGCTGTTTGCTTGATATCCACCCTACATGGGGCCATGCTAGGGATTAGGATTAGGTATGTGAAGTGTTAGGGTGAAGGTTGAGTAAGCCTAAAGTGGAAGTTCACCCTAGAATTACATTAAACTGCCATGTAATACACATACCTTGATAAATGCATAGCACCATGTTTAATATCTGTCCACGCTCCAGTTGTCCAGCAACCAGCACGTTAAAAACTGCCAGCCATTTACAAGTAAACAACACCATGTAACACATGGCACTGCTCAGCCCCTCTAATGCTATCTATGTCTTTCAAAAGAGGCGTAACTAGAACCTTCAGAGCCCCGGTGCAAGAAACCGTGAAGAGCCCCCCTGACCCCTAGCTGGGGCCCTTCCCTCTGGGCCCGGGGCCCTTCCCGCTGATCCAGAGGTCCTTTACTCCTGTTGCAGGGCCCTTTTTTACGGTCCCGTAGTGGGATCCTTTCACATGTTCTGCAGTAGGCCCCCTTCTTGCTGTCTTGGGGCCGCCCCACGGTGGCAAAACACCAGGGCCCAGTTGCAAGGGTGACCTTTCCTGCCCTGGCAGTTCTGCCACTGGTGTCAGTGGTTTTTATTTTTGTTATTTTATCTAGAGGCAGAGGATCCTAGGTCAGTCATAGTAGGTGGTTGGGTGTAATTAATACTCATCTGCCCCTCCCCCCTCTTCAGGGACTAGTAGTTTGGCCTTCTCTGGATCCCTTTCCCCCATGACTGGTGTATGGCTCAGCAAAAGTTCCTGAGGCAGGGGATGCTGAGCTAGACACTGCGCATAGACCTGGCTGCAGGGCCTGGTTAGGAGGGGCAGCAGGGTTGTCATACAGAGGAAATGTCCCCCTCACTGCCCCTCCTATCCAGGTGCACAGGGGAGCCGCGTGGGCCCCTTGGAGCATGGGGCTGGGTCACAATTGAGACCCCTGAGGTCCCTATAGCTATGCCCCTGTCTTTGCTGGAGTGTCCTGCCCCTAGACTAGAGAGCACCATTGCAAGGGTGAATTTTGGAATGTTCCTGGAGTTGGCTTTAGGCTGGTGATATACCAAGAGAATTTCATTTAAAATTACATTTTCGGACCATTCGTTTGATTTTCTAAAAATTTTCTAATGGTTAGTGGGGTCGAATCAATGCTTGCTTCCAGCCACAGTGATGAGAAAATTTGAACGGATAGGATAGAAAATGTATCCATTCAAAAGAAATTCTAATTACGAATGTGGTTTTTGTTTGGGAAGATTCATACATATTGTAATGAAACCTGTGGAATAGGTCTGAGAGTCAGAGAGCTGGTCTGGACAAAATTTTTAGGGGCTTTCAATCAAAATTAGTTGACTCAATGATGAACGATATTTCTATGAATGTTTGAACGAAAATCTAACTGGGATTGGCCTGATTTAGGATTTTTCACTTGTTCTCAAGTGGAGAGAACTACCATACCACCTTCCCAGGCTGAACCCCTATGGTCATTCTGTCCTTTGTACCCACCCCCCTCTTATCAAGCCCACTGGTCACCACTGTTACTATTGCAGAGACATAGGGGCTGATTTACTAAAGGCAAATAGACTGTGAAGTTGCACTCCGCAATGGCAGTTGCTCCAAAGGTTAGTAAATGAGGTAAAGCTTCCCACTGAGGTAAAGAATAACCAATAACACGCAAGGAAAATAAAAAAAAACTGTATTTTTGCATGCACGTGATTGGATGACAGAAGTCAGCAGAGCTTCTGCTCATATACTAAGCTTTGGAGCAACTGGGGTTTAATTTAGTGGCAGCTGGTGCTCAATATTTTTTTGGGGGTAGCAAACAAACAACCCCCCCCCCCTTTTTGCACCTGGAGCCACCCCCCCTCCGAGAGACAGATAGTAATCGGAGGTGGTGCAGGATCCTGGAAGCTGCCCCTGGTCCCCTCGCTCACACTAGCCCCCTCCCCCTCACGTGCAGATGGGTCGGACGCCATCCATGTTCTTACCTTAGGAGGTAGTGCTGTTTATCCAGGGTAGGGCTCCTGGAAGCTGCCCCTCCACCTGCTGTGGCTTGCCATGACAACGGGCCGTTGCTTCTCCTTCTGGCCAAATAGGAAGTGGGTCCTGAGACCTGACCCACATAGGCCAATCGGGTCTAAGGACCTGCTTCCCAATTGGCCAGGGGGAGAATCAGGAAGACAATAGCAAATATTAATTCGCTTTTGTCACACAACTGCGCCCTAAGCCCACCCTTTTTTGAAGCCAATTAAAGCCTCAGGTTTTAATCATGTGCTTAAAAAAAAAAGCATTAAAATTCATGCGTCTGGCGCCCTGCATGTAGATTGGGGGTCGGGCGCATGGATTAGGGGGGCGGCGCCCTTGCGCCGCATATGGAGCAGCCACCACTGGGTTGATTTTTTAAAGGCCAATAGGCTGTGCACTTTGCAAAGGGCAGTTGAACTCTGCAAGTGCAGTTGCTCCCGAGCTTAGTAAATAAGGTAAAGCTTCATTTGGTAAATTATACCCAATCACGTGCAAGGAAAAAAAATTGGTTTTTGCTTGCATGTGTTTCAGCAGAGTTTCTGCTCATTTACTAAGCTCTGGAGCAACTGCTCTTGCAAAGTGCAATTGCCCTTTGCAAAGTGCACTGTCTATTTTCCTTTTGTAAATCAACACCAGAAAATTCATATAAACTGTTGCAAAGGACCTGGGAAGCAAAACTATTATTCTGTTCTAAATAAAGAATTTCACAAGACATTATTCTCTTCTGCTGCTGTTTGAACTACTAAACCGAGACTCCAAAACAGACTTTATTTGGATTTGGCAAATACTTGTAAGTCATTTTCAAGTTGGCAGTTTTCAAATCAGTTTCCTTTTGTGTTGTTTTTTTCCTGCCAAGAACACAGAATAATATTTTCTTTTTTCCAATTTTTTTTTACTTTTTGCTCTCGGTTGCATGATGAGCACTTTGAAAAGTAAAGTTTTAATGAACGATCAAAGTTCAGTAAAACAAATAGTTCATTTGTAACAGACAACACCACGGCCCATGCATGCGTTGTCCTCCCGGGGGCAGGCTGATGTGTTTATGTGGCACTTTCTGCCCTTTCAAAGCATTTTCCACTTACATAGAAAAATGGACTCTTTCATCTTTAGTGTATATTTTCAGTGAATTATTATCATAACCTCTACCTGAAAGTAATGCTCGTTGCTTTTCACGTTTTTACATGCTTGCTGTAGCAGATTTAATGACTGTATCTCATAAACATGTCCCTTAATGGGTATATTAGGCTGTGGGTTTTGAATCTTGACTGCTGAGATAACAGGATCACCTAAACGTTGTATTGTTTCTGAGCAGACAGACATAAAGCAGAGATAAGGCCAAAGCAGAAATCTGGAAAATGATAAGGATCAGCAAAGTCAAATCTGTAGAGCTTCCTGGTTGGATCAGAGTGATTCTGATTGGTCAGCAGTAGAACAGAGAATCACTCTGGTCCATCCCAGAAGAACTGCAGAAATGAAGAGGGAGAAGAGTAGGGATTTCAAATTCCTGGACCGCTATACCGGCTGCATGGGCACTGACAGCTCATCACCCATGGAGGTAAATACGGCGGGGACTGGGGAAGGGGAGGTGGGGAGGGTGTAGGGTGTTTCATTTTTTTTCTGAAAAGGTGAACTAACCCTTTTAAAGCTGACCTCCAAGCAGCTCCATAGTCAACAGTACATTATTTTATCACTTGCCCTCTGGAATATTTACCCCCCCCTTTCATGACCAGGCCATTTTTTGCAATACAACACTGGCTGTTGTCACCCTAGGACAGGAAGCGTTACTGGCTGTTGTCACCCTAGGACAGGAAGAGTTACTGGCTGTTGTCGCCCTAGGACAGGAAGTGTTCCTGGCTGTTGTCGCCCTAGGACAGGAAGTGTTACTGGCTGTTGTCACCCTAGGACAGGAAGCATTACTGGCTGTTGTCATCCTAGGACAGGAAGCGTTACTGGCTGTTGTCACCCTAGGACAGGAAGCGTTACTGGCTGTTGTCGCCTTAGGACAGGAAGCGTTACTGGCTGTTGTCGCCTTAGGACAGGAAGCGTTACTGGCTGTTGTCGCACTAGGACAGGAAGTGTTACTGGCTATTGTCACCCTTGGACAGGAAGCGTTACTGGCTGTTGTTGCCCTAGGAAAGGAATCGTTACTGGCTGTTGTAGCCCTAGGAAAGGAATCGTTACTGGCTGTTGTAGCCCTAGGACAGGAAGCATTACTGGCTGTTGTCGCCCTAGGACAGGAAGTGTTACTGGCTGTTGTCGCACTAGGACAAGAAGCGTTACTGGCTGTTGTCACCCTAGGACAGGAAGCGTTACTGGCTGTTGTCACCCTAGGACAGGAAGCGTTACTGGCTATTGTCACCCTAGGACAGGAAGCGTTACTGGCTGTTGTTGCCCTAGGAAAGGAAGTATTACTGGCTGTTGTCACCCTAGGACAGGAATCGTTACTGGCTGTTGTCACCCTAGGACAGGAAGCGTTACTGGCTATTGTCACCCTAGGACAGGAAGCGTTACTGGCTGTTGTTGCCCTAGGAAAGGAAGTATTACTGGCTGTTGTCACCCTAGGACAGGAATCGTTACTGGCTGTTGTTGCACTAGGACAGGAAGTGTTATGCCCCATACACACGGTCGGAAAATCCGACCACAAAATCGGTCGGATTTTTTCCGACGGATTTTGTCCGACACTGGTGTTGCATACACACGGTCGGACAAAGTTGTCGGAAAATCCGATCATTCTGAACGTGGTGACGTTCGCTGCGTACGACGGCACTACGTAGAGGCTAGTAGCCAATAGCTTTGGTCTTGTAATGTGATCTGAGCATGCGTGGCACTTTGTCCGTCGGAATTCGCTACTCACCATCGGAAAAAGTCCGATCGGACTTTGTTGTCGGAAAATTTTAGAGCAGGAGATAAAACTTTGTCCGTCGGAAAATTCGATGGAAAAAGTCCGATGGAGCCTACACACGGTCGGAATTTCCGACAACTTTGTCCGATAGGACATTTTCCGTCGGAAAATCCGACCATGTGTATGGGGCATAACTGGCTGTTGTGACCCTAGGACAGGAAGTGTTATTGGCTGTTGTGACCCTAGGACAGGAAGTGTTACATGCTCTTGTCACCCTAGGACAGAAAGTGTTCCTGGCTGTTGTTGCCCTAGGACAGGAAGTGTTACATGCTTCGTCACCCTAGGACAGGAATTGTTCCTGGCTGTTGTCTCCCTAGGACATGAAGTGTTTCTGGCTGTTGTTGCCCTAGGACAGGAAGTGTTCCTGGCTGTTGTCGCCCTAGGACATGAAGTGTTCCTGGCTGTTGTCGCCCTAGGACAGGAAGTGTTCCTGGCTGTTGTTGCCCTAGGACAGGAAGTGTTACTGGCTGTTGTCAGCCTAGGACTGAAAGTGATATTGGCTATTTTCCCCCTATTACAGGAAGTGTTACTGGTAAAATAAAGGTAAAATACTTAAAAAAAAAAAAAAAACAAATGCAATCATGATTTAAGGATCGCTAAGCTGCTATATAATATATGTGTATTTTTTGGGTATAAATACTCTTTAAACAAGCCCAGTTGGGACTGGTTCTTTTTAAATGTCTTTTGTTTTTATAAGGTCTCATGTACATGGGTATATAAGAATATGCTGTCATTTTTCTGCCAGAACTTGGCAAACTTCCCAAAAAAATAAAATAAAATAACATGCCTCTAACAGCAGCATTTTTTTTGCCCGTGTGCATGAGGCCTAATACAATAATTTTTCATTTATCCACAAATGTTATTAAATCTCTTTCACATATAAACTCATTTATTAAATGATATAGCACATTTAGCAGTCATTTAACTACAAAGCGTATTCATATATAACAGCCTATCTTCTTTTTTTCTCTGCATGTCATAAAGCCTTTGTGCGCATCCAGCCGATGACATGAAATTGTGTTCTAAATAACCCCAGGTGTATAGGTTAATCCTCCCTTTAACAGCAGTAACATGGAGGCCTGGATTTCATTGACGGGTATTTGGGTTACTAATGCAGCTGTTTAAAGTGTTTGATTTGGCCGGAGAACAGAAACAGCACTACATACCAATTTCATGAGCGACGGTGAAAGCTGCATGGAGGCCGTCATCTTCAATTACCGCACAGCTGCGCTCCGGCGAGCATACGGTCCCCACGTCTGCCATTCCCAGGGTATCACATGAATGGTGCCCACATAAATCCTGTCCGGGAGAGAGAAAAAAAAAGGGGAAAAACGAAGTCAGGCAGATGTTGTGTTTGTACATTGACAAGGGGGAGCAACATGTTGTCAGCCACTTGCATAGAGGAATCTGCTGGCTGTTGGATGCCAGGCTGGCAAGAGAGCCGGGGATTACACACATCACCTGTCTATGTGCAAACACTTCCTTGCCAACTACAGTTCAGATTTCCTTGTTATTATGAATGGAGCTCAGTGAAATAATAACTGCCAGTGAACTTTGCTGATCATTTTGTTAGACACAACTTGGATGTCTGTGATATTTAGAAAAATAAAGAGTCTGGATTTTTTGTTTTGCCTTTTTCCACGTTTGTGTGTAGTGTTTCTTTCTAACTTTATACAGTATTAGCAGTGTAAATAAGTTAAATACATTCCAAGTGTAAAGTCTTAGCCTGAGTAGAAAAGCCTGTTCCCTGCCAGCATGGTGCATATGAGGACCCTTGCTCCCTGTGTGAAAGCAGCGGTCTCTCAGCAAAGGTCCAACAAAGTCCCTGTAAAGGGAATTTGTAAGTTATGTATATTATTTTATTCTATTTTGTATGTTTGCCTATGTATTGCTGTGCACACCGCACTAATAATGTTTTCATTATATGTTTGCATTCTTTTGAGTCCTGATTAGAATTAGCCTGCCTATGTTACGCCCTTTATTACTATAAAAGCACAAATGTAATAATAATGTGATACGTACGTAACCATGTGTAATCAATTGCGTCAAATAAAACAGAACAATTATTTTGGAAACATGCTGAGTGTATCTTTTGTGTATGTTCCCTATTGCAGTAGTTATTATTAATTTGGAACCACTAATCAATATGAGGTTAGGAGTTGCCTATCTATAAAATTTCCAGAACACCCCCACTGAGTCACAGCTAGAGGACCAATATCAAAATACATTTGAACCAATATTATACGGCATTTTCTGAATATAAGTTCTGTTATATCTGTTAAGCTGTTAATAACCTATATACATATTTTTTTTTTGTGTTACATCTGTCATTTTATAGTATACATAAAGACGATTACAATATTCTCATATAACCTTTTACAAATTAAGGCTGGATTCACACCTTTGCGAATCGGATTTCTCTGCATCCAATTCGCATGACAGGAGATTGTGACCGACTCTCCATGGGGCCGCTTCACATATTTCCGTTGCGGCTGCGGAGCAGCTTGCGCAGGAACGCTGTGTGTCTTTGGCTCCGTTTTAGAGCCGAATTTAGGTAAAAATTCAGCCCTGATTCGTCCCTGAAAAGGAGAACAGGGGTGCACCAGTCCCCTGCTGCGAGCCGCATCCGTCGGAGGTGTGAACCCAGCCTTAAGCAGTATTAGGCTTGGTTCACACTGCAGAACGCTCCAGCTAACAGCAAGAGTCCGGTGCGTCCCCATTCACCATTTCAGGCCCGATTTCAGCCCAAATTTGTGGCTGAATTCGGACCTGAAACGGACTAAACGCTTACTAATTCTTAGATGGAATGGCTGCATTCTTTTTTTAAGCTTTCTTTCTTCAATTTCTATCTATTGATCCAGCCAGCAAGTCTGCTGTTTTTTCACAGCACAAGCTCTTCAGCAGAATGTATAAGTTTACACGGATGAGCCCTCTGATGTGGCCCTCGACCTCCTGCTCTAAGATGGCAGGTTGGCAAGCCCAGATCACGGGTTGCCGACCCGCCATCCCAGAGCAGCAGTTTTGTGAATGAAGGCTTCAGAGCACACGTGCTGGTGACGTTATTGGCTACATGCAGTGTGAATATTTCCTAAACAGTGCAAGTTTAGGAGATATTCACTGTACCTACAGGTAAGCCTTATTATAGGCTTTCCTGTAGGTACAAGTCAAAAAGTGAGTTTACTTTCACTTTAAATAGATCCTGCCTGACCCTAGTTAGCATGGGGGAGGTCACATGGGGGGAGGTCACAGAGTCACATGGGGGAGGCAGGATCCAATCGGCTTGCTCCCCTAGTGACCCAGGAAACCATAGAGCAGCCTTTCTCAACCTTTTCAACACTGAGGAACCCTTGAAATAGTTCTCAGGACTTGAGGAACCCCTTCTAAAAATTAGATATCTACAGCTGATGATACATTAGTGTGATGGTCAGTGAGAAGAATGGTCATTACACTTGTGGTCATTGGGAAGAATTACCTTCTTACAGATAGCTAAAAAGATCAATGCTGTCAGTGGGAACTTATCTGAGAGGCAGAAATTGCCCAATGCTGAGGGAACCCCTAGCAACCTCTGGAGGAACCCTGGTTGAGAATCACTGCCATAGAGGAACCATGTTCCTCTCGACTTACCCTTCCTCTGCAATGCAGTTGGAAGTTAAGGGCCACCTGCATTGGAGAAAGTAGACCGACCTACAGGTCAGATTGGAGGGTCTGCAGTAGAAAAGTCAACAGTTTTGAAGAGGAAACATTGTTAGGAAATCTCACATCTGCAGTTCCAATAAACTAAAAGCCAGTAGGTTATTTGGTTCATTAGAGCCCACAGCTGAAATGTTGCTTTGCCACTGATCCCTTGAGTTATACAGATGTCAACATCTACAATGCTCAATACAGTTTTTTCAAAGGTAAAGTCTGTATGGATAAAACTTGCTAAATTCTAAAGGAATATTCCCATGCGTGACCCTTCCTTGTAACCAGATTTTCTTTTTTGAGAAGCAATTATATAGAGGGTGGCTATACCATCTTCCCAGGGTCATCAGCAGCTGATGTCGGTTTGCTATGGAACTTGAGAAGATATTTTCTCTTCAGTATAAATCCGGATGAGCATTCCTGAACAGAATCTTCTTCCATCCGTTTGATCAATCTAGGCCACGCTTCCTTTGATTTCTTACTAGAGACCTGAGCTAAACCTAAAATAATAATCTGATAGGGGAAGAGGAAAAAGTATGCAAGACTGAAAGGTGAATTTGGGTGAGGATATTATTATAACCAGACAAATGTTCTCAGCTGCTTACAGAATGAAGGACTTTTTTTTTTTAGGAAGAAATAGTAATGTTTGTGGTTTGTGCTTCCTTTCAGCTCAGTTTCAGTTTATGAACTTCTTTGGAAACCACGGTAGACAGTAATCACTGATGAATCACAGAAGGAAAGGTATTTAAAGGTATGAGGCCATAGGAGAACAGAATACCAGCATTTCAATTCATTTTTGGTGGCGGATCCATTCTTTCTTCAAGTGAACCTGAAGATTGAGTCAAACAGTGATGTATGTGAAACAGATAAATTCCTTATTTTTAGTCCTGGTCTTCAGTTACATACAGATGCAGCCAAGCTGAAGGTAAACAGCACAATGCAATGTGGCACAGCAGGGAGTAGAGGAGCCACTATGACAAAAAAGATGAGGCCAACCTACTGAAAGTAGGCAAGTAACAATTGTAAACTGGATTTCTGTGGAAAAAGTTCTATCTGTTCCTGAACTACCTTGAATTCTCACAGGACCTACCCTTGAGGCTTCTTTCTATCTGACCTTCAGTCGCTAGTCAGTTAGAACCTCAGCTTCTCAACCTCACATCTTAACCCAGGGGTGCCCAACCAGTGGCCCGGGGGCCACATGTGGCCCGCGGAGCCCTCTGATGTGGCCCTCGACCTCCTGCTCTAAGATGGCAGGTTGGCAAGCCCAGGTCACGGGTTACAAATAATCACCGCTCCAAGGTAATGACTTCTCCCAAAACAGCTGTCTCCACAATCCCACAAGGTGCCAGCTCTGTTTGCAACAGGAACTGAAGTAGAAAAGATGTAGCTGGATAGCCGCACTCCAAATTATTCAACTTTATTTCAAAAAATGTAATAAAATCATAGCATCTAGGCTTGTGTACAGACTAACTTCACAGCTGCTGACATGTTTCACACCGAACACGGTGCTTCGTCATAGCTGAGCTATGACTAAGCAAGAGAGGACAAAGGCAACCCTTACGTTACTGAAATTCCCTAAGACTGCTCAAAAGCCGATCATCCATGGTAGGATTGACAAGGGTGAGTAGATAATCAGCCAAACGTGAGTTTTTTTGGGTTTTTTTGCCTGTTATTCATATGATAGGGAGCTCAGTAGAGATTTATCAACAATAAACACATTGAGCATTTCTGAAATATATCCCTAGAGTTAAAACATTGAGGAAGAACAGTTTCTGAACCAGTCACCCAGACATACCTAAATAATAGGCTGAATGGGGAACTACTTATGGCAGTCCATAGTTAACCGAAGAATTCCTGTCTGGAATACAGCTGCGATCATAACAAACAATTACAGTGACTGTGGTCATTCAGGGACAAACCAGTCACATGCTTTAGCCACCGTCTACGTGTTGTCATAAGTGGTTTTCTGTGAACTCTTCCCTCAAAGTCTCAGCAGAAAGCTACATCCTGTGGCAAAGCCACCCAGATAGATGATTTTGGCATTACCCCAGCGCAACCTGAATTGTATGGTTTACACACATCATCAGCCAAATATAGCCTTTGTCACACGATAGATACTTGGGTATCATTTCCTATCTGAGCTCACTCCTGCAGTATATAATCTGAACATAGCTATCTAAGCATCTACAAAACTAAATATGCTTAAGTGGATTTCTAGTTAAAGTGGCCCCTATTCAAGGGAAGCCTAGAAAAAAAGCAGAGTGACAATTACCCATTAATGAACTGATAATGTTACATTTAAAGTGGTTGTAAACCCTTACATATACCCAGTGAAGTGACTGACTAAGGTGATATACAGCAATGAAACAAAATCATTTTACATACATTGTACCTGTTTATCTGCAGTCTTATCTTCTCTACCTCCATTCAAAGTCCAGAATTTATACAGCCTGTCAGAAAATAGGGGGCGGAGAGCTGACATTCAGTGGCGGCCCGTCCACTAGGGGCGCACGGGCGTCGCCCCCCCATCCATGGGTCCAGGTCTCCTAATCTACATTCGGGAGCCGGATGCATAGATTCCAATGGGGGGTTAGAGCCAGAGGCTCTAATAGGCTTTAAAATAGGGTGGGCTCAGGGCGCAGAGCACTGCGCTCCAAGCCCACCCAGTTGTGTGACAGTAGCAAATGAACAAAATTCACTAGTGTCACTCACACTAATTCTTCTCCCGGCCAATCAGGAAGCGTGTCTGAGATTAGTTTCCTGATGGGCCGAAAGGAGAAGCTACAGGGGCCGCTGGGAGGAGGAGAGAGGAGACGAGATGCAGGGGAAGCTAGCCAGCCAGGGTGTAAGTGTTGTGGCCGGGTGACCGACCGGGGGGGGGGGAGGATGTCTCTACTGGGGGAGGGGGGTAGAGTCCATAACAATGGAAACAAAGAAGAATGGCGGCACACCTGTAAGTAAAATCAAAAGAATTTATTGAAAGTCCGTAAAATCAGGCGAACATGACAAACATCAATCCAAAAAAGGTGTTCAGTAGACGCGTTTCACACAGATGTGCTTACTCATGTGTGAAACGCGTCTACTGACCACCTCTTTTGGATTGATGTTTGTCATGTTCGCCTGATTTTATGGACTTTCAATAAATTTGTTTGATTTTACTTATAGGTGGGCCGCCATTCTTCTTTGTTTCCATTGGATTTCCCTGGCTGCGGACCTTCAGCAGCTCAATCAGATCCTCACAGGTGGTGTTGAGCTGTGTGTTCCCAGCTCTAGGGTCCATCTCCAGGATTTCTCCAGAGCCTCTCCCATCCTCTGGAACTCTCTACCTCCACCTATCCGGCTATCCCCTACTCTTGCTACCTTCAGACGATCCCTGAAAACTCATCTCATCAGGAAAGCCTATCACATCTCCAACTAATCTTCTACCACTTCCATCAGCTCTTTCCCCACAGTTACAACCTGTTGTACCACCTGCCCCACCCTATTAGATTGTAAGCTCTTCTGAGCAGGGCCCTCTTAATCCTTTTGTATTTTATTGTATTATAACTGTATTGTCTCCTTTTTATATTGTAAAGCGCTGCGTAAACTGTTGGCGCTATATAAATCCTGTATAATAATAATGATAGCAGCCTGGGCTCAGAGGAAATTATGCTGGCTGTCATTCAACCTGAAAGATTGAGGAAATCTAGTGGCAACTGTGGGGAGAAGCTCTGGATTGAACTTGACTATTGCAGCAAAAGCTGCTTTTCATTTTGTCTTTATTGGGAAATTAATATTTATACCTTTGGCTTGTGTTCTGCTTTAATTGATCACAATGTTCATATGGCAGTTAAAATGTTGCCTAATGTTTTCCCTACAAGTAGCATAAAAATAATATAAAACAGTAAGATAATCTATCTAAAAAACAAAATTTTAACATTTTAAACACATTTTGTTTGATATAATTCTTTCTATTTTGCCCAGCTCTGTGAATAAGCATGCTATTATATAGAACATCTCCTAAACCCCAAATCTAAATAAAATAATTCAGATTTTTAATATAATGCGACGTACACACGAGCAGATTTTCTTGGATGGTTTTTCCCATGGAATTCCGCTCAAGCTTGTCTTGCATATACACGGTCACACAAAAGTTCTCTGAACTTCCAACCGTCAAGAACACGGTGACGTACAACACTACGACGAGCCGAGAAAATTAAGTTCAATGCTTCCGAGCATGCTTCGAATTGTTTCCAAGCATGCGTAGGAATTTTGCACGTCGGAATTGGTACAGACAATCGGAATTTCCGATCTGAACTTTTTCCAACCGAAAAATTGAGAACATGCTCTCAATCTTTTGCTGGCAGGAATTCCGCCAGCAAAAGTCCGATGGAGCATACACACGGTCGGAATTCCAACCAAAAGCTCACATCGGACTTTTGCTGGCGGAAATTCCGATCGTGTGTGGATAAGTTGAACTTCAAGCAAACAGCTAAATGCAAGGTCGAAGTAGAAGTACAGAATATGAATTGTTAGGGAATATTCTTGTATTCGACCTGTCTTATGGTTCAGACACCCTCCCAGGCACCATAGTCAGGTCCTAAACCTACAAATACCATTGCAGCTGAGCTTGGCCAAGAAGACGCCTCCTACTGACCGCACAAAAAAGCAACGACAGCATACAGATGACCAACACTTTGTTCTCTACCCCTGTCAGAGTATTTACAGACAGCACCATAAAGAGCAAGAGTGCTAATCTTCCCCCTCTTAGTGCAGTACATTATAGGACTATTGTCAAGAGGGAGTCAATACTTATTTTAGTTCTAGGGAAATAAGCATAATTGTGTTTTAATGGATACATAATTGGATTAAGTGGTGCTTAATAAACCTACCTGATGTTCCACTTTAAACATTGGTTACATTCAGTACAATGTACTGTATGTTTTATTCTCCTTATCCAGGAGTTTCACTTAAAGTACAGCTCCACTTTGTGTGGTTCTGACATATACATTTGACAGTTATGGATTTCAGGCATAATGGGACACATTGTTAGAAGTGAACATTTTTTTTTTTTGAAGGGTAGCGGCAGTGTGACCTATAACAGATTATATGAAAACTTTATATGAGGGTCTTTGCAAGTTTTTCTGTAAAGGGATTTGGAAAAAAGTCAGATTCATGGACCAGAAAATAGGGTTAAAAGTGTAAATTTTCTTGAAATGATAACTGCACTTTTATATCACATAAGCAGTTTAAAGGAAACCAAGAATCTTGGCAAATATAATTTCTCAACTTCACCTTTTCCATGCCTCCCCACCTTTTGAGATGGTAAAGACTAGAGGGACAACGTTTGGGGCAAAAGATCAAGACAATGGGCACCCTTTGCTTTATCTCTCCCGTCATGCAGCCCATGAAGACCAAGGGCTTTGACCTTCAGAGGGCATTTGACAGGAGCTAAGGAGGCATTGTGTTACATCCCCACCATCCCCACCACCCCTAAAAGCCTGCAGCATTGTACCGCAACCGCGTGGATTTTTTAATGAGGTTATTGGGGTGCTTTCGGCACTTTTTTAGAAGTTTATTTTTTTAATAATTTTTGTTTGAAATGTTACCCATCTATGGGCAGCTTAACAAACATACCCCCTGTTTTCTTTGCATCGATTCAGCATACATTTAGTAGGGATGCGCGCAATGAGAGAGGCGGATCATGGGACCATGGATTATGTAAGTAGAGCTCTGTACTAGCATGTTACCTAGGCCAGGGATTTCCAAACTGTGGCTCGCAGGCCAAATGCGGCCCTTTGCTGGCCTTTATTTGGCACTTGGGGCACTATTCCTCACACTGGCAGCAACAATAGAGCATAATTCCTCTCACTGTTACCACCAGTGGGACACTATTCCTCCCACTAATACAAATAATGGGGCATAGTTTACTCCCATTGATACCAATGATGGAGCACTATTCCTCCCACTGACACTAACCATGGGTTAGTTCTCTTACTGACTCTTACACTATTCCTCTTACTGACACCGATGATGGGACACTATTTCTCCCATTGATACCAATGATGGGGCAGTATTACTCCAACTGATACCAAGGATGGGTTAATTACTCCCATTGATACCAATGATGGGGCATTATTCCTCCCACTGATCCCAACAATCGGCCACTATTCCTCTCACTGACACCAATGATGGGACACTATTCCTCTCATTGACACTAATGATGGGGCACTATTCCTTCCACTAACACCAATAATGGGACACTATTCCTCCCACAAATACCAATTATGGGGCATACCCCCTCTAATTATTACCACCAATGGGGCACTATTCCTCCCACTAATACCAATGATGGGGCATAGTTTACTCCAACTGGCACTATTTCTCCCATAGATACCAACGATGAGGCATGATTCCTCCCACTGATACCAAGGATGAGTTCATTCCTCACAATGATACCAACAATGGGGCACTACTCCTTCTTACTGACACCAATGATGGGACACAATTCCTCTCACAAATACCAATGATGGTGCATACTTACCCTCACTGTTACCACCAATGGGGCACCCGGAGTAGGGCCCTCTTAATCCTCTTGTATTTTTATGTATTATAACTGTATTGTCTCCTTTTTATATTGTACAGCGCTGCGTAAACTGTTGGTGCTATATAAATCCTGTATAATAATAATAATAATAATTTCTCCCACTAATACCAATAATGGGGCATAATTTACTCCCACTGGCGTCGGGCCATTTTCTACTCCTACTAGCCACTGTCAATATTGTTGAGGAGAGGGGCATTTTAATGACTTTTTATCTGCCCGGGGGTTAGGCTTTAAAGTAGAACTACAGGCAAAACTTTTTTCATTTTGGTTAGGAGTAAGGGAGGGTTAGAACTCCTGTCTGTGTTTCATTGGGGAGATTTCCCTTCACTTCCTGTCCCATAGCCAAAACAGAAAGTGAGGGAAATCCCCGGTAGTCATCGGGATCAACAGACCTAGTGTCCTCACTGGGGACAACCCTGTTCTGTGGACAACCCCAAATTTGGGATTTTCTTTCAACTTCACTTTTGGTGATAATAGTCACCAGGACAAATAGAGAGAATACATCTCCCACAGCAATAAAAACCTAACAGATGTTCTAATCCCTCTCCACTATATTTAAAACTAAAGAAAAAGAAAATGCCTTTTGCATCAAGACTTGGTGCTGCACCCTTACACACGGTCGGAATTTCCGACAACAAATGTTCCATCGAATAAAAATGTAAACAAAAATTTGAGAACTGGATCTCAAATTTTCCAAAAAACAAAATCCGTTGTCGGATATTCCGACCGTGTGTAGGCTCCATCGAACAAAAATTTAAACAAAAATTTGAGAACTGGATCTCAAACTTACCGACAGCAAAATCCGTTGTCGGAAATTTCCGATCGTGTGTACACAATTCCGACGCAAAAAATTCCACGCATGCTCGGAATCAAGCAGAAGAGCTGCACTGGCTATTGAACTTAATTTTTCTTGGCTCATTGTACGTCTTGTACGTCACTGCGTTCTTGACGTCTGGAATTTCCGACAACATTTGTGTGACCGTGTGTATGCAAGACAAGTTTGAGCCAACACCCGTCGGAAATAAATCCAGGATTTTGTTGTTGGAATGTCCGATCGTGTGTACGCGACATTTTAGTAAGTACAAGCGTATACACACCCCAAAAATGTTGCCACCCCCAGGCCTTAACCCAAATTACCACTCCACAGGTTCGTACCTGTACAAAAGGGTTAAAGAAAATGTTTCTCGGTGCAAGAAAAAATAGAAAAGTGTACGATGATAAAGTCTTGATGTGATGAACGAGACATATGCCAGGTGGACAGACATGTTTTAACTTCCCTGAGGAAAAACACGCAAGAATTCTACAGAGAAAAAAATACAGATTGTTGACAAAATTCCTGTTTTATAACCAAGCATGATGTTGAAGCTTGTCTATAAGCAATCTGCTTCTGGGGTTCGGCATGGCTGAAATAAGGTGATTAGACAAGTATCTATAGCAGTCTCATCACAGGTGACAGGATTAACATACGTATGGAACCGCCAGTGGCTCTTGCTTGCTTTGATTATTCCATTCACTCAGCGCCATATGCTTCTGTTTTTTTTTTTTTTTTTTTTAAAACTTTATCATCTGGAGAATTTCAGGAATACTGCAACTCGATGATAACGGGACCTTTGATATAATTACAAAAGACTTCAACATCAGAGTGGCTCGGATGTAATTTGCGACACCCGTCTCTTCCCTGCATCTGTGACAGAGAAAATGTGATTTCATGCTGCTTGGTCAGGGACTAATTCAGTTAAAAGTTCAGCTCCAAAAAAAAATTAACCATTATTATTATTATTACTGCTAAAGGGGAGTTCAAATTATGCAGTGCAAACTATATAAAATAATTAATACTACCTGGAGGGGAAGGGAGGTGACTAGGTTGCATTTAGACATGTGCACAACAAAAAATTTTATTTTGTTTATTTTCGTTTCGTTTTTTTCGTTTCCGTTGATTCGTAACGATTCGTAAATTCGTAAGTCGTCGGTGTTCATATTCGTAACGATTCGTAAATTCGTAAGTCGTCGGTGTTCGTTTTCGTACCGATTCATATTTTCGTAAGAGTTATATTTTCGTTGATTCGTTTTTCCGTTTTAATTTTCGTTTATTCAAAATTCGGACGCATTCGTATTTATTTGTACTTTCGTAACATTCGTAACATTCGTAGATTCGTAATCGAAGCATACTTCATAATTTTATGTAATGTGTATGCTATTATTAGCATTTTAAGAGACACGGAAAATTACAAAAAAAAAAAAAAAAGTTACGAATGTACGAATTTTTTCGTTCAATCCATTCGAAGCACGTTAAGCAGCGCCATTGTAAGAGACAAGGAAAATGACGAATCGAAAAAAAAAAAAAAAAGAAAAGTTACGAATGTATGAATTTTTTCGTTCAATCCATTCGAAGCACGTTAAGCAGCGCCATTGTAAGAGACACGGAAAATTACGAATCAAAAAAAAAAAAAAAAGTTACGAATGTACGAATTTTTTTGTTCAATCCATTCGAAGCACGTTAAGCAGCGCCATTGTAAGAGACACGGAAAAATTACGAATCGAAAAAAAAAAAAAAGTTACGAATGTACAAATTTTTTCGTTCATTTTGATTTTCGTTGTTCTTGTTTTCGTTTTTCGGATTTTCTTCTTTCGTAGATTCGTTGTTTCTAATTAGTTTTTTTCGGATTTTCGTTGTTTTTTGGATTCGTTCGATTCGAACAATTTGTTATTCGTTAAAATTTTGAGCGAATCGTTCGTTCATTCGTACGATAACGAATGAACGAATATAACGAAAAAAAACGAAAAACGACCTATAGAAGAAAACACCACCCTGGTTCTGTTTGCAGCAAGGTTGCTCCAAAACAATCCAGGTGCTGAGCTAGTGTGCCGCTGCAATACTATATAACAAATCCAATGGATGGCCGAACACTGGTAAACGCCCACTTTTTTATTCTATGAGTATGGCTTACCAACCTGCTTTTTGTTAGGGCTGAATATATCTCAGGACTGACTGGATCCAGCCCTAGCACCAAACCTCACCCACATTATCACAAAGCAATTGGTCTCACCTCTAATGCCGCGTACACACGCCCAGACTTTTCGACCAAACTGGTCCGACGGAACAAATCAGTCGGACAATTCAACCATGTGTGGACCTTTTCTGTCGAAAATCAGACAGACCTTAGATTTAGAACATGTTTCAAATCTTTCCAACGGACTCGAGTCCGGTCGAAAAATCAGTTCGTCTGTATGCTAGTCTGACGGACAAAAAACGACGCTAGGGCAGCTATTGGCTATTGACTATGAACTTCCTAATTCTAGTCCGGTCGTACGTCATCACGGTCGAATCTGTCGGACTTTGGTGTGATTGTGTGTAGACAAGTCCGATTCGACGGAAGTCCTACGAAACTCGAAAGAGTCGAAAATTCAGACGGAAATCAGTCCGTCGAAAAGTCCGGTCGTGTGTACACGGCATAATGGTCACGTTAATACAAATTCCTCATCACTGAACTCCTATGGGTTTATACATACAGGTGCAGAGCATTTAGTACCTTGGTAACTTAGGCAAAGGTCCGCCCATGTGCCAAACATTGATGTGCCAGATTTGGCCCAAAAATAGCACATACAATGCAAAGCAATACTCAGCAAATGCAAGCCTATATACCAAGATGCTGGGATCAACACAATCTCCTAGGTCTTGTGTTTGAGGGACATTTAACAGTTTGTGCAATGAAAGTTTGAACTACATGCCAAGTGCAGGACCCTAAAGCAAAATGTTGATGGTAGCCCCCACAACTTACTGACCTCGTAGCGACCTCTCTGTCTACATTGCACACTTAATAGTCCACTTGACACTGTTTGCCTGCAGAAGATACTACAGACATTTATTGCTCCTCTAGGTTCCTTTTTTCATGGCATGAGGCCTGGTGGCTAGTCTCTCATTAAAGCAATGTCAGTGACATTGAATGAATGAATGAAGGATTTGTATAGCGCTGCAAATGCGAACTGAATCGCCCCAAGGCGCTTGTTTGTCCTTGTTGTCCTGCTATATTAGAAGAGGTGGGTCTTGAGTTTTTTCCTGAAGGCCTGATGGTTTTCTTCCAAGCGGATGTTGTTTGGTAGAGCGTTCCATAGCCGAGGTCCCTGTACTGCAAATCTTCTTTCTCCCTTCGATTTGTAGCGGGCTTTGGGGATGAGAAGGCGGTTTTGGTTTTTCGATCGAAAGCTGCGATTTGGTAAGTATTTTTTTATTTTCTCACATAGGTATTGTGGAGCATTTCCTTGTGTACATTTGTAGGTGAGGCAGAGGGTCTTGAATGTGATCCTGAGCCAATGGAGGGTCCTTAGGGATGGGGAGATGGATTCCCAGGGTTTCTTTCCGGTGACATTATACAGCTAAACTCAACTGGTTTGATTGTGTAAATCAGTGATCTTTAAACTGCGGCCTGCGGGTCAGGTGTGGCCCTTTGCTTGCCTTTATCTGGCCCTTGGGGTACCATGCCATCCACTGACACCAATTATGGGCCACCATTTCTCCCATAGACACCAGTGACGGGACACTGTTCCTTCCACAGACATCAATGATGGGGTAGCATTCCTCCGACAGACACCAATGATGGGGCACCATTCCCTCCCACAGACACCAACGATGGGGCACTATTCCTATCTTGAATATCATCAATAGGGAAACATTCATCTCACTGGTACCAAGAATAAGTGACTGTTCCTTCCACCAAAACCAATGATGGGGCACTTTCTAATCCCACTGACCACAGTTTGGCCCCCCTAAAGCCTCAAGGACAGTAACCTGGCCCTTTGTTCAGAAAGTTTGGAGACCACTGGTGTATATCAATGCACAGAATGTAATTTTTTGAGGGGGCTTTTGCAGCTGGAAGGTAAAGTACAGTGGTGGGGGAAGTTTTTACCAACTCTTTTCAGACCCCAATCAAAGCCCCTCACCCCCATAGGCCTCATAGAAACAGCATGGACTGTTATGCCTATAGTTATCTATGGTTATGCCCTTGACCGAGTTTACCTTTTTGACAACCCCAGAGCGGTGTGAAAGATTGTTTCGTATTTGGTTGAAAATAAAAGATCTCTTTAATTCCTGCATGCTCTGTTACCAACATTATGCTGATTTATCTCACTAAATAAAACTACGAGTAACAGTTCCACTTGTACTATATTGGCCACTGGGCAGTATTTCACTCTGGGTTTTTATATTCTAATATGACAGCAGTTATCTTTGTGTCCCAAGGTGAACATAACCGTGAACAGAAAAGATCAGAGAATCGTGCAGCGCACAGGAAATGTGATACATACAAAACATGTAAGTAAATAAAGAACTAGATTAAATCAATGAATGCAATTAATTTAATGTATCAATCAGTGAGATAAAAAGAGTATAATTCTTCTACGGTTAGGTTATGGTGACATTGGACATGCCAAACCTTCACTATTTTATTTGTCTCTATCAATTGTTTGTTAGAAGGAGAATACTGGCATGTGCAGGTCAAGATGGATCATATAGCTAGCATGACCTCGGAAAATGTCATGGTAACTCATGGTGATGAATTGATAACAGAATATGTCAGCAGTGCAGCACGTCTCTTACAAGAAGTTCTATTTAAAGACCATCAAATCAGAAAGCATGGGTAAGTAACCTAGATGATCATCTACCGCGAGCAAATCAAAAGGTGATGAAAATACTTTATTAACTCCTTAACCACTTCCTGCTGACTGTACACATACGGTATCTCACAAAAGTGAGTACACCCCTCACATTTTTGTAAATATTTTATTATATCTTTTCATGTGACAACACTAAAGAAATGACACCTTGCTCCAATGTAAAGTAATGAGTGTACAGCTTGTATAACAGTGTAAATTTTCTGTCCCCTCAAAATAACTCAACACACAGCCATTAATGTCTAAACCGCTGGCAACAAAAGTGAGTACAACCCTAAGTGAAAATGTCCAAATTGGGCCCAATTAGCCATTTTTCCTCCCCGGTGTTATGTGACTCATTAGTGTTGCAAGGTCTCAGGTGTGAATGGGGAGCAGGTGAGTTAAATTTGGTGTTATCGCTCTCACTCTCTCAAACTGGTCACTGGAAGTTCAACATGGCACCTTGTGGCAAAGAACTCTCTGAGGATCTGAAAAAACTAATTGTTGCTCTACATGAAGATGGCCTAGGCCATAAGAAGATTGCCAAGACCCTGAAACTGAGTGGAACCTGTCCTGGTAAACAGCGGTATGGTCTTGGCAATGGTCACCGTGCTACAGCTCAGTTTCAGGGTCTTGGCAATCTTCTTATAGCCTAGGTCATCTTCATGTAGAGCAACAATTCTTTTTTTCAGATCCTCAGAGAGTTCTTTGCCATGAGGTGCCATGTTGAACTTCCAGTGACCAGTATGAGAGAGTGAGAGCGATAACACCAAATTTACCACACTTCTCCCCATTCATACCTGAGAGTTTGTAACACTCACGAGTCACATGACACTGGGGAGGGGAAATGGCCACTTTGGACATTTTCACTTAGGGGTGTACTCACTTTTGTTGCCAGCGGTTTAGACATCAAGGCCCCTTTCACACTTGTGCGACTTCAAAGTCGTGCGATTTCACTGCGATTTTGCCGTGCTTCCCGGACGTGATTTTGCCGCGATTCACGGCCACGATTTCAAGGAATGCCTGTGTAAGTGGCATCAAAATCGGACCAAATTAGTGCAGGGACTACTTTGAAGTCGGAACAGCTTGAAGTCGTACTAATATGAATGGCTGTCATTGAAAATCATGGGGAACGACTTGTCATGCTACTTTGCAGTCCCAAATCGTGGGACAAGTCGTATGAGTGTGAAAGGGGACTAATGGCTGTGTGTTGAGTTATTTTGAGGGGGCAGCAAATTGACACTGTTATACAAGCTGTACACTCACTACTTTACATTGTAGCAAAGTGTAATTTCCTCAGTGTTGTCACATGAAAAGATATAATTAAATATTTGCAAAAATGTGAGGGGTGTACTCACTTTTGTGAGATACTGTACTTACCTAATGCTCCGATCTTCCCAGCACAAAACCAGTCTGACACCCCCGCAGTCCAGCAGTCTTGAATAGTGGACTGTTCCTGACATCATCATGCCCAGAGCAGGCTCCATAGACCAGGAGCAGTCCACCGCTGTCCTGTGGGGCAGCTCTGTTTTCTGGAGGATGGAAGGTTCGGGTAAGTATATGATTTCTCCTCACCACTAGACAAAACAAGCAGTTGACCCGTGCAGTGCAGGCATAGCCCCACTGCATTTGAAAAAAAAATATCTGCCTGAAGTTCAATTTTAACCAATTCACGTCTGTTACAAGAAGTTCTATTTAAAGCCCATCAAATCAGAAAGCATGGGTAAGTAACCTAGATGATCATCTACTGTGAGCAAATCAAAAGGTGATGAAAATACTTTACGAGGACTTTATTAACTCCTTAACCACTTCCTGCTGGCTGTACACATTCGGTATCTCACAAAAGTGAGTACACCCCTCACATTTTTGTAAATATTTTATTATATCTTTTCATGTGACAACACTAAAGAAATGACACCTTGCTCCAATGTAAAGTAGTGAGTGTACAGCTTGTATAACAGTGTAAATTTTCTGTCCCCTCAAAATAACTCAACACACAGCCTTAATGTCTAAACCGCTGGCAACAAAAGTGAGTACAACCCTAAGTGAAAATGTCCAAATTGGGCCCAATTAGCCATTTTTCCTCCCCGGTGTTATGTGACTCATTAGTGTTACAAGGTCTCAGGTGTGAATGGGGAGCAGGTGAGTTAAATTTGGTGTTATCGCTCTCACTCTCTCAAACTGGTCACTGGAAGTTCAACATGGCACCTTGTGGCAAAGAAC
This sequence comes from Lithobates sylvaticus, assembly GCA_028564925.1. Lineage (NCBI taxonomy): Eukaryota > Metazoa > Chordata > Amphibia > Anura > Ranidae > Lithobates > Lithobates sylvaticus. The sequence goes on along the minus strand of CM053027.1, from coordinate 59,090,439 downwards.
TCTCTGAGGATCTGAAAAAAAAAAATTGTTGCTCTACATGAAGATGGCCTAGGCCATAAGAAGATTGCCAAGACCCTGAAACTGAGTGGAACCTGTCCTGGTAAACAGCGGTATGGTCTTGGCAATGGTCACCGTGCTACAGCTCAGTTTCAGAGTCTTGGCAATCTTCTTATAGCCTAGGTCATCTTCATGTAGAGCAACAATTCTTTTTTTCAGATCCTCAGAGAGTTCTTTGCCATGAGGTGCCATGTTGAACTTCCAGTGACCAGTATGAGAGAGTGAGAGCGATAACACCAAATTTACCACACTTCTCCCCATTCATACCTGAGAGTTTGTAACACTCACGAGTCACATGACACTGGGGAGGGGAAATGGCCACTTTGGACATTTTCACTTAGGGGTGTACTCACTTTTGTTGCCAGCGGTTTAGACATCAAGGCCCCTTTCACACTTGTGCGACTTCAAAGTCGTGCGATTTCACTGTGATTTTGCCGTGCTTCCCGGACGTGATTTTGCCGCGATTCACGGCCACGATTTCAAGGAATGCCTGTGTAAGTGGCATCAAAATCGGACCAAATTAGTGCAGGGACTACTTTGAAGTCGGAACAGCTTGAAGTCGTACTAATATGAATGGCTGTCATTGAAAATCATGGGGAACGACTTGTCATGCTACTTTGCAGTCCCAAATCGTGGGACAAGTCGTATAAGTGTGAAAGGGGACTAATGGCTGTGTGTTGAGTTATTTTGAGGGGACAACAAATTTACACTGTTATACAAGCTGTACACTCACTACTTTACATTGTAGCAAAGTGTAATTTCCTCAGTGTTGTCACATGAAAAGATATAATTAAATATTTGCAAAAATGTGAGGGGTGTACTCACTTTTGTGAGATACTGTACTTACCTAATGCTCCGATCTTCCCAGCACAAAACCAGTCTGACACCCCCGCAGTCCAGCAGTCTTGAATAGTGGACTGTTCCTAATGTCATCATGCCCAGAGCAGGCTCCATAGACCAGGAGCAGTCCATCGCTGTACTGTGGGGCAGCTCTGTTTTCTGGAGGATGGAAGGTTCGGGTAAGTATATGATTTCTCCTCACCACTAGACAAAACAAGCAGTTGACCTGTTCATTGCAGGCATAGCCCCACTGCATTTGAAAAAAAAAATATCTGCCTGAAGTTCAATTTTAACCAATACAAAATAAAGGGAACCAGATGTAAGACGGGTCCCTACCAATTGACATTTTCCCAGAATAACCACCTTCAAGGACCACATAACCTGCTAGCTGCTATGACATATCTGAACCAAACTCGTTATTGTATTCTGTTGGGGACAGTAACCATCTGCCAAAACTTAAAGAAGGGAGGGTGGGACATTTTGCCAACAGCAGCTCTTTCTTTCTTTGTACCAACCACCCCCTGAAGCCCTTCCTGTTCATGCCTGACCCACCAACCTAGTAAATATCCCTTGATTTCCTATTTACTTTAAACCTCCAAAAATCCCTCTTATGCCAAACCTTTTTTAAGCCAATAATGTAGGCTGTGTCCGTGTTTCTCCTTCTTTCTTTGGGCCTAATGTGAGTACCAGTCCTTGCAGCAAAGGACTGCCAACAGCCGAATGAGTAGGGTGAGGAGAGGATATCTCCCAAGCATGTTCAGCATCATGAGAGAGCCCTATTATAGTTAGACATGTGCACAACAAAAAAAATCGTTTTTTTTCGTTTCGTTTTTTTCGTTTCCGTTGATTCGTAACTATTCGTACATTCGTAAGTTGTCGGTGTTCGGATTCGTAACGATTCGTACATACGTAAGTCGTCGGTGTTGGTATTCGTAACGATTTGTACATTCGTTATTTTTATTTTTTCGTTGATTCGTTTTTTCGTTAGTTTAATTTTCGGACGCATACGTATTTATTCGTACATTCGTAACATTCGTAGATTCGTAATCGGAGCATAATTCATAATTTTATGTAATGTGTATGCTATTATTACATTTTAATAATTTACGAATCGAAAAAAAAAGTTACGAATCGAAAAAAAAAGTTACGAATGTACGAATTTTTTTGTTCAATAGAGACACGGAAAATTACGAATCGAAAAAAAAAAAAAAAAAAAGTTACGAATCGAAAAAAAAAAGTTACGAATCGAAAAAAAGTTACGAATGTACGAATTTTTTTGTTCAATAGACACAGAAAATGACAAATCGAAAAAAAAAAAGTTACGAATCGAAAAAAAAAAGTTACGAATCGAAAAAAAAAGGTACGAATGTACGAATTTTTTTGTTCAATCCATTCGAAGCACGTTTAGCAGCACGATTGTAAGGGACACGGAAAATTACCAATTCAACACAAAAAAAAAAGTTACGAATGTACAAATTTTTTCGTTCGTTTTCATTTTTCGGATTTTCTTCATTAGTACATTCGTTGTTTCTAATTAGTTTTTTTTCGGATTTTTTAAACGAATTGCACATGTCTGATTATAGTCATTGGATTTCTACTGCACATACATGCACTTTGGGAAGAAGAGGCCAGCTGGACAAGGTAACCATTGCCTATCTATATTATTCTAAAACTAAATGTCATGTATATGAACCAAAACAGAATATATTCAGCCATCAAATTTCGGTATTATTTCTTGTATTTGTTAATAAAATTCCTGGACTGGCATGTGATCTGAGTGCAGACAGCTATTCTTCTATGTTCTAAGTATGACAGCTGTCAGCAATGGGATTTCCCCTCACTTTCTCTCCTGGTGACATCTATCACCAGGAAAGGAAAAAGAAGACAAATCTCACTTTAACCCTTCCTCGACCTTTGCAAAACCTAAGCTCCGTTCATATAGCCCGATTTGTACTCCAAACAACAGCAATGCTGTTGTGTATTAGTTGTTGCTTAAGCAATTGGACGGATGGCACCATCCTCACACATGAAACTTTCCAAATGATTTAGCTGGCATCCAATGTTAGAGCAATGGTAATTCATTCACTCATCAAGTGCAACATAATTACTAAAGCAACCTGGATTAGATACGAATGCTACACTTGATGTGTGAATACTGTAAATTACCACTTCATCAACTCTGGCGTGCTAGCTCATTTGAACAGTTTCCATTTTAAACCCAGACTTCAAAGCCACTTAAAGCATATCTATAGCCAAAACATTTATTTTTTCAGGTTAGAACTCCTCTCAGGTTTTTGTATGTTTTGAGTGGTGTTCCCAGTGGGAGCAAATGCTCTGCAGTGACAACAAATGGAAAAAAAAAAGAGGGGAAAGCAGGAGAGCTCTATGGCATAGTATGTAAGCAAATGGAAAGAAAGGCTGTAATAAATCAAAAAAGACTTACATTGGTCAGGTTTCAGTTGACCATAAGGTAACTGCATATTGCACTTGTGAAGAATATTTCTGTCTCCATGCAGAGAAGTGAGCGGTCGCTCTTGATGCTCTGGGGAACCCAACCCAAGGTGCCAATGGGGGGTGTCAGGATGGTGGGGTAAAGCTTATAGGTACAGAAAAAATCTTAGAATGAGATGTGTCGCAGAGGTGCCTTGTCAGGAAAACCAAGTATATGGTTGTACCAGAAGATCTGCGCATTCACACAGAATGGTCCGGGCGGGGCCTGCACACAGAATCAAATTTGCACGTATGCATGTGCATTAACGTGAACTAGCATGCAAATCTGGAAGGGACTTTGGCACCCAATGGTCTATTTAATGCTGTGCTTATGCTTAATTGCTAAATAATTCAGGTTCTCTGACAAACGGACCAGCTAAGATTGACTGTCTTCTGAAATGATTCAGTGTGTGTCTCTCTCTGCTAGCAATCGTAAGTGAAAGTAAGTTGGCTGTACGTGTGTACTTAATTCTAGCTACTTTACTGCTCCTCCTCTTTGGTTACTGTAAGGAAAGCTCTGCTGGGCCTAGTAGTTCCTCACCGATGCGAACGGGTGCGCGGTCACGAGCAGGTGCGCGAGCTAGTGCGCATGCGCGAGCGCGAGTGGGTGCGCGCACGGGCGCGCGCACGGTCACTGGCACCGGGCGGGCTATTTAAACTGGACATCTCCACACAGTTCTTGCTGCCTGATCTACAGCGTTCCGCATGTCTTTCCTGAACCTCTCTGTCTCTGTGTTTGTGACCCGGCCTGCTCCTCAACCTGCTCTGCTGTCTGCCTGCCCCCGACTTCGGCTTGTCTACGACCATCCTCCTGCTCATCCCTCTGGCTTATCTGCATTGTGCTCCACAGTTACCAAACCCGGCTTGTCTGACCTTCCTGTGAACCTGTCCCGGTGCCACCTGCCGCATGCTGGTTCCTGTTGTCCGCTGCTTGTTGGTTCCTGTGACTACTTACCTGCCAGTTCCTGTGACCTGCTGTCTGCTGGTTCCTGTTGTCCGCTGCTTGCTGGTTCCTGTGACTACTTACCTGCCAGTTCCTGTGACCTGCTGTCTGCTGGTTCCTGTTGTCCGCTGCTTGCTGGTTCCTGTGACTACTTACCTGCCAGTTCCTGTGACCTGCTGTCTGCTGGTTCCTGTTGTCCGCTGCTTGCTGGTTCCTGTGACTACTTACCTGCCAGTTCCTGTGACCTGCTGTCTGCTGGTTCCTGTTGTCCGCTGCTTGCTGGTTCCTGTGACCTCTTACCTGCCAGTTCCTGCTTCCTGCTGTCTGCCGGTTCCTGTCACCTGGTGCTTGCTGGTTCCTGTTGTCTGCTGCCCGCTGGTTCCTGTCATCTCCTGCCAAGGTCTGCTGACTCTAACACAGCCTCCTCTGCATCACCTGACCCACCTGCAGCTGTTGATCCTGCCAGACACTCGTGCTTCCTTCGACTCCTGCGCCCCCTGTCTCCACTATCAGGGGCCGCAAGTCTGGGACGTAAGAGAGGTCTCCTACTGCAATCCGGGCTCGCCACTAGGTACGTGACAGTTACAATCAGCCAATAACATTCATCATCATCATTATTTTTATTTCACTTCCCCCACCCAATTCCAGCAGCGATCTTTTCTCTCTATGTCAAATCTTTTCTCTCTATGTCGAATCTTTCCTCTCTATGTCGAATCTTTTCTCTCTATTTTGAATCTTTTCTCTCTATGTCATATCTTTTCTCTCCATGTCGAATAATCTTGGACTAATAGAGTTAAGGTTTGACCACAGGTTTGCTAGACACAGATTGTTATTGTCAGCGTCATGTTGAATCTCCTATCTATATCGAACTGTTGTCACAACGAAAACAAAAGTAAAGCATTGTTTATGTCGAATCTTTAGTTTTTCGGATTCTGCACTACCTGATTCTATGAATACCTGAAATTCGGACGAAAATGCATTCGGATGAAAACAAATGCACATGTCTACTACCCAGTTGTTGGTCAACCTCTGCTTGTCTGACTAAGGTTCAACTCTGCAAGTTGACTAAGGACTAACTCTGCAAGTTCCTGTGGTGATATCCTGGACGAGTTTCAGCCTGGCATCCTCAGTCCTCCTGAATTACTCTGAGCTTCATTTGGCCAGAACTCTCTCACTCACTCTTTGTCCAGTTTTACCCTGTTAACTCCAGGCAAAAAACTGGACAGGAGGTGTAGGGGAAGCCCTCTTATCAGCTCAGCCTCTACCAGGTACGTGACATGACTCTACGACATGTCTTTCTTTAACAAGCTGTCAGGTTTCTAACACCTGGTCCCTGTAGGGGATACTCGCCCTTTCTATCTGTCCTAGTGACCGCTGTCACTGGAACAATAATGTGATGGGAAATCCACCATTTTATGACTGATATCAGAATAGCTTGTGGGCTGGGTGCAGCGTTGTATAGTAGACAGAGAACACACAGAGTCCAAGTTTGGCAATATAATGTCAAAAAGGTCAGCAAGACACATAGGCCGATATACTGTAAATAGTTCAGCAAAACATATAGGGCCGGCGGGCAATAAACCTGACTGGGTCACTTACAACTGTGACAGCGGTGGAACAGTGGTTTGAAGAATGGAAGATGCCAACAGCATCTGCCACTAGAAGTGGAATGTGGTCTGGCTTACTAAAAAAAAAGAAGGTTTCCTAGAAGGGGTAGAAGTGGTCCCTGCACTGTCCCTACTCCTCAGGAACCTTTGCCTGTCTCTAAGCACTGTCTCTGCCAGACGGGGAACATTTCCCTATGCTAGCCACTTGCATAAAGCGCACCAAGCCTGGGGGCTGAAGTCCTAAACGATCTCTGTCTGACCCAAGATAGATGCCAGAGTCACATGGGGCGCTTCCATCCAATTGGATAGCAGCCCCCTGTGACCAAGGAAATCATAGAGGAACCAAGGTCCCTCTGACTTCCTCTCCCAACTGCATTGCCGCTGTGGTCCAGAATACAGATTGCACCTGCCTACAAGCTGGTGGTAAAATTTTCCAATGAGGACGTCTATTCTGCAGAGAGCTAATTGGTAATATCCCCTTACTATAGAGACAATTTCCTTCACTTTTTGTGGTGTCAGGAAATGATAAGGAACCTCCCCAATAAGACACAGCCAGAAAAAAAAAAAACCACACACATAGGGGTTTAACCCTGAACTACTATGTTCAAATCTAAAATGCCCTGCACTGCTTTGTCTGTTGGTGCTCTTCCAAAATGTTGGTGCTTTGTCAGCCCATTCAAACTGAATAGTAGAGAAGTTTTGGAGTGTCGTTACCTACTAGACATGTGCATTCGTTTTTGTCCGAATGCATTTTCGTCCAAATTTTTGGTATTTTCGTTATCGTTTTAACAAACGATAACGAAAGTGCAGAATCCGAAAAACAAAAGATCCGACATAAAGAAATGCTTTATTTTCGTTTTCGTTGTGACAACAGTTCGATATAGATAGGAGATTTGACGCTGACAATAACAATCTGTGTCCATCGAACCTGTGGTCGAATGTGCCTAACCTTAACTATATTAGTCCAAAATTATTCTACATAGAGAGAAAAGATTTGACGTAGAGAGAAAAGATTTGACGTAGAGAGGAAAGATTCGACATAGAGAGAAAAGATTTGACGTAGAGAGAAAAGATTCAACGTAGAGAGAAAAGATCCGATGTAGAGAGAAAAGATTTGACGTAGAGAGAAAAGATTTGACACAGAGAGGAAAGATTCGACGTAGAGAGAAAAGATTCAACGTAGAGAGAAAAGATTCGATGTAGAGAGAAAAGATTTGACGTAGAGAGAAAAGATTTGACGTAGAGAGGAAAGATTTGACGTAGAGAGAAAAGATTCAACGTAGAGAGAAAAGATTTGATGTAGAGAGAAAAGATTTGACATAGAGAGAAAAGATTTGACGTAGAGAGAAAAGATTCAACGTAGAGAGAAAAGATTTGACATAGAGAGAAAAGATTTGACGTAGAGAGAAAAGATTCAACGTAGAGAGAAAAGATTCAACGTAGAGAGAAAAGATTTGACATAGAGAGAAAAGATTCAACGTAGAGAGAAAAGATTCAACGTAGAGAGAAAAGATTTGACATAGAGAGAAAAGATTTGACGTAGAGAGAAAAGATTCAACGTAGAGAGAAAAGATTCAACGTAGAGAGAAAAGATTCGACATAGAGAGAAAGTATTGCTGCTGGAATTGGGTGGAATTGCAGCTAAACTATACAGAGTCATACAGTTTAGCTGCTCCGTCGAATCTTCTTTGAACATTCGACAGACACCATAAGCCTTCAATGACAGATTCGACCTTAATTCATTTGGATTTTCGGACGAATGCAATTTTTAACGAAAAACTAAATACATAAAAACGAATTTCGGGAGTAACTAAATGCATTTATTTTTCTGACGAAAACGAAATTCCGAAACAAAATATTTCAGTGTGCACATGTCTATTACCTACTACATCAGTCTGCTGGGTTGGGCTGCCACCTCGGGGTGCTTAGGGCTAGTGACTCTGGATGAGCATGGAAGCCAGATAAGCTAGCATTTTCGAAAGGAGAGACCAGTAAATCCAGCTGCCATGTTCCCTCCCTGACAAGTCAGGAACAACTTTTTGGCAACAACAAAGATTTATACAAAAGTCACTCCAGGTAATGTTCTTGACAAGTCCAGAGTAGTTCTTATTTGTGTGATGGCTCTACATTTTCATGCGTTCTGCTAACACATACCTCCAGTGAATTTCACAGTTACCAACTGCTTGCGAGATGTATTTCTCTGACAGATGAAATGCAAATATTATTTCTTTCGCACACAGACACAAAAGTTCAATGCAGTCCTCCGCTTGGTAAACAGGGACGGAAAATGTACCTCACGCCTTTGCTCCACGGCGGATAAACATGCCATTACAGAGCGACATCTGGATGGTTCAAACTTTAGCAAGGCAGCAGCGAGAGCCCATCAAAACACAGAGCCGGTAATTTGGCGTCTTGTTGCCTAGCAACCTTCTTTATACATGCAAAACACATTTGCAAAAGTTGGACAGCTTACGAGGGCTGCTGGGTTTTATTGAACGAAGAAAAAAAAAAAATAAATAATAATCTGCTGAGATCATTTTTTGAAAGGATATGTAATCTCAGTTTCCATTTTAGATCCTTTTATTTCTCTTAGTCCTCAAGGTTAAGTATTCTAATTCATTGTTCATAGAGACTGGGAAACTGGAGGTTAAGTCAGGCAAGTCAGCAATAATACCATTCCCAAAAACGAGCCAATAAGTTTACAATCCAACAGACGTCTTTTAAGATTCTGGTCGTGTTGATTCATGGTTCCAATACTTGGCTTTATTTAGGAAGTGGTGCTCATTCGGGATTATCGTACACTGGACAGTCTTACCATATGTTGCGAATTAGCCTGATGAAGTTTATTGGACATGTCTATTGTATATCTAAGCATCCAAAACAAAATTTTTATTGTGTATATTACTTTTAAGCATCTTGTTTATTTGAGCTGGTTGTTTTTTTTTTTTTTCTCACAAGCTTTCATCTTTCGAGAAAGTACCGGCCAAGGGAGGAATAAAAGAGATGTCCAAGGGGTTAGCTATAAACATGCTCCTCAAGTATAGTCCTAAGGACAACAAAAAATGGTTTTCTAATCAGATTGAAACATCATGGGGAAAAGGACATCTGCCGTCTCACCATGACCCTATAAATAGCTTGGCGATTTAGCTCGGGTCGTAAAATGTCACCTTAACAGGATGGATTGGCTTGTATACATGGCAGAAAGAATGCACAAGTGCAGGGAGGAAGGAGAACCCACTAACAGAACTATTTCCAGTTTTGAAAGTAATGCCATGCCATCTGGATGAGCGGTTTCCACAACACATTCCAGGGATATTTTTTTCCAAACCTCTGATGTGGAAATGAATTTATAAACTTTGAGGTTGGCATGCGATGCCTAACATGAAAAGGAGAGACAGGGGTTTGCGTGTAATCCATTGGAAATTGACAGCGCTGTCAGGCTGCAAGGCCGCCCATGAACGGATTTGTCTGGGTCACTGGTGGCCAATTAACCTTGGGATTAAATCTGAACGGCCATACAAACTACTCCTTAGTACAGCAGTCAGTGCACAAAGAGCAGTTGTTACAGAGGAACTTTGAGAGCACTTACTATTATACTCTAATGATTTAGCAGAGACGAGCTTTTATATCCCTTGGTGCTGAAATAGCTGAGATTAGATTGATTTGAGATATAAGCGAACGTTTCTGTACTTAGTTGACTGAAACCAGGATTGTGAATACCACGCTATGTCCCCCATACCATACCTCCCAACTCTTATGCCGCGTACACACGGTCGGAATTCTCGTCGGAAAAAGCTCTGATGGTTTTCCCGTCGGAATTTCGCTCAAACTGTCTTGCCTACACACGGTCACACCAAATTCCGGCGGTCAATAACACCACGGCATACAACACGTTCGACTGCACTATAAAAGGGAAGTTTAATGCTTCTGAGCATGCGTCGAATAGTTTCCGAGCATGCGTCGGAATTTTGCGTGTCGGAATTGCATACACACGATCGGAAAATCCGATAGAAAGGTTTTCCGTCGGAAAAATTAAGAACAGGTTCTCAATCCAAAGTCCGTCCGAAATTCCGACAGAAAAAGACCAATGGGCATACACACGGTCGGAAAATCCGATGAAAAGCTCCCATCGGACTGTTTCCATCGGAAATTTCGACCGTGTGTACGCGGCATTATGCCGCGTACACACGATCGGAAATTCAGGCAGAAAAAGACTGATTTTGGTCGGAAAATGCGACTGTGTGTATGCTCCATCGGACTTTTGCTGGCCGAATTTCCGCCAGCAAAAGATTAAGAGCAGGTTCTCAGTTTTTCGGTCGAAAAAAAGTTCAGATCGGAAAATCTGATCGTCTGTAGCAATTCCGACGAGCACAATTCCTACGCATTTTTGGAAACAATTCGGCGCATGCTCGGAAGCATTGAACTTCATTTTCTCGGCTCGTTGTAGTGTTGTACATCACCGTGTTCTTGGCGGTCGAAAGTTCAGGGAACTTTTGTGTGACGTGTGTATGCAAGCCAAACTTGAGCGGTATTCCGTCGGAAAAAACATCCAAGATTTTTCCGACGGAAAATCTGCTCGTGTGTACGCAACATTTGAGATAGGAACGAGGGACACCTATGTAGGGCAAAAGTATTTAGGCATAGGACAGACCCCTGCCACACCCTTTTAAAGTGTTACTAAACCCAGGAGCCTGCATTCACTATATCTGGTCTCCCACAGTACACAGAACATGGAAATTCAATTATTTTAGTGAATATAAACTGCTAAATACCTTCTCTCATCAGCAGTATATATATATATATCAGTCTTGTGACTTCTATTAGTGTCTGGTTAAAGCTTGTAGGAGGAGTTTTCATTCCCCTCTGGCTGTCCTATGAGGTTGCATGACTACTGATCCTCTGCCTGGACAGTGCTGATTGGCCCTGTGCCGATCACATGCACCCTCCCAAAAATATATAAAAAAATCTCTAGCAATACACACCAAACTGAGCATGTGCACAGTGCCCCCAATGCTCTGTAGTATCAGGAGATATTTTGGGGACAGAGGAAGGAGGAGGTAGATCAGGGAAGACAGTCTTTTACACAGTGCAGAGGATTAACCTCTAATGCCGCGTACACTCGGTCGGGATTTCCAATGGAAACAGTCTGATGGGAGCCTTTCATCTGATTTTCTGACCGTGTGTATGCCCATCGGTCTTTTTCTGTCGGAATTTCCGACGGACTTTGGATTGAGAACCTGTTCTTAATTTTTCAGACGCAAAACCTTTCTATTGGATTTTCCGATCGTGTGTATGCAATTCCGACACGCAAAATTCTGACGCATGCTTGGAAACATTCCGACGCATGCTCAGAAGCATTAAACTTCCCTTTTATAGTGCCGTCGGACGTGTTTTATGCTGCGGTGGTTGACCGTTGGAATTTGGTGTGACCGTGTGAGTTTGAGCGAAATTCCGTTGGAATTCCGACGGGAAAACCATCAAAGCTTTTTCCGACGAGAATTCCGACCGTGTGTATGCGGCATTAGGTTCCACAGTGAGTCTAACAAGCATGTTCACACTAGTGCAATGCCAGACATCGCATGTGATTCGCACTGCATTGCTGTGCACATCACATGCAATGTCTGTGCGATGCAAATTCAACCATACAAAAATGGTGCCGGACCCTTTTTTTGGTCCGCACTGGAATCGGATCGCATGGGTGTTCACACCCAAGCAAATTCGATTCCTTTACCATTTACCATTTCACAGTTCGATCTGCAAACCAATTTGGGGGCGTCATTAACTTGACATTGACACCGCAGTGGTTCACAGATGCCAGTGTGAACCGCCTGCGATTCAGGTGCAATGCGGGAACCCGCACAGGAATCGCAGGTTGTGATTCCCGCATCGCACCAGTGTGAACCGAGCCTAAAGGAGAATTATACAAAAAAAAAATGAATAACTAAACCCACAAGTGTTTTTTTTTTTTTAACACTACTATTCCTTTATATTGGCTTTTGAAATTTATAAATGCAGCAATTTAGAAATTGGATGAAAGGTTTAGCACTGGAAACACTTTTTGATAGATAAAAAGTGCATTTTATATACAACTATATAAATCAGACCAAAATGAGGGACAAATGAGGAGGAATGAGGGACAGAGGGACATTGCTCCAAATCAGGGACAGTCCCTCGAAATCAGGGACAGTTGGGAGCTATGCCCATACACTGAGGTTCTGCAGTGGGCACTTATCCTTTACATCGCTGGGTGTGTAGTTCCTTTCTAGCCTTCACTTTTTCCTTTTGACTCTATTATACTCATCTAGGCAGATAGATTAAAGGGTAATTCTACCCAGAACCTAAAATCTCATTTTGAGCTTGTGTCTCATCTGTGGGATGTGGAAATATGCATGAAAGCATACTTTTTACCACACATTACTACAACATATGGTCAGCTGTGGTCACAAAGATGAATTCCACCTCGTCCAAGCAGGGAAGATGTTGCATTTGTTTTCTTTTTTAGGCTTTCTTTCTTTTATTTTCATCTGGTGATCCAGCCAGCAAGTCTGTTGTTTTCCAGAAGAATAAACTCTCTTCCAGATGTATCAGTTACAGGGATGAGACAAACCATTTAACACTGACAGGGGTGCTTACACTGATCAGCTTTTATTTATTTATTTATTTATTTATGTAAAACCTTTGTTTTAGTGGGTTTAAATAACATAGTTACATAGGTGATGCCCTGGCTAACTATCTAGCCCTGTAAAGAGAAAATCAGTATACATACCTTTTCTGTAGGCGGTCCGTCCCGATCTCATGCGGCGGAAGCTCTGCAGAGGACATGTCTGACAACGGCTGTGAAATGAATGGGAAGTGACGTCACCCATAGACTTACTATGGGGCTTTCATTGACAGAGGTGTCCTCTGCACCCACCTACACAGCGAAACCACGGCTGACAGCTCAGCGTGGGATCAGAGCTTCTGCCACTGGTCGGATCGCCTGCAGAAAAAGTATGTATACTGATTTTTTTCTTTACAGGGCTGGGTGCACATGTGGAGCCGGCACAGAGTGCACAGCGGGAACCACTGCTACTGTGAAGTATTAGTAGAAAACACTTGACAGGTGGATGAGGTTTAGCATGTCCCTCTTAATGCAGATTACAGAGAAGGTGTACATTGTAACATGGAACCAAGAGTTAACTGAAGAACAGTGGTGGCCCGTTCATACGGTGCGCAGGGGCGCCGCCCCCCTAATCCATGCACCTGGCTCCTAATCTGCATGCAGGGTGTCGAACGCATTGATTTCAGTGGGGTTTTTTCTTTTTTTGAAGCCCATGATTAGAGCATGAGGCTCTAATTGGCTTCAAAAAAGGGTGGGCTCGGGACGCACACCCACTTGTGTGACAATAGTGAATTAATATTTGCTATTGTCTTCCTGCTTCTCCTCTTCTCCTCCCGGACAATCAGAAAGCGGGTCCTGATTCCCGATTGGCCAGAGAGTCTTAGGACACCCTGGCATTGGTTTTCTGCCCCCACCCCCAACAAAAAAAAATATTGAGCACCAGCCGCCACTGCTGGAGAAAAGTTGCAGTGCAAGTGTACATAGTGTACATTCATCTCTAAGAGGTCCTCCTTAAGCTTGAGTACTCTCCAACGGCAGCCTCAGCCATGTTTCCCAGGGCATTGATACAAATGGCACAAAGCAAAGATATCCCATGTGTAGTAAAGAGACCCTGTATAAAGTGTCTGTCAATCACAGATCGGAGTAAGGGGTCGATTCCGGCCCCTTAAAATGTGATCAGCTGTCAGCCAATGACAGCTGATCACGTGATGTAAACAGAAGATCGTTAATTTTTTTTTTCTTCTCATGCTGACAGCATGAGGAGAAAAAAAAAACAATCACTGACTTCTGTTGAAGGGACATCGGTCCCAAAGAGGAGGAGCCTAAGCCTCATATGTGCCCACCAGTTCCGCCTGCCAGTGGCACAAATCAGTGCCCACAATGCCACCAGTACATAAGTGCCAGCAATCAGTGCCACCTATCAATGCAGAGTGCCACCTATCAATGCCCACCAGTGGTGCCAATCAGTTCCTCATCAGTGCCACCTAGCAGTGCTGCCTATCAATGTCACCTACCAGTGGCGATCAGTGCCCATCACTGCCACCCATCAGTTCCATCACTGCCACCCATCAGTGTCACCTATCAGTGCCACCTATTAGTGCTCTTCAGTGCCACCTATCAATGCCCTTCGGCGCCGCCCATCAGTGCCACCCATCAGTGCCACCTCTCAGTGTCCACCAATGCCACCTATCAGTGCCCACCAGTGCCGCCTATTAGTGCCCATCAGTGCCGCCTTATCAGTGCCCATCAGTATAGCCTCATCAGCGTACATCAATGAAGGAGAAAAATTACCTGTTTGCAAAATGTATTAACAAAATATAAAACGGTTTTGTATTTATTTAAAAAAAATTGGTCTTTTTACATTTTTTTAACAAAAAATAAAAAACCCAGAGGTGATCAAATACCACCAAAAAAAAGCTCTATTTCTGGGAAAAAAATTATAAAAATGTAATTTGGGTAAAGTGTTGTATGACTGCGCAATTATCATTCAAAGTGCGACAGCTGAAGATTGGTCTGGGCAGGAGGGGGGTTTAGGTGCCCAGTAAGCAAGTGGTTAATTTGTATCTTATATCTTTGTTGTATGTCTGCCTGGATAACTCCCGGTATTCCTGGAGCCCCTTCCCTTCTTATGAACACTGTGATTAGCACCCCTGCCATCAGAAGACTCTGTGCCATAACCCAGGCTGAACAAGTAATAATATTGTATGCGCCCCCTGCTATGACCTATGCAGCAGATATAACCTCCGCCAGTTATGAATTCTCCCTTTAATACGGAATGTACACGCAGGTTGAATTTTTTTGGCACGGATCGTCTCTTTATATAAAATGTGTAAATCTTCCTGCCTGCCTTAAGTAAAAAAAAAAAAAATGTGTTTCCACCCCAGCTTATGATAAGACTTTCTCTCTGAACTCTAATACCTCTCTGTGGGTGCAAAAATTCAAATTCACGTCTTAGCCACGAACCACAGGAGCAACATTACCCACGCCTTTCCTCAAGGCTTTGGGCGCCCTCTCAAATAGAAAGCAGCCGTCCAAGATTCAAGTCAGCCAGCTGAAGAAATCCTCCAGGGTCCCGTATAAACTTTCTCTTGCAGAACTGACATTTGCAATCTCCTCCACCCAACCTGTGCAGCTCAGTTGTAAACTGCTCGGCGTGACCCCAGGCGAAACACAACGGGCTGCCAAAAATAAGCCAGGAGCCATGCTGTATAATGATCCGAGGGTTTGATTTACTCGGTCATTCATTGGGTTACTTGTTTAGATTGATGTAATAAGATGCAATTTAAAGCAAACTTAATTAGAATAATAAAAAAACATATCTTCTGCTATGCAGATCCCTCCTGAGTATGGTTGCCACCTCACCCCTTTAAACCCGAACACATATTAATTACACAGGTTCTGTGGCTGATTAAGGTGGCAATTAAGCTCACTTGGTGTCTTATCTGCATTTAATTAGCCTCAGAACCCGTGTAATTCAAAGGTGTTCGGTTTAAAGGGATGAGGTGGCAACTCTACTCCTGAGCTCTCCCTAGGGTTGCCACCTCATCCCTTTAAACCCGAACACCTATGAATTACACGGGTTCCTGAGGCTAATTTATTGCAGATAAGGCACCAAGTGAGTTTAATTACCACCTTATTCAGCCACAGAACCTGTGTAATTAATATGTGTTCGGGTTTAAAGGGATGAGGTGGCAACCCTAGCTCCCCCCCCCAACTGTTTATGCAAAGAGCAACTTACTAAAAGTCAGAGCGTAACCATACCTAGAGTTGCCACCTCATCCCTTTAAAACCAGACACATATTAATTACACAGGTTCTGTGGTTGATTAAGGTGGTAATTAAACTCACTTGGTGCCTTATCTGCAATAAATTAGCCTCAGAACCTGTGTACTTCATATGTTTTCGGGTTTAAAGGGATGAGGTGGCAACTCTAACCATGCCTCTAGGCCAGTGATTGGCGAATGACCTTGGCACCCCAGATGTTTTGGAACTACATTTCCCATGAGGATCATGCACTCTGCAGTGCAGTTGAGAATCATGGGAAATTTTGTTCCAAAACATCTGAGGTGCCAAGGTTCACCATCACTGCTCTAGGCTTTATCCAATGCCGGATGCCCAAGCCACCTAGCATGAGGCCCAACCATCTCCATAAGGAGGATGTGTGCAGGTACAAGCACCCCTCATCTAATACTGGATATATATCAGGTTCCCAGTCTCTGTATCTGGTCCAGCATCTCCCAGCTTACTATTGGCCCATCACCATTATGGGTCCCATCACTAATGAATAGCCCAATAGTGGGGTGGAGGAAACAGAACCAGCATCCTAGAACCACCCCATGTTTTTTTTTTACCCCTACTTACTGGGAGGTGGGTACTACACATTTTAGATACTCACCCACCCAGCGGATCCAGCATTGCCAAACGGTAGACTTTTTCGGTCATGTCCCTTCGACAGAAGCCGGACGTTCTGCCGCCTTCTGTCGGACTGGCTGCCGTACACATGGGCCGAATGTCAGCTGGTTTCAGTTGAACCGTCCGATACCGCCCAATATTCGACCAGTGTGTACGGGGCTTTAGGACCTTAGATTGTAAGTTCTTTAAGGGCAGGGAGTGATGTGAATGTACAATATACGTATATACTCGAGTATAAGCCAAGTTTTTCAGCACATTTTTTTTGTGCTGAAAATGCCCCCCTCGGCTTATACTCGAGTCAAGCACTTTTCTGCAGAGAATGACATCTTGGGGCCACTTGGTGCTAGTGAGCCCAAATTTGGTGTGCAAACCCAGTGGAACTAGCACTATAACATATCCAAAGCTGGGGTTCCTAGAGATACGGGGCCCAAAAGTCGGTTCGGAAAATTTAATTCTCTGCTGCAGAAAAGTATATCTCGGGGCCACTTGGTGCTAGAAACCCCAGCTTTAAATATGTTGCAGTGCTAGTTCCACGAGGTTCCTAGCAACAAGTGGCCCCAAGATACAGGGCTCCAAAGTCGGTCAACTGTGTCCATCTGCAGCAATGTCATTTTGGGACCCTTTGGTCCAGAGACCCCAAATTTTGGCTGCAGCTAGGGGGCATCTAGGAACCCTTAACTACCAAGTTCGGGGGACCTATGGCTGCAAATGGGCACAGAGAGGCATGCAAGTGGGCACAGTGAGGCTGCAAATGGGCACAGTGAGGCTGCAAATGGGCATTGTTGACCCTCTTTTCCACTTACAGTAGTTGCACATTTCTCACCCTAGGCTTATACTAGAGTCAATACGTTTTCACAGTTTTTTGTGGTAAAATTAGGTGCCTCGGCTTATATTTGGTCGGCTTATACTCGAGTATATACAGTACATTATATTACCAAAAGTATTACACGCATGAACTTTAATGGCATTCCAGTCTTAGTCATCAATGTCTTTATGGACCTTGCTTTGTGCACTGGTCCAAATCATTTGGTGGAGGGGGGATTATGGTGTGGGGTTGTTTTTTAGGCGTTGAGCTTGGCCCCTAAGTTCCAGTGAAGGGAACTCTTAAGGCGTCAGCATACCAAGACATTTTGAACAATTTCGTGATCCCATCTTTGTGGGGACAGTTTGGGGATGGTCCTTTCCTGTTTCAACATGACTGCACACCAGTGCACAAAGCAAAGTCCATAAAGACATGGATACGCAGAGTCCTGACCTCAACCCAACAGAACACCTTTGGGATGAATTTGAGTGGAGACTGCAAGGCAGGCCTTCTGGTCCAAAATCAGTACCTGACCTCACAAATGTGCTTCTGGAAGAATGGTCAAACATTCCATAGACACACTCCTAAACCTTGTGGACAGCCTTCCCAGAAGAGTTGAAGCTGTTTGTAGCTGTAAAGGGTGGGCCAACTCAACATTGAACCCTACGGACTAAGACTGGGATGCCATTAACCACTTCCCACCCAGCCACTGTACATATACGGCCGGGTGGGAGCCGTCTACTTCTGAATGGACGTTCCGGAACGTCCTTCAGAAGTAGAGGGATCGCACGCGCGCGTGCCCGCGCAGCAGCGCGATCCCGATGAGGCCGTGTCACCCGGACACGGCGCATCTCGGATCGGCAGGAGGGCTCGTGATTGGCCCTCCTGATCACATGACGGCCGTGTCGAATCACAGCCGTCATGTGATGTAAACAAACAGCCGGTTGCTAGGCAATCGGCGCTCCTCTCCTCGCACGGAAGTCGTCGGCGAGGAGAGGAGAGCGAATCGCTGCAGCTGGATGGTGATCAGTGAGTATTAGCTGTTTTTTTTACAGCTTTTTACTCACTGATCACCAGTGTAGTGTCCCCACAGTAAAACACACATGTCCCCACAGTAAAACACACATGTCCCCACAGTAAAACACACATGTCCCCAAATAATAAAAACACATGTCCCTCACATATGTCCCAGTAAAATAACACGTGCCAATGATTATCTGCACACATATGTCCGTGATCACCTGCACACACCTGTACATGATCATTTGCGTACATATGTCCGTGATCACGCGAACCAATTATTATACACTTAACGGAATTTTTTTTACAAAAAACATGTAGCAGAATACATTTTGGCTTACATTTATGACAAAATTAGATTTTATTGGATTTCTTTTAAAAAAGAAAGGAGAAAATATTGTTTTTTTTCAAAATTTCCGCTATGTTTTCGCTTATATCGCAAAAAAAAAAAACGGAGTCGCGAATAAATACCACCAAACTAAAGCTCTATTTGTGCGAACAAAATGATAAAAAATTCATTTGGTTACAGCATTGCATGACCGCGCAATTGTCACTGAAAGTGCGAGAGCGCTGAAAGCTGAAAATTGGTCTGGGCAGGAAGGGTGTTTAAGTGCACAGTAAGCAAGTGGTTAAAGTTCATGTGCATGTAAAGGCTGGCGTCCCATTACTTTTAACAATATAGTGTATGTACATTGACGCAGTAATAAAGAAATAAATAAATTCCCACCGCACACGTTCCTAGGATGGGCTGAGAAATAAATGAGTACTGCAGCAACAGCCCTACGATAGACTGGTAACCTGAAGGATTCATGTATATGTAAACATTACTTGAAGATCCATGGTGTGCTGGCAAATATGTACGTTGAGCGCACAAAGGAATGCATGACAATGGACCTGCCTAAAGATTACAAAAAAAAAAAAAAAACGCACAGCCACGCACACATATAGATCTAAATGGGCCATGAAACTAAAATCCCAGCATACCTCTGGGAAGCAGGGAATGCTGGTACCTGTAGCTCTCCACCGGCTAGACAGGAACAGGCTGCTGAGCTATATTAGAGAATATTTTGCTATAGCTTCAGGTGTAAGTGTGCGATGTCATGACTTAGGAATGCCTGAATCCCGCCTGGATGAAAACATGCTTGGCACGTTTGGTTGAACGAACGTTCTCCTTACTCCAACTAATATACTCTGAGTGAAGCAGGGAAAAAAAAATCTGAAGTCAGTGGGGGGGTTTCTAATGTCAATTCTCTCCATTTGTAGGGCTACCAAGCAAGATATCATTAAACAAGAGACCTGAGAAGCTGGGCACTGCCCTGGGGAATATGTACCAATGCCAACATTAAGAAAAACAGTGTTTCCCCCTACAAGGAAAGGTCAGCTTTCCCTAATGGTGGCCATATACTCTTCCATAAAGGATCAATTATTCTTCTGATTGATCTCTTCCGATAGGAGTAATTGATCTAATCGACAACCAATTTAACCGATATGCCACACGCAGTGGATTTTTTTGATACTTAGAAAATAAAATAAAAATATTGATCACATCTCTGCTTTCAACATGCAAAATCATAATCTGATTGATCAACATACGATTGACCAAAGCATCTCATTGCTGCTGATCGATGAAAAACGACAGAAAATGTTTTGCTATGGTCGATCCGTTTTATTTGATCAAATCAGGTCTGTATTGTTCGGGAAGGAAGGTTATTTACAATTGGATTGCGCGCAAATTTGATTGTTCTGGTCGATCGGAAAATAAACTCATATCGCGTATGGCCACCATAACAGCTCCAACACACTCTGACAATATGGCTGCCGTGAGCCCACCCTTTTATAGAGAGGGGGCTAGGTTATCCATTCCTTCAAACGATTGGCTCTGGGAGCTGATCAGGGAGGAGCCCATGCACTGCAATATAGGTTGTATCATTGATGGCGACAAACCTTTTGGCCAAAAGGTTTGCGATTTGCGCATCTCTAACATAGGATAAAAAAAACTGAAGACAATATTTCAGCTGACAGTAAGGGTTGGGGATCGGGCATTGGTGGGAACATCGGGCAGCGGCGGGGATCGGGCATCGGCAGGCACATCGGGCAGCGGCGGGGATCGGGCATCTGCAGGCACATCGGGCAGCGGCGGGGATCGGGCATCTGCAGGCTCATCGGGCAGCGGCGGGGATTGGGCATCAACGGGCACATCGGGCAGCGGTGGGGATTGGGCATCGGCAGGCACATCAGGCAGCAGTGGGAATTGGACATCGGTGGACATCAGGCTGCGGCAGGCATCGGGCAGAGGCTCCTGTGTCTTCTCCTCCTCGCTTCCACCGTGCATCTCCTCCCCTCCTCCTAGGCATCCAATAGGATCGCCTGTCCTTCCAGCCAATCAGGTGACAGGTATCAGACCCGCTTCCCGATTGGCCAGTAGGAGGATCAGTGTTGCAACAGCAAGTATTCATTCGCTGTTACAAAACAACTGGGTGGACTCCAGACGCAATGTTTTGCGCCCCGCGCCCACCCTATTTTGAAGCCTATTAGAGACTCTGGCTCTAATCAGGTGCTTCAAAAAACACACCCCTGCCATAGGAATTCATGCGGCCGGCATCCTGAAAGGGGCCTGGCGCATGGCTAGGGAGGGCGGCGGCGTGAATAGGGAAGGTGCGGCCTGTGCGCCCACAATAGACGGACCGCCTCTGCGTTTCATCTGAGGGAAATCCTGAAAACATGACCTGTTGGGGGTACTTGAGGATTGGAGTTGAGAAATAGTGTTCTAAAGGACAGTGGGGTTGATTTTCTGAAGGCAAATAGACTGTGCACTTTGCAAAGCAGAGCTTAGTAAATGAGGTAACGGCTTCACTTTGCAAAGAGTACCCAATCACGTGCAAGGAAAATAAAAAAAAATGCATTTTTGCTTGCACATGATTGGATGATGGAAGTCAGCAGAGCTTCTGCTCATTTACTAAGCTCTGGAGCAACTGCACTTTGAAAAGCGCACAGTCTATTTGCCTTTAGTAAACCCCAGTGTGTTGTTCTGCGTGTTGGGAAAGCATGCGATTTTGCCTTCCTGACACGCAGTAGTGTGAACCTAACATAAGCGTGGAAACCTTACAATAACTTCCCATTTACACCAGAGGTGCTGGCATGCATTGGTGCTGGCATGCATTGGTGTTGGCATGCATTGACCAACCCGTTCCAGCGCATTTCAATGGTAAAAGCAATGTATTTCAGTAGACGCACGCCACAACAATGCGTTTTCCTGATCTATGCTGCTCTGCATTAAAAAAAAAAAAAGCAGACCCTACTTTTTTTTTTTTAAAACATAAGTAATCGCAGAGACGCAAGAGTAAAAACAATCCATTTTATTAAAGTGTGAATGAAGGTAAAAAAGTCTTGCAACCCATCGCACGTTACAATGCAGGTCAAATCGCGTGCGTTTACCTGCGCTCATCGCACACGTTGTAATGTGGATGGACCCTCAAAGAAAAAGTCTGAAGATTTAAATATTATTATTTATTATACAGGATTTATATATTGGTATTGATGACATTTACAAACATGTCAGCGACAGAGAGGCGGGATCGCGCTTTACGATCGGGGAAATTGGCGTTCTTCCAGCAGGTCACATGGTTTTTGGTGACATAACATGAGGGAGAATAACAAGCTGAAAACTGACACTTCTATCTTTGAGGGGGGGTGGGGGATATTTAAGATAATATGGCAGGACTCCTCACATGCTCAGCGAAAAGGTACGCAGCCGCCCCAGGCACTCCATGTGGAAGGAATGTTCGTGTTTATCCCAATTACTCACGGTGTCAGGGAATGTCTCCGCAGTGTAAGAGCAGGGTGTACCGCGCTCTGATTGTATTTTCAAAATAAAATAAATGACTATGTTTAGGAAAACCGAGCTGGGAAGGCTGCGTGTTTCCAGACGAGGAAAAACAAGGCTGAAAAACACCTGCTGGGTATAGGCTGGAAGACGAGCGCCGGGGCAAACGGCATTCCAAAGTGCACGCTCAGAGCCAGTGTGTGGCGTGTCTGCTTTCAATCTACCACCAATGTTCATCGTACCTCTACTATTACAACAAATATAGCTACTACTACCACCAATGTTCATCGTACCTCTACTATTACAACCAATATAGCTACTACTACCACCAATGTTCATCGTACCTCTACTATTACAACAAATATAGCTACTACTACCACCAATGTTCATCGTAGCTCTACTATTACAACCAATATAGCTACTACTACCACCAATGTTCATCGTAGCTCTACTATTACAACAAATATAGCTACTACTACCACCAATGTTCATCGTACCTCTACTATTACAACAAATATAGCTACTACTTCCACCAATGTTCATCGTACCTCTACTATTACAACAAATATAGCTACTACTACCACCAATGTTCATCGTGGTTCTACTATTACAACAGATTTAGCTACTACTACCACCAATGTTCATCGTACCTCTACTATTACAACATATATAGCTACTACTACCACCAATGTTTATCGTACCTCTACTATTACAACAAATATAGCTACTACTACCACCAATGTTCATCGTACCTCTACTATTACAACCAATATAGCTACTACTACCACCAATGTTCATCGTACCTCTACTATTACAACATATATAGCTACTACTTCCACCAATGTTCATCGTACCTCTACTATTACAACAAATATAGCTACTACTACCACCAATGTTCATCGTAGTTCTACTATTACAACAGATTTAGCTACTACTACCACCAATGTTCATCGTACCTCTACTATTACAACATATATAGCTACTACTACCACCAATGTTTATCGTACCTCTACTATTACAACAAATATAGCTACTACTTCCACCAATGTTCATCATAGCTCTACTATTACAACAAATATAGCTACTACTTCCACCATTGTTCATCGTACCTCTACTATTACAACAAATATAGCTACTACTTCCACGAATGTTCATCGTACCTCTACTATTACAACCAATATAGCTACTACTACCACCAATGTTCACCGTAGCTCTACTATTACAACAAATATAGCTACTACTACCACCAATGTTCATCGTACCTCTACTATTACAAGAAATATAGCTACTACTACCACCAATGTTCATCGTACCTCTACTATGAAAAAAAATATAGCTACTACTTCCACCAATGTTCATCGTAGCTCTACTATTACAACAAATTTAGCTACTACTACTACCACCAATGTTCATCGTAGCTCTACTATTACAACAAATATAGCTACTACTTCCACCAATGTTCATTGTACCTCTACTATTAAAACTTCTTTAGCTACTACTGCCAATGTTCATGGTATCTCTACTATTAACACTACTGCAGCTACTGTTGCCAATGTTCATGTTACCACTACTCTTACAACTAGTGTAGCTGCTACTACCACCAATGTTCATGGTACCTTTACTATATGACTGTTGCAAATATTACCACCATTGTTACTGGTACCTTTATTGTTACATCTACTCTTTTTTTCAATCAAATACTTTTTATTAAATGTTTAATTATACAACAAATACACACAAAACATTTCCCACAAATAACCCCACCCAAATATACCTTCCAAAAGTACCTCTACTGTTACAACTACTCTAGCTTCTACCACCAATGTTACTGGTATCTCTACTGTGAAAACTACTGTAGTTACTACCACCAATGTTACTGGTACTTCGGCTATTACTATTCCTGCAGCTGCTAGTACCACCAATATTCGTGGTACCTCTACTATTACAACTACTGTAGCTACTACTACCACCAATGTTCATGGTACCACTATTATTATAATGACTGTAGCTACTACTACCACTAATGCTACTGGTACCTCTACTGTTACAACTACTGTTGCTACTACTAACAATGATCATAGTATCTCTACTATTACTATTCCTGCAGCTGCTAGTACCACCCATATTCATGGTACCTCTACGTGTACAACTACTGTATCTACTAATACCCCCAATGCCCGTAGTACTTCTACTGTTACTACTACTGCAGCTACTACTACAGCCAATGTTCACAGTACTTCTACTATTACAACCACTGCAACTACCACTACTATCATTGTTACTAGTATGTCTACTATTAAAACTACTGCAGCTACTACTGCCACCAATATTATGAGCACCTGTACTACTAAAACTGCTGCTGCTGCTGCAACTACCACCCCCAATGTCATTGGTGCTTCTGCTATTAATACCATTGCAGTAACTAATACCAACACTGTTCATGGCACCTCTACTATTACAACTACAGCAGCTACTACTAGCATCAATTTTGCCAGTAATTTTAACAGCTACTACTACTGCCGATGTTACTGGTACTTTTACTATCATTACCAGTGCAGCCATTACTACCACTAATGTTACTGGTACTTCTGGTACTGGTAATTCTAGTGTTACTACTACTGCAACTACTACCACCACCACTACTGGTATCTCATTGTTATTGTGCCTCCCTGCACAGCCATTCAGTGGGAGGATCAGTGTACTGCTGCTTCTCTACCTGTTACTACTACCAGTAATAATGCTCTGACTACTCTCCCTTACATCCGGCTTCTGACAAACTGCGAGACACATTCTCAGTGTGTAGCTCGGTAACCTCTCACTCAACTCAGTCGACTGATAAAGATTCTTAAGAACTATACACCAACACAATTAACACTCAAAAGAAGAGGCCGTACAAATAGAGAATTGGTTAATGTGCTTACAAGAACTACGCAGATAGGAGGAGAGAGCAGAGTGACAGAGACATGAGCTCATTGGTGTTCTGCTTCTCCTTTCACTGTCCAGTCACAGGCTGGGGCAGGTCCAGAACCACCTGGTCTCCAAGGAAATAGGTTGAATGATGACGGTCATCAGACTGAGGACATCTAGCAGGAGAATAAAAGTACTGCAGGATAAATGTCTCGATTGAGGCTGAATAAACTCGAAATCCTAGGAAACCTTGCTTGACCGGCCAAGGCTATCCTATCATTTTGAGAGGGCATGTGAAGAGAACGGGTATTACAAAATCCTTGAACTGGTGCCAACTTGATCTGTCCCTAAAGCAATAAATCTCTTATTTTTAATAAGATGGAGACTGGTTACTATAGGCAGCAACTCCACTGCTTTTCTTATATTAGAAAGTCATTTCTAGGGATATTTTTCCACCTAAGCCAACAGCTCACCACACTGCTACAGCTGACACCTTGGCATCGCGCCACGTCTAGTACTCTGGGTTCTGCATGTCATTTTATCAAGAATTAAAAACCAAGATAATGGGAACACCTGGCGGGATTTGAATGTAACACTCCATAATAACAGTAGCATTTTATTGTGAAACTGTTGAGTATCAAATATCGCAGACATTTCCAGGGTCAAACAAAGTTACCAGCGGACATCCTTGGTTGGTCTCGGAGATCAGAGCCAAAAACTGCAGTCTACAACAAATTGGGCTAACCACTTCATTTGTATTTTTAGAAGGCATAATAAAGGCAGCTTAACAACAACAGACATTACTGCCCAACTACAGCCAAAACTTCCTTTTTTTTTAGTTTTGAGAAGAATGGATGAGGTTTAGAACCTCTGACGGGTTTTAATTGCTGTTTGTGACCCCCCCCTACTTTGGAAATGTACCCTCACATCTTGTCCTACTGACACCAGTATACAAAATAGGCACACAGGTGCCACCAGAACAGGAAGGCACAGACATCCATAACATCCTAAAATCTGTTTTAACTCTTTACGCTCTACTAGGAAAAAGTGTTTTATTGCTGTCTCGCTAACAAGACTTTTTGGTCAGTGCAGTCTGTCTTTATGTTAATAGATTCCCTCGTATTTACTATTCTCTCTAATAACCATCAACTATAAAAGAAGTGAGAGGACATTCCTCCAGTGTGATCAAAGACAGCAACAAACACCTGACAGGGGTTCTAACCCAGCCTTTCTCATATTTTATTTATTTTTTTTACCCCAGAGGAATAATTTTTAGGTCCCCTGCTAAAACAAGTACATCTGGGATCAGTGTGAAACATGCACCTTATACCATTGGTTGTTAGTGGGAAGAATGCCACCCCCCCCCCCCCTTTACAGTGTGGGTTAGAATGCCCCCTTACACAGTTGGTCAGAGTGGCCTCCTTACAGTGGTGGCCACATTGCTCCCCCCCACAATGATGGTCAGAATGCCCTCCTTACATGGTCAGGATGCCCCCTTACAGAGGTAGTCAGAATGCCCCCTTACAGTGGTGGTCAGAATGCCACTCTTACAGTTGTGGTAAGAATGCCCCCTCCAACAATGATATTAAGAATGGCCTCCTTACAGTCAGTGGTAGTCAGAATGACCCATTACAGTGGTAGTCAGAATGCCAACCTTACAGTGTTGGTCAGAATGCCACTCTTACAGTTGTGGTAAGAATGCCCCCCCCCTTTCCACAATGATGTTCAGAATGCCCTCCTTACAGGGATGGTCAGGATCCCCTTTTACAGTGGTGGTCTGAATGTTACCCTTACAGGTATATTAAAAGATTATTGGTGTTATGCCACTAGCTCTGCCAAAAGCTAGGCAGGTACCACCAGTCAATCAGCCACAGGTTAAGGAATTACTAGACATCTGGAGGAACCCTGGTTGAGAATGGCTGTCCCAACCCTTCCCCACTCTATACAAAACCAACTAAGCAATATAAGTTGGAGTTATCCTTTAAAAAAACAATAACAGTTAAAGCCAAAAAGCTTGCCATCCTCTAAGGTGCCCCGCTTGCCTTACCTCTCTGGTAAACATGATGGCTGACTTGTACAGTGGTGGTCAGAATGTCCCCTTACAGTGGTGGTCTAATTGCCCCACCCCCATGACTTCCTTATAATGGTGGCCAGGTTGCCCCCTCACAGTGTTGGTCTAAATGCCACTCTTACAGGCATATTAAAAGATCATTGGTGTCATGCCACTGGCTCTACCCACATTTAAACAGGCACCATCAGATAGGAGGTCAATCAGCCACAGCTCCACCACTAGACACCTGGAGGAACCCTTGTTACCCACTCTTCCCAAAACCAACTAAGCAATATAAGTTGGAGTTGGGCTTTAAAAAATACCACAATAACAAGATAAAGTACAAAGGCTTGCCAAATTCTAAAGTGCCCCCCGTGCCTTACCTCTCTGGTGAAGAGGATCGCTGCATCGTAGTGCTGGTCATGCTCATCATCTAGCTGGTTGTGCTGGTGCTGCCACTTGCAGAAGTTCTTCAGGGAGGTGGCAGCGTTCTTGCTGACCTCAGGTCCCTTGTCCTTGTCAGTGATCATCACCACCTTCACCACCGCCAATCGAATGTGGTTCTCAATGCTGGGATGGCTGTAGAGCCTGGAAGCGATGGATGCCAAGGTCAGCAGGTAGTGGTGGAGGTCCTTCCCATACTTCTTAGACATGGACTCATCAGCCACCAGCAAGAGCTCCACATACCTGGACTTGGAGATGGACCTCCTTCTCCTGCTCTTCGGCATTGCCCCATCATAGGTCTGGTTGGCTCTAGCAGTGCCCCCCCACCTGACCATGCCCTTGCCTCCATGTCTATGGACATGCTTGCCATGAGTCTCGCAGCTAGCTCTGCTGGGTACCATCTCGAAGCTAAAGCGATCCTTGATGAAGACATGCAGAACCCTCTCGGAGGCATCTCTGTACACCTGCCCCACACCAGCCTGCCCCTTGATCAGGGGTTTAATGGTATAATGGGCATGCTTGACCGCAAAGAACCCATCCAGCCCCCCGCACAGGTTGAAGACAGCCAAGGACTGGGGGCTGTTGTCCACTGTCCCCCTGTAGAAACAGTGCTTGTGGAAGCGATGCTGAGGATGCAGGCGTCCCAGGTACCTGGTGCTGAAATGGGGGGACAGCAGCAGATCGTCCTTCTCCAAGTCCAGGATGAACTTCTTGCCGTCGGCATAGAGGATGTAGCCCACCTTGCCCCCAGCCGCGTAGATCTGGTCAATGTTCTGCACGATTCCGCTCCTCCTCTGATGCTCCTGGTGATGCTTAGGAGAAGCAGGTGGATCCACCAAGCTGGAGGCTGCGGTCCTATTGGAAAGAGCAGCAGCAAAGTGCAACTCAGCAAGCAGCAAGACCAGCAGGTTCAGCACCATTGTCCCCCTCCCTTTTTTTCCCTTTCCTTGAGCAAAAAAAAAAGAAAAAAAAATGCCTAGGCTGGGATGAATCACTAAAATGCCAACAGAAGCCCAGACCGGTTTAAAGTTTCTTTGCACAGCAGCAGCAGCAGCAGCAGCAGCAGCAGCTAAGGTGACTTGCTCCTTGATCCATCCACTGGACAGAGACAGAGAAGCAGCAGCACAGTGGCTTCTTTCTGGCTTGTAGGGTGCTTTAACCCCTTGGAGCTCAGGTACTCTTTTTTGTTTTGTTGAAGCTTGGCTTTGCTCCTGGCTCCTCTGGGTGGACCTCACTTGCTCCTGGCTCCTCTGGATGGACCTCACTTGCTCCTGGCTCCTCTGGATGGACCTGACTTGCTCCTGGCTCCTCTGGATGGACCTGGCTTGCTCCTGGCTCTTATGTTGGGGATGGATCTGGCTCCTCTAGATGGACCTGGCTTGCGCCTGCATTTTTGTTGGGGATGGAGCTTTCTTGCTCCTGGCTCTTATGTTGGGGATGGAGCTTGCTTGCTCCTGGCTCCTCTAGATGGACCTTGCTTGCTCCTGGCTCTTTTGTTGGGGATGGATCTGGCTTGCTCCTGGCTCCTCTAGATGGACCTGGCTTGCTCCTGGCTCTTTTGTTGGGGATGGATCTGGCTTGCTCCTGGCTCCTCTAGATGGAAGCTTGGCTTGTGTCTGACACCTAAGCACAGCCCTCTCCTTCCTTGTCCTCCACACAAGTGTCTGTGAGTTCTCCTCTCCCAGCTGGTGGATGCGAAGCAAGAAGAGAAGAGAGAGATGTGAAGATGGGGAGGAGGAACAATGAATTTATACCGGA
This sequence comes from Lithobates sylvaticus, assembly GCA_028564925.1. NCBI lineage: Eukaryota > Metazoa > Chordata > Amphibia > Anura > Ranidae > Lithobates > Lithobates sylvaticus. The sequence continues at coordinate 59,061,186 of CM053027.1, read as the reverse complement.
ATGCCATTTTAAATGGGAGTCACTGCCTCTTAAAGGGAGAGCTCTGAGCACACCACTCCCTCCCCTCTTGTAATAATCACTCGCAGGGAAAGAGTGTGTGGATGTTTTGGGAGCAGAAAAGAGAGAGAGAGAACACCAGCCTTTCCTTTAATTCTAGTCTGGGCTGTTTCACAACTGTCCTGACTAACAGCTGACTTCACCAGCTACTGAGCATTTTATAGAAGGTTCATGTCCTGTCCTGGAAATTGGGATGTTTACTGGGGACAAGGAGTTTGAGAAATCCTTCAGAAATGTCACTTTGGGATCATTAGATTGTGCAATGCTGAGGAAGGTGCAAGGAGGGGGGGATTTATAGAGACATTGCACCAGGAGGTTCGGAGAAAGAGATCAGGGAGATGGCATTTGCTCTGTGATTCATTAACCACTTCAATACCAGGCACTTTCACCCCCTTCTTGCCCAGGACAATTTTCAGCTTTCAGCGCTGTCGCACTTTGAATGACAATTGCGCGGTCATACAACGCTGTACCCAAACTAATTTTTTTATCATTTACTTCCCACAAATAGAGCTTTCTTTTGGTGGTATTTGATCATCACTGGGATTTTTATTTTTTGCTAAACAAACTAAAAAAGACCAACATTTTTTAAATAAAAAAAAGTTTTTCTTTGTTTCTGTTATAAAATGTAGTTTTCTCCTTCAATGATGGGCACTGATGAGTTGGCACTGATAAGGTGGCACGGATGGGCACTGATGACGATGAGGAGACATTGATATGTATTATTTTTCAATAAATTTATATTTTTGTATTTAAATATGTGTTTCATGCGCCTTAAAAGTCCCAATCCTTGGTTCTTCAATATTTTGTTAATTTAAAGGGATGTGGCGCTATAACTATAGTTTCAGCAATTTAGCTCATAAACTAAACTCTCTCCTTTATTGATATCTAGAACTGATGGGCACTAATCGGCAGCACTGATGGACACCGATAGGTGGCACTGATATACAGCACTGATGAACACAGATAGGTGGCACTGATATACAGCAATGATGGACAGCGATAGGTGGCACTGATATACAGCAATGATGGGCACTGATGGGCACTGATAGGCAGCGCCAATGAATACTGATAGGTGGCACTGATTGGCACTGATAGGTGGCACTGACAGGTGGCAGTAATGGACACTAATAAATGGCACTGATGGGCAGTACTGACGATGAGGTACTGACATGTATTACTGATTGGCACTGTGATGGGCACTGATTTGCACTGTTATGGGCACTGATTGGCACTTGTGTAGGGAATGGATTGTCAGTTTTATGGGTACTGCCTTGCATTAATGATGACCACTGACTGGCATCTGATCTGCACCTCTCATGGGGGCTGTGCTGATAATCTATGTGCTGATTATCACCACAGATCCCCCCCCCCCCCCCCCTCTGACAGGGAGAGCCACCGATCGGCTCTCCCTGTCAGCGCAAACCGAGGAAAGTCATTTACCGGCACCTCCTGGTTCATGCTGTGATCAGCTGTGATTGGTGACAGCTGATCTGTCAGAGGCTCCTTACTACGATCGGAGATGCAGTGTGTCAGACTGACACACAGCACCACTGATCGCCATGTTGCTCGGCGACATGTTATCCTACTGGACGTCATATGATGCCCAGTCAGGATAACTGAACCTCCGCCCCGCCGTCATTCTGCTGTAGGCCGGGCGTTAAGTGGTTAAAGCTTACCTCTGGGGAAAGTAAAAAAAAAAATTCCCTTGTAAGGGAGATGCGCCCACACTGCAAGGGTCAAATGCTCATTTATGTCTAAGGGACTTGGGCAAGCAGTTTTACTTACCTAATCCTGTGGTTGGTCAGCAGCTAGCATGGCAGACTGTCCCTTGGGGGTAGATTTACTAAAATTAGAGAGTTCAAAATCTCCCACTTCCGGCTGACTTCACCGCGGAGAACCCCTTCCCGCTGCCGGGCCATTCACAGCCAGTTCCCTACATTGGTGGTCATTGGGAGAAGGAACCCCTTACATTGGTAGTTAGTGAGAGAAGAAACTCCTTACATTGGTGGTCAGTGGGAGAAGAAACCCCTTTCATTGGTAGTCAGTGGGATAAGGAACCCTGTACATTAGTGGTTGGTGGGAGAAGGAACCTCTTACATTGGGGTCAGTTTGAGAAGGAACCGCTTACATTGGTGGTCAGTGGGAGAAGGAACCCCTTACATTGGTGGTCAGTGAGAGAAGATACTCCTTACATTGGTGGTCAGTGGGAGAAGGAACCCCTTACATTGGTGGTTAGTGGGAGAAGGAACCCTGTACATTGGTAGTCAGTGGGAGAAGGGACCTTTAACATTGATGGTTAGTTTGATAAGGAACCCCTTACATTGGTGATCAGTGGGAGAAGGAACACCTTACATTGGTGGTCAGTGGGGGAAGGAACCCCTTACATTGGTGGTCAGTGGGGGAAGGAACCCCTTACATTGGTGGTCAGTGGGGGAAGGAACCCCTTACATTGGTGGTCAGTGGGGGAAGGAACCCCTTACATTGGTGGTCAGTGAGAGAAGGAACCCCTTACATTGGTGGTCAGTGGGAGAAGGAACCCCTTTTTATTGGTAGTCAGTGGGAGAAGGAACCTTGTACATTAGTGGTTGGTGGGAGAAGGAACCCCTTACATTGGTGGTCAGCTTGAGAAGGAACCCCTCACATTGGTGGTCAATAAGAGAAGAAACACCTTACATTGGTGGTCAGTGGGAGAAGGAACCCCTTTTATTGGTGATCATTGGGAGAAGGAATGGCAGACACCAAAATCTGGTGCAGCTCTGCATAGAAACCTCCACTTGTTGCCTTCTCCCCCCCTCCGCTGCTATATTTAACACCTTTTGGGGAGGAGGGTGGAGAGCCGGTACCTGGTTTTGACAGGATCCCCCATCCCACTGCTGGCTGACTTCATCATGGAGAACCCCTTCCCCACCGCCGGGCCATTCAAAGCCAGTCCCTTACATTGGTGGTCAGTGAGAGAAGGAACCCCTTACATTGGTGGTCAGTGGGAGAAGGAACCCCTTACATTGGTGGTCATTGGGAGAAGGAACCCCTTACATTGGTGGTCAGTGGGAGAAGGAACCCCTTACATTGGTAGTCAGTGGGAGAAGGAACCCTGTACATTAGTGGTTGGTGGGAGAAGGAACCTCTTACATTGTGGTCAGTTTGAGAAGGAACCCCTTACATTGATGGTCAGCTTGAGAAGGAACCCCTTATACTAGTGGTCAATGGGAGAAGAAACCCCTTGCATTGGTGGTCAGTGGGAGAAGGAACCCCTTACATTAGTGGTTAGTGGGAGAATGAACCTTTTACATTGGTGATCAGTAGGAGAAGGAACTCCTCATATTGGTGGTTAATGAAGTTCCCTCTTTACTGGTGGTCAGTGAAGAGCTCCCTTAGATTGTAGTCAGTGGAAAGGACCCATTTGGTTTGGTGGTCAATGGGAGAAGGAACCCTTTACAGGTTGTCATTGGGAAAAATGCCCCCCTTACACATAGCTAAGGAACACCTGCAGTCCTGCATTTAACATGAGAATGCTAAGTACCGGGCCCAAAAGAGGAGAGCACCAGTGGTCAGGGGAACATTGAATAAGGTAAGTAAAACTTATTTTTTATGTTCCGTTGGACACACATGAGCCTTGAACCCTTGCAGTATGAGGGCAGCCCCTCAAAAAGAGTAATTTTAACATTTTCTTGAAATTCACTTTCATGCTGTCACCACAACAGAAATAGATAAAAAATCTTCCAAGAGGGACAATGGAACTGAAAGGGACAAAGAAACTATTTTCATTATTACTGTGCACGTGCAGAGATGTCCTATGACTTACATTGTGTCTTAAGACAGGAAGTAGAGAGAAAGCTACCCAATGGGACAAACAGCAAAACCAAAAACTTCTCAGGGGTTTTAGTTTATACTCGCCATGTCCGTTCTGATCAGCAGGAGATCCATGAACAGATCCCCCGCTGAATCGGAGCAGACAGGAGTAAATGTTTTTTTGTTTTTTGTTTTCTATAAAAAGAGTAAATGTTACTTTATTTGTGCTGGACAGACTGGGGAAGGTCTATTTTCACTAAGCAGATCTGAGTTCTGTCATGGCTGTCTTATGAAAACGGAAATGGAAGTATTACTTAAAGTGGTTGTAAATCCTTCCATATACTCAGTGCAGTGACTGGCCTTAGGTGATACACAGAGATGAACAAATCCCCCTACATAAGTTGTACCTGTTTATCTGCAGTCTTTTCTTCTCTACATCTATGTGCAGAATTGAAAAAGCTTGTCTGAGTGGTGAGAATACAGGGGGGGCAGAGAGCTGAGATTGCACTCTGCAGATCTCAGTGAAGAGTGAGTGTGACTAGCCTCAGGTAATACACAGAGATGAAATAAATCCTCCTACATAAGTTATACCTTTTCATCTACAGCCGTCTTTCCCCTACAGTGCTTTAAAGTGCAGAATTTACACAGGATCTCTCAGCTCTGAAAAGCACGGGGCAGAGAGCTGAAGTTACATCAGTGAGGAGAGCTCTGAGAGCTGATTGGAGGGAAGGCACCTTTGGCTTGGATGCAATGTGAATAACCTAATATATATATATATATATATATATATATATATATATATATATATATATATATATATATATATATATAATTGTATTTGACTTCACTTTTTATTTTATTCTAGTCCATTTGTATTTCATGTGCATACTGCAATGTATTATACTGTATGTTATGGGGTACTTATTGTAAATTCCTGTTAGTTACTCATAGTAGGGGAGTGGCTACCTGGGTTTGTTTCCTGGGAGGACACCCACCCCTAATGCAGTATGGGGGTCGGATTGACCTAATGAGGGTGGTACAGATTGTGTATCCATACATCTATAAATTTTTGGTGGGTCATTTGGTCTTTTGGCTCTGAGGAAGAGGGTTCTCCCTTGAAACGCGTAAGCCAAGCCATTACGGATGCCATCTGGTCCCCTTGCACCATTGGAATATTTCAGCGGTCCTGGAGGCGACTCGTCTTCGATTTGCTTTGACATGAGTGTATACATCATACTTTTGTGAGTATTATGTACATCTTCTTTTATCTTTTAGTAATTTTTTTTAATGGAATTGCACTAGGTCGGTGCGCCCTTCTCGTGTTTTTGTTGTTTTTCAGTATACAGTAATACCTCGGATTGCAAGTAACGCGGTTTACAAGCGTTTTGCAATACGAGCTATTATTTTAAAAAATTCCTGACTCAGTTTGCGAGCGTTGACTCGCAAAACAAGCAGGATTCAAGCCTTGGGGTTGTGCAGTACCGCATTTGGCCAGAGGTGCTGGTGCGCCGGTGACACTCTGAGCCGTCCGGAGCAGCTCGAAAACACTCTGTTCCCGAGTGTCTCTGAGCCTCTCCATGTGCATCCGAGCGGCTCCGAGCGCTCTCTGAGTGTTTTCGAATGTCTCCAGCATTCTCACCATTTTATTTAAAAGTCCAACTCTAGTTACTATGGGCAACAGCACCACTCCAGATCTGTTTGTTTTAAGCTGGCCATATACTATAGAATCTGATTGTACAATCTTCTTTAGATTTACCAAACAAAGTAATATGAAGATCTACCTAAAGTATCCACTTGCTGACCGGTCCTTTTTCTGACATTCTCTGTTTACAAGAAAAAAACTGTATCTTTACTAAAAAATTACTTAGAACCCCCAAAATTATATATATATATTATTTTTTTAGCAGAGGCCTTAGAGAACAAAATGGCATTTGTTGCAATTTTTGTATGTCACACATTTTTGGGGGAAATTCTGCCCGGCGATTCGTGGGATACCCTTGCGTTCCCCGTTACTTTCAATGGCACCCAAATAGCAGCGTGATTTTGCTGCGAGACATCTGTTGCCAAAAGCTGTTCCAGGACCTCCCGACTTAGATGCCATTGAAAGTAACAGGGATCGCAAGGGTGTCCCGCGATTTGCGGCAATTCGGGAATCGTGGCAGGATCGGGAACGCCATGGTGTGAATGGAGCCTAAACGCCAAAGTAATGACATACAGTGGAACCTTGAATTACGAGCATAATCCATTCCAGGAGAATGCTTGTAATCCAAAGCACTTGCATATCAAAGCAAATTTCCCCATAGAAGTCAATGGAAACGAAGATAATTAGTTCCGCGTTGACTTCTATTACATGCAATACCGCATGTGGCCAGAGGGGGGGGGGGGGCGTCGGAGAGCCTTGGAAATACCTGGGGACAGCTCGGCTGAACTCGGAAAGCCTCTTAAAGGCTCGGAAACACTCGGGAACAGAGTGTTTCCGAGTATTTCCAAGTGATTCTAAGTATTTCTGAACGGCTCTGAACTGCTCCAGGTGTCCCCTGCGCCCCCCGCACCTCTGGCCAAATGCGGTACTGCACACCCAATTAGCTTGAATATGCTCGTTTTGCGAAACAAAACTCGCAAACCGAGTCAGAATAAAAAAAAAAAAGTTGCTCGTCTTTCAAACTGTTTGTTAACCGCGTTACTCGTAAACCAAGGTTCCACTGCATTTTCCCAGTTAGGCGGTCGACAAGTGGGTATCTATTCGGTTCCATAAGGCAGACCCTTAGAGTGGGTTTAGACCGGTGTACTGCGGCTTGGGCGCAGTGCGATTGTATGTGCTGTTTTCCCGCAGTTTTTGTTGCTCTCCCATTTCTATTAGACCGCTCATTTTTATGAAAACACATTCATTGATTGGAATCCACTTCCCCGTGTGTGCCATATCCTTCGAATGGGTTGCCAACTATAGATCAGAAAACACTGATTAGAAAATAAATTGATCATTTATCGCAGCGTGTATGCATAGCTCCCAAATGTCCCTGATTTTGAGGGACTGTCCCTGATTTGGAGCAATGTCCCTCGGTCCCTCTTTCCTCCTCATTTGTCCCTCATTTTGGTCTATATTTCAAATAGTGTTTCCCAGTGCTAAACCTTTCATCCAAATTTTAAATTGCTGCATTTTTCAATTTTAAAAGCCAATATAAAGGAATAGTAGTGGTAAAAAAAAAGCACTTGTAGATTTAAAGCGGTTCTGCACACAATCATATTTTTTTTTTTTTTTTCTACTGCTGTTACAACTAATTTCAGTATTAGTTTAAACTCACTTTTTGGATGTTTGTCCTGTATCCATGTCCGTTTGTTGATCCGTTCTGCACTTTAAAAAAATAAACGACAGAATTTCCATTTTGCTTGTGGGCATTTGAAGCCCACAAGCAATCACTTCCTGTTTCCCATTGTTCCCATGCTGCCATGTTCTACCAGCATGCCTGCTGGTTCCCGCGCATGCGCACTGGCAACAGCGCTGAGTGGCGTAAAAAGCTATGTTGCCATAACAACGGATGGCGTCGGCTATCCGCACTGACTCCTGGGATGAATGACACCAGATCCCGGGAGACAGTGCGGCAACTCAAGGGAAGTGATACGGATCCCCGCACAGACCCCGCCCACAGCCGCAGACAAAGATGGATGAGTGGAGAGACTGCGCTGTAATTAAAAGGTAACACAGGAAAAAAAAAACAAAAAAAATGGCCTTTTACCACTATTTAGATGTTATGTGATAGAATGACCTAATGTTAAATTATTGTGTGCAGAACCGCTAACTTTTTGGGGGGTTATTTCCCCTTTAAGGGGGTGTGGCAGGGGGGCGTATCCTATGCCTACATACGTTTGCTAGTAGGTGTCCCTCATTCCCATCTCAAAATGTTGGGAGGTATGTGTATAGGCCCATACACACGATCGGACTTTTTGACAACCAACATGCAAATTAGCTGTTTTGGACCAACATCCGACCGTGTGTACGCTCCATCGGACCAACTTTTTCCAGGTTTCATCGGACTTTTGTTGGCTGTGCGAACGGACCAACTTTCTGCCAACAAAAGTCCGATGGACCAAAGTCCGACCGTGTGTACACAAAACCAACGGACTTTTGTACAAACCAATGCAGAACCAATGCAAAAGATCAGACAACAATACAGAAGTTGACCAAAGGTGGCGGTAAAGAGCAGAAAAACCAAGTGATTTGGTGAAAGTTGGCTGAAAAAAAAGTCCTGCCGTGTGTATGCAATACCAACTTGGGGCCAACACCCTTTGGACAAAAATCCACAGGAAAGTTGGTCCACGGTCCGATCGTGTGTATGAGGCTTTAGGCACACCCTTACATGGAGCTTCCGATCAGCTCCACCTAAAAACCTCTGGACAGATTTGATCTTACGATCGGTGAGAACGAGCTGCTGGGAGAATTTGGAGAGATGCAGTTTTAAGTTCTCTCCAATTTGTATCAGCGGTTGGTGTGCATTTAATGTGTTTTTCCTGTCTATAGTAACACAAGCCGTCAGGTGATAGATAAGGTGTCACTTAGTTGTTTGTACTGATGGGAAATGTTTACTTAGAAGGGTCTCGGTGCCTTGGCAAGCTGTGCCCCTGGCATCCTGCGACGCTTTCTATTGCAGCTGAATAAACACAAGCCGACCATTTGTCTTGAGAAGTCTTCATCTGTCTTTCATTTTTAAGAGCTGATTATATAACCTTAAGGTAGGTCACCCAGAAATGGATCAGCATGGAAAGTACTATGATAAATGAATAGGAAATTCTTTGAGCGATTCCTATTTACCGAGCCGTACTTTTCCCGGGGAATGAAATTGCAGCAGACAAGTGGATTAGCTGATTACGGTCACTCTTTCAAGTTCTCAGACTCTTCATATTGTTAATTAAAAAGCTCTGAAGAGATTCGTTTCACCAGATTTCCTCCAAAAGATGAGATTCACCTTTCAGTTCAGGCCGGACAATGGCAGCGGTTTTGGGAACTAAGACAAATATTCAGATTATCAAAAGAAAAAAAAAGAAAAATCTTGGTTCAGTGCAACAGAGCACATCGAGCTGGAAATGTAAATGTCATGGCACAATATGGGCGCAAAAGGATTCGCGAGAAGCAAATTCCTATCTGTAGAAGCAATAATTACACTTTACTTATTCAAGTAGGTTTAGACCCAATCATTAAAGCGGATGGCCTCCCTAAAACAAAAAATTACATTAACATTCTCAAAAAAATATTAAAAAAAAACATAAAAAAAAAAAAAAAAATGTTTTAACTTACGAGAAACCCCTGTTGCTAGGCAGTCTTCCTAATCTGCCTCTTCCTATTCCGCGGCGCTGTTTCTTCAGTTCCTCCTCTTCGGTGGGCGGCCCTGTTGTCTTCTGGGAAATGTGTGTGTCCCATAAAACAACAGGGCCATTCACAAAGTGATGCGCGACTCGCGCATGCGCAGTAGGAAAATGGGTAGTGAAGCCACAAAGGCTCCACTGCCTGTTTCCCTTAGTTAGGATGGTGGCGCCGGCACCCAATCTGATGGACGGATCGGCCTCGTGCGGGCCGACTTCGCAGGCTCGCTGGACAGGTAAGTGTCCTTATTAAAAGTCAGCAGCTACAGTGTTTGTAAATGGCTGGACCTCCTCTTTAAGGAGTCTATATATGTATAATGGTCACATAGCTCCCAACTGTCCCTGATTTGGAGGGACTGTCCCTGATTTTGTCCCTCTGTCCTCCTCATTTGTCCCTCATTTTAGTCTGATCTATATAGTTGTATATAGAATGCACTTTTAATCTTTCAAAAAGTGTTTCCCAGTGCTAAACCTTTCATCCAATTTCTAAATTGCTGCATTTGAAAATTTCAAAAGCCAATATAAAGGAATAGTAGTGGTAAATTAAAAGCCCTTGTCGGTTTAACTAATCTTTTTTTTTTGGTTAATTCTCCTTTAAGAGGGTGTGGCAGGGGGCGTGTCCTATGCCTACATATTTTTGCTAGTAGGTGTCCCTCATTCCCATCTCAAAAAGTTGGGAGGTATGCAGTCACATAGCAATTTTACCGGTGAAAGTGCATGCACATTCATTCTGAGACACTATCTGATTCCTCCTGTATTGAATTGTATTGTAACTGTACTGTCTGCCCTTATGTTGTGAAGCACTGCGCAAACTGTTGGCGCTATATAAATCCTGTATAATAATAATAATAATAATTAAGAGTAAATGTTGCTAGAGTATTTCCTGAGCTGTTTCGCATTGATTTAAAATGGAAAATACATAATTTGGCCACTAGATGGTGCTATTTCTCATAATACTCTTGGCCAACTAGTGGCCAAATGTGGTACTTTCTGTTTTTAATCAATGAAAAATATTGGACCAGCACAGGAAATAGTATATTAGCATTCGTTTTTTGCCCCATTCATACAGAACGCACTTCCAGTGGGTGAATTTCTAAGCATTTTTTTTTTTTTTTTGTAAATACATTCCAAAGTCCCCTTTCACATGGGCTGCAGAGTTTTCTGCTCTCTGAATAGCAATTTGCGATTGATTGCTTTTGAATGTGCAGTTGATAGCCGGTTTACATACAGTGCCTTGAAAAGGTATTTATACCCATTGAAGTTTTGCACATTTTGTCATGTTACAACCAAAAACGTAAATGTATTTTATTGGGATTTTATGTGATAGACCAACACAAAGTGGCACATCATTGTGAAGTGGAAGGAAAATGATAAAGGTTTTCAAATGTTTTTACAAATAAAAAAAGTGTGGTGTGGGTATTTGTATTCACCTTTCACTGCAATTACAGGTGTAAGTCTTTTTGGGGATGTCTCTACAGCTTTGCACATCTAGAGAGCCCATTCTTCTTTGCAAAATAGCTCAAAATTTAAATGGAAAAAAAAAGCTTGCCAAAGATTCTCAATTGGATTTAGGTCTGTACTTTGACTGGGTTATTCTAGCACATAAATATGTTTTGATCTAAATCATTCCATTGTGGCTCTGGCTGTATGTTTAGGGTTTTTGTCCCGCTGGAAGGTGAACCACCGCCCCAGTCTCAAGTCTTTTGCAGACACTAACATATTTTCTTCTACGTTTGCCCTGTATTTGGCTCCATATCTTCCCATCAACTCTGACCAGCTTTCCTGTCCCTGCTGAAGATAAGCATCCCCACAACATGATGCTGCCACCACCATGTTTCACAGTGGGGATGGTGTGTTTAGGGTGATGTGCAGTGAGTTTTCCGCCACACATAGTGTTTTGCTTTTAGTCCAAAAAGTTAAATGTTCGTCTCATCTGACCAGAGCACCTTCTTCCACATGTTTGCTGTGATCCCCACATGGCTTCTCGCAAACTACAAACAAGACTTCTTATGGCTTTCTTTCAACAATGACTTTCTTCTTGCCACTCTTCCATAAAGGCCAGATTTGTGAAGAGCACGACTAATAGTTGTCCTTGGACAGATTCTCCCACCTAAGCTGTAGATCTCTGCAGCTCCTCCAAGGTTACCATGGGCCCCTTGGCTGCTTCTCTGATAAATGCGGACGTTGGTATAAAAAAAAAATTGAACAGAGCTCCTTGAGATGTTCAAAGCTTGGGATTTTTTTTATAACCTAACCCTGCTTTAAACTTCTCTGCAACTTTATTCCTGACTTGTCTGGTGTGTTCCTTGGCCTTGATGCTGTTTGTTCACTAAGGTTCTTTAACAAACCTCTGAGGGCTTCACAGAACAGCTGTATTTATACTGAGATCAAATTACACACAGGTGGACACTAATTACTTATTAGGTGACTTCTGAAGGCAATTTTTTTCAGTAGATTTTAGTTAGGGGTATCAGTGTAAAGGGGGCTGAATACAAATGCACGCCACACTTTTTCAGATATTTATTTGTAAAACATTTTGAAAACCATTTATCATTTTCCTTCCACGTCACAATTATGTGTCACTTTGTGTTGGTCTATCACATAAAATCTCAACAAAATACATTTACGTTTTTGGTTGTAACATGACAAAATGTGGAAAATTTCAAGGAGTATGAATACTTTTTCAAGGCACTGTATGTTCAGGAGGCTTCCAACACTTCGAAGAAACACAGGTGGCAATACTATACTCAGACCTCAAATTTTTGCAAGTGGATTTTGAGGTCTCGCGAGTGTAGGATCGAAGGGGAACACAGGTTGCACTGGGGGGGGGGGGCACAGGCTGCACTGGGGGGGGGGACAGGCTGCACTGGGGGGGGGGAGACACAGGCTGCACTGGGGGGGGGGGGGGGGACTTGAAATTTTGAGCCCTGCTATACTTCACAACTGGGATAGCTTGAAATTTTGAGCCCTGCTATACTTCACAACTGGGATAGCTGGACAACATATTGACAACCTATTGAGAATGCGTCTCAGCCTATTGTTTTTGTTTTGAGCACCACACTGGGGATTTTATATTGAATGACCATGCTGTGTTTGACACGTGGTTGTGGCACAGCCCCATTGACTTTAATAGGCAAGTTTGACAGACGGCGACACCTGTCAAACTTGATACGCTGAGTTAAAATTGCTGAACCGCAAAGCACTACTGCCGTAGAAATGTAAACTCTTCCCTCTGGCCACCATGTAACTTTCAAGGTGTGTGGTTGGCGGGCCGGTAAAAACATGGATCCAATTTTTACAGGCACCATCAGTGTGACCTAAGCCCAAAATCTCATAGAAGCTTTAACATGTTAACCTAAACTTATGGATCAGTTATAGAATCGATATAACAAAACCAGACATGTAATTGTCAGCAAAATATGTAGTGAAATGCAAATTAAAATTCTCCAAGGAATATATTCTTTAACTATGTTCCACATGAAAATAATCCATCTACAGTGCCCTTATCCACTGGCCAAAATGCGAGCCACCTAGTCTCACTGTCTTTGGTTGTGTCCAACCATAACAAAGGCCAGCCATACACTGTTCAAATCTTGGCCGGTTCAGCAGGAATCGGCCGAGATTCGAACCCTTAATGGACAGGCTGATTGTACTAAGCTGATCTATCGATCAACTTGGGTACAACTAGCCTGAGAGATTCTCTTGCGATTATCACTAGTGGCTGCTATATACCCATGGTTGCAGGAAAGAAATGTGCACCATGTATGGCCTGCCTAAGTTTGTGTGTTACATAAAACAGCTATCTTCAGGATTGCTCCCAGTGACCCCCTGCTGTAGCTTATTAGCTATGACACTCCTTGTACCCCTAAAGGTTCACGAAGATCGACAGTTGGTTCAGAATGGACACACATATGCTTTTTGATGGCTAGGTGATGTATAACTGGACCGGATTTCTGCCAGCTCCTCGACCATCTAGAGGAAAGCCATTCTTAGCCAGGATTCCGTGGAACCCTGGGGTTCCTCCAGAGGCTGCTTTTATTTCCCACTGACCCCTAATGAAGTGTTTTTAGCAGGGGATCCCTGAGACCTAAAAATTAGTTCAAGGGTTCCTTTGGGGTAAAAAGGTTGAGAAAGGGTAGAATGTGAAAACAAATCTTAAAGTGGAGTTCCACCCAAAAGTGGAACTTCCACTCATTTGTCTCCTCTCCCCCTCCGGTGCCACAATTGGCACCTTTCGGAGGGAGGGGGGACAGGATACCTGTCTAATGCCCCATACACATGGTCGTAAATTCAGCCACAAAATCCTAGTAGCCAATAGGTTTGGTCTCCTAATTTGATCTGAGCATGCGTGGCACTTTGTCCGTCGGAATTCTCTACACACGATCGTAAAAAGTCTGATCGGATTTTGTTTTTTGAAAAATTTGAGAGCAGGATCTCAATTTTTTCAGACGGAAAAAGTCAGATGGAGCCCACACACGGTCGGATTTTCTCTAATGGGACCTGGAGGGGACTCTAACAGATTCTATAATGGACACTGATTGAATGGGCCTCTGTTAGAGAGACCCCCCTCCAGGTCTCATTAGACTCCTTTGAAGACTCCAATGGGTCCTGGAGGGGGGGGGGGGGGCTCTCTCTAACAGAGGCTTTCTAGTGGACACTGTTAGAGAGAGACCCCCTCCAGGTCCCATTCAACTCTGTTGTAGTCTCTAATGGGGCCTGGAGGGGACACTTTCTAACAGACTGTCCAATGGACACTGTTAGAGAAAGAGCCCCATCAAGGTCCCATTAGACTCTGTTGTTAAACAGTGTTTTTTTTTAAAAAAGGTTGTACATTGTGCAAAATGAAGGAGCTGGGCCAGGGTTGGGTCATGGTAGTGCCAGGGATGGGTCATGGGCAGGGCCTGACGAGGGGCCCTTGCTTTATTTGGTCTGGGGGCCCTGGGTGTTGTCAGTCCACCCCTGAGCAGCAAGGTGCTCCAGGGAGTTGGGACCCACGTGACTGTCTCGGGCTGCAAGTTTACTTGACCCCAGGACAGGAGCATTACTTCACACCCGCAGTATCTGAGTAGGCCATGCAAGGGCCTGCTGAGCTGGCATGGGCAGCTGCCATCGCTAAGGTGAGAGACCCTGACACCCGCAGCTGAACCCCACATCCCAGCTACCCCCCTATACACCCTATATACTCTGCCCCAGGCCAGTGCCCACCCAGTAACCTAAAAAGAACCCTCAACACTGTGAGTCCTGCTGAGAGCAGGACCCACAGGTCAGTGGCCAGAAGGATGCCCAGGTCCGCAGTGTGTGGGTCCTGCTGGGAGCTGACCGCAGACCTGTCGGTCCTGATGGCCACTGACTGGGTCCTGCTGGCCACTGACCTGTGGGTCCTGCTGGCCACTAACCTAGGGGGGCCAGACGTCCCCGGTTCCCGGGCTGAGGACACTGTCCCTGGACCATGTCTGTCCCCTGTTTTGTCCCTGCTTCGTAGGGCCGATCGGGGGAGGGTGCGAGCTGGGGCAGTGAGAGGGGCGCCCAGGGTCTGTGCCCATTGGGGTGCCTCGGAGGGGGAGTGCCACCAGGTTTCACAGAGCGGGGGATCTCCAGCTTACATGGCGTCCACTGTCATACGAAGTCCCACCTCCTGGACTGGCTCCTATGATAGACAGCACACTGATAACATCCATCATGGGAGCCGGTCCTGGAGGCGGGACCTCATATGACAGCGCCACGCTGGGTGAGCGGGAGATCTCCACTCTGTGTAATCTGGCTGCTCTTCTCTCTAATACCCATGCACTGAACAGACTGCATTGATGGGCACTGGTGAGGCTGAGCTGATGAGCACTGGTGAGGCTGCATTGATGGACACTGGTGAGGCTGCATTAATGGGCACTGGTGATGGTGAGCTTATTCGGTGGTATAATGGGCCACTTGACTGGTCTTGCCCCCGCAGGCCTAAGGCTGCCAGCTCTCCCCTGTCTCCAACCGCCCAAATCCATATACAGTACCCGGCCTTTACTTTGTGTGAATATCGTTACGCTGTAAATGATCCATGTATGTTATTGTATGGCCACACATTCTCTTATTAACTCATGGCGTGTTCTTGGATGATTTGTTTTGCAAACTTAAAAAATAAAAATTTTAAACAAAAATGTTTAAAAAAAAAATAATTTAATTGGGCACCTATGTGGCAAAGGAGGTTTAATGTTGATAAATGTAAATTTATGAAGTTTAATAGCAGAATACAATGCCAAGCTGTGGTTTCCGAAGTGAGCAAAATTCTTTCTTGTATTAAGAGAGGTATGGACTCCAGAGAGAGAGATATAATTTTGCCCCTGTGCAAATCATTAGTAAGACCTCATCTGGAATATGCAGCAGTTTAGGGCACCAGTTCACAGAAAGGATATCTGGGAACTGGAGAAAGTGCAGAGAAGGGCAACCAAACTGATAAGAGGCATGGAGGAGCTCAGCTATGAGGAAAGATTAGAGGAACCAAATGTTTTCTCTCTTGAGAAGAGGAGATTAAAGGGGTTTGTGTTTTTTCACCTTAATGCATGTGTACCAACAGCCCCCGGTCACACATGCCATACAGAAGCCAGTAGGACTGCCTTCCAATCATGTGATCACTGTGACAGCCACTAATTAGGAAGCCCATGTATTGCCTGGGGGCTGGCGGTAGCCAGTGGGAAAGTGGGAAGGGGTTAAACAAAATATATAGAGTGGACTTTTTTCCATTCTGCCACATATGTGCATCTATGATTTGTGCTAGGAGCATGTTCAGTTGCTCACCTCCAGCACTGTAACTACACTGTCACCGACAGCCCCCAGACACATAGTAACACATAGAAGCTGGTAGGACTGGCTCCTGATCATGTGATCTTTCTGACTGCCATTGAATGAATGTATTGTATAGCGCTGCAAATGCGAACTGAATCGCCTCAAGGCGCTTGGTCCGTCCTGGGTTGTCCTGCTTCTTAGAAGAGGTGGGTCTTGAGTTTTTTTCTGAAGGCCCGATGGCTTTCTTCCATGCGGATGTTCGTGGGTAGAGCGTTCCATAGCCGTGGTCCTTGGACTGCGAATCTTCGTTCTCCCTTTGATTTGTAACGGGATTTGGGGATGAGTAGGCGAATTTGGTTAGTTGATCGGAGATTGCGATTGGGTGTGTAGTGTTTTATTTTCTTGCATAGGTATTGAGGGGCATTTCCTTGTGTGCATTTGTGGGTGAGGCAGAGGGTCTTGAATGTGATCCTATCCTTTACCGTTAGCCAATGTAGGGTCCTCAGGGATGGGGAGATGGAGTCCCAGGTTTTTTTCCCGTAACTAGTCTTGCTTCCGTGTTTTGGATGGCTTGTAGGCGTGCAATCTGGTATTTAGGTAGTCCTATGTAGAGGGAGTTTGCGTAGTCGAGTCCAGGGCTGTCTTTAATATTGATTGGACCCTAGACAAAAACTTTTCTTGGGCCCCCCCCCCCCCCCTCCCATGCAGTTTCGCTCTCCACCTGCTCTTTGACATACAATAAATAGCAGCTAGACTCAAAATCAGACCAGGCAGCTATTGCGATTGGTTGCCAGAGGTTACAATGTATCATTACCGCTCACTGACTGGTTGCTAGAGGTTACAGCACACATTACAGCTCACTGATTAGTTGCTAGAGGTTACAGCACATGATTCTGCTAGAGATTATTGTGGATATGACCTCAGGTTGGCATGATATACATATCAATGCCACTGGCTGCCACTATTTACATGTAAATGCTGCCGCTATTTACATATGAATGCCGGTAATTTACATGTAAACACAGGGTTTGCAGGTGAGTCATCTGTACACAACAAAAGGGCAGAGCTGGGCAGCATTAGTAGCAGCACTTCACACTGAGATATTGGGACACAGCATGGGACTAAAACCACAAGGGACAAGGGAATTTAAACCAGGATAGTTGGCAAGTATGAGGCAGCTGCTTTGGGCCCCACAACAATGACAGGGCCCAGGGCAGCTGCCCCTTTTGCCCTGCCTTAAAAACGGCCCTGGTCGAGTCGCAAATTGATGATTGTTCCAACTACTACTGCTTTCTCCTCTTCTGGAATGAAGGGGATGAGTCTACGTAGCAGGCGGAGAAGATGGTGGGATCCGCTGACTACTGATCCTATTTGTGCATCCATAGTCATCTCTGAGTCGAAGATGGTCTGTCCAAGGATGGTGGGTGGTGTCCATGGGGTCTTAGTTTTTGTATTTTGGTTTGCGTTGATCAGAAAGCCCATGTAGCGCCTCCAGCGTTACAAACTCTTAAAGGGTCAGCAGTAGACAGCAGTAATGGGTTAAACAAAATGTTCCAGGTGCACATAACCTGTGATTTCATCAGGCATATGACAAAGTACAGCAACTCATCGCAACCAATCAAGCGCTGGCTACAGAAATCTGATTGCTATGGGTTAGTGTAGTTTACATAGTCTTAGCACTGGCTTACTAATATGAAAGGCTTCTGCTGATTTTCATGCTGGCTGTAGCTTTCCTCTCTTGTGTCAGTGACAACATATGAGTGTAAACTACTAATAATGAAATAGGAAGACGCAGCAGGCTGACATTTAGAATGTAGGTTTGTGGTTTAATGTGAAAAAATATACAGATGTTCCTACACCACCTAGCAGGACTTTTGAGGCTTTAAAGTCTCTTCATCAAAAGCAAAACAAAAATCAATACCATCCTCCGATGCAGCAAAAGAAGGGCGCACGTTTCGCACTTGGAATAAAAAAAAATGAAGGCGATTGCAATTCTCTCTGCGGCCAGCCACTTCCAGTATTTCACCCTTTTCCCCTTCTCTCGTTCGGTGACATTAGCAGTCCAGATTGGTGTGAAGCTCTGCCATCAGATGTGTGTCAAATGGAACAAATGTGATAGCGTTTTCCAATATGACAATGTCATTGGGGAATAGTACGGGAGCGTTGAATGTTTCATATTACAGATGCACAGCTCAATAAGTTATTAAAGTGTTATCTACTGTACTCCGGTAATTGCTCAGATTTCGAGATGTGCGAACAAGCGTCCGAGTCAGGCTCAATGTGACACAAACTTCCCACGTGTTCTGACAGCAGGAAGGAGAAAGAACTTGTTCTTGTTCTTGAGGACCTCGCCTTCATTTAAAGAGACTGTCAACCAGTGTTGGTCATCTTACTTTAAAAAAGTAATTAGTTAAGTTACAACTTACTTCTCCCAAAAAGTAATTGCGTTAGTAACTCAGTTACTACATTGGAAAAGTAATTAGTTACTCAGCAAAGTAACTGACTATTTTTTTTAAATATTCTATACGTGTAACTAAGGGGCGGGTCTAGTATTACTGTAAGCAAGGGGCGCATTTATTATTATTGTTATATATCGTGTAACCAAGGGGCGCATTTATTATTATTGTTATATATCGTGTAACCAAGGGGCTGCTTTATTATTACTCTAACCAAGGGGCAGATCTGTTATAGCGTGTAAGCAAGGGGCGGGTCTATTATTATTATATCATGTAAGGGGCGGATGGCTACAGAAGAGGGCGAATGTTAAATTAATGGGCAGAGCTCGATATATAACAATAATAATAAATGCGCCCCTTGGTTACAGTAATACTAGACCCGCCCCTTACTTACACGATAGACGCCCCTTGCAGAGTAGCACGAGCATCAGGAGCGTGCAGCATCGCCTCGTACAATTACATGTTAACTGCGCCTGCGCGGTGTAGAGTTCACTCAGAGCTGTTTAGGTTTGGCAATTTTCGGAAGCCCCGTAGTCCTTCGTACTGCGCAAGCCCTGCGCCTGAGCAGTACAGGGGGTCCTTATCCGGCGGGGGAACTTTTTTGGCAGGACACCGGAATTACACTACTGCCATCTAGTGGTGGTAGATGTAATTGGAGTAACTAAGCCAAAGTAATGGGAACTGAGTTACCATGAGGGGAAAAGTAATCAGTTAGATTACTCGTTACCCTCTAAAGTAACTGCGTTAGGTAACTCAGTTTATTTTAACTCAGTTACTTACATCACTGCTGTCAACAGACCTATCATTTCAACAGAAATATATTCCCATAAGAATATACTGTATGTGCATTGATAAAGAAGCATCTTATTGTAGCTGTTGACTTTTAATAAACAGAGACTCACCTGTCCAGGAATCCAGTAGACATGTGCAATTCGTTTTTTTTTTTCGTTTTTTTCGTTCGTTCGTTTTCGTACGAATGAACGAATCGTTCGAATCGAACGAATCCGAATAACGAATCGTTCGAATCGTACGAATCCGAAAAACAACGAAAATCCGAAAAAACTAATTAGAATCAACGAATGTACGAATGAAGAAAATCAGAAAATGAAAAAAGGAACAACGAAAATGAACGAAAAAATTCGTACATTCGTAACTTTTTTTTTGTTGAATTGGTAATTTTCCGTGTCCCTTACAATGGTGCTGCTTAACGTGCTTCGAATAGATTGAACTCAAAAAATTTGTACATTCGTAACTTTTTTTTCGATTCATAACTTTTTTTTTCGATTCGTTACTTTTTTTTTTTTTTTTTGAATTGGTAATTTTCCGTGTCCCTTACAATGGTGCTGCTTAACGTGCTTTGAATAATGTAAATTCGTACATTCGTAACTTTTTTTTCGATTCGTAACTTTTTTTTTTCGATTCGTAACTTTTTTCGATTCATAACTTTATTTTTCGATTCGTAACTTTTTTTTTAACGTGCTTCGAATAGATTGAACTCAAAAAATTTGTACATTCGTAACTTTTTTTCGATTCATAACTTTTTTTTTCGATTCGTAACTTTTTTTTTTTCGATTCGTAACTTTTTTTTTCGATTCGTAAATTATTAAAATGTAATAATAGCATACACATTACATAAAATTATGAATTATGCTCCGATTACGAATCTACGAATGTTACGAATGTACGAATAAATACGAATGCGTCCGAATTTCGAATAAACGAATAAACGAAAATTAAACTAACAAAAAAATGAAAAATAACTCTTACGAATGTACGAATCGTTACGAATACGAACACCGACGACTTACGAATGTACAAATCGTTACGAATACGAACACCGACGACTTACGAATGTACGAATCGTTACGAATCAACGGAAACGAAAAAAACGAAACGAAAATAAACACATTTTTTTTGGAAACGAAGAAAAACGAAAATAAACAAATTTTTTTGTTGTGCACATGTCTAGAATCCAGCACTTTGCTCACCCGGGCTGTTTTTTCTTCGAGTCCCCGGTGCCACCATCTTGGGTGTAGGAAGCCCAGACTAGAAAATATAAAGTTTGGCTGGAGTTGGACTTTAACTAATTGCCAACCCGTGACAGTACATATACTGCAGCGGGCCAGCAGTTATTGGCACAGGGACGTATTAGCACAGCACAACCTGTTTCCGGGTTTTGGGTGTGCACCCACCTACTCCCCTATGATTTGACATCAACTGAATCTGGGTCAATGATTCATGTCCAAACCTGCTGATTGGCTGTGTTCAATCACAGCCTAGAGCCCTGTGTTGATAAACAACACAGGGCTCTATACAGAGGGAATAATTACTTTGTTTTGTTTCCCTGCAAAGCAGGGCAAACTAACAAATCAACGTGTAGTAAAAAGCAGCACACATAATTCTAATTGATTAATTAATAATCAATAATTAATGTGAATGTACAAATTTGATAAGCTGCAGTTATTTTATTTGTGTTTGCTGCTCATGTTAGGATGGTGGCAGAAGTATAAAGTACAGATTCTTTTTTTTTTTTTGGTTTACAATATAGTGGTACATGAGAATATTGTATTTCAAAAATACAGCAGATAATACATTGTATACATGTAATCAATATATTCTCTATTGTACCTTTACTACTTTTCTTTCTTCTTATTTTGTGTGTGTGTTTTGTTTTATTTATTTTTCGTTTTTTTTTAAACTTACTAAAATGTCAATACAAATCTATTTGATCAAAAAGATAAAAACAAAAAAAAAACAGCACACAGTACACACATTGACACTTGTTATGCCCAAAATTAACCCCTTGATTGCCCCTAGATGTTAACCTATTCCCAGCCAGTGTCATTAGTACAGTGACCCTGTATAGTATTATCAGTGTCACTGGTGATGTCAGTGGCAGTTAGTCAGTTCCCACAAAGTGTCAGTTATTGTCAGATTCCCTGCTGTACTATCACAGTCCCACTATAAGTTAGTAATCGGCGCCATTACTAGTATAAAAAATAAAATAAAATAATTCAGTAATATGCCATAGTTTGTAGATGATATAATTTTCAAGCAAAAAAAGCAAACCAATCAATATACACTTGGGATTTTTTTTTTTTTTTTTTTTACCAAAGACATGTAGCAGAATACATTCTGGCCTAAATTTATGCTGAAATTTGATATTGGGGTTTTTTCAACGTTTTTTGTATTTTTTTCGTTGATATAATAAAAAATAAAAACCCAGTGGTAGTTAAATACCACCAAAAAAAAGCTCTATTTGTGTGAAAAAAATATGAATTTTGTTTGAGTACAGCGTTGCATGACCGCGCAATTGTCAGTTAAAGTAGCGCAGTGCTGAATGGCAAAATATAGCCTGGTCATGAAGGGGGTAAAATCTTCCGGAGCTCAAGTGGTTAAAGTTGAAATTATTAAATAAAACACTTTCTTTTTTTATGACATATATAATGATATATCCAGTGACATTATCGCTGGGTCTCTGTGCTTCTTTATGCAATGCAGGCACATCATGGTTGGTGAAGGGTGCTGAAAACAGGAAGCTGTAACAAATAAAAACGACTGCGCTTCAATATAGGTGAGGTGAAAATCCAGGTGGATAACCGATATTATAATCACTGCTGGTAGATGGTTGCTGCTCCTAGATCAGGTCCTAGGTAACCTAATACACATATAATAATACAAACACAAGAGGGCGCCACCATCTAAGTGTAGATTTTTAAAAGAAAGGGTTAAAAACAAGTTGCACAAGTGCATTAAAAGAAGATGAGTGTATCATATTCTCCATGGGAAGTCATCTGTGGGGCGACCACATATTGCAGAGATCGGCACAAAAGCAACTGGACACTGCAGAGCTACTGTGGGAAATCTGCTGGTGGAGGAGGAGAGAGCTGCTGCTCAGCTGGTGGGGTGGAATGCAAGCATTTCCAGGCATAGGATAGGCGGCTTCTGGGTTTTATTGGCTGGCACCAGCTGGGATCAGCTAAACTGGGGACACTTAGGCTCCCTTCGGTAATGACACCAGCACATCTATGGGGCAAGCTACGCGTTTCGGGGAATCAGACTCCTTTATCAAGTCAAGGGAAAGGTTAGGTTGATAGTAAAGCCTATTTAAAGCGGTAGTGAGTGGGAGTAACAATAGAGGCTCGCAAAATGAATGCCGCTCTATTACTGACCCCTGGGATCAATAGTGGCTATGGTTGGACAAAGAACTTTGGAGAGCTTCCTATGAGGGGACAAAATAATGGACTATAAGCACTAAATATAAAAGTGAGATTAAAGAAAAGCTCCAGGCTCCCCCCCCAAAAAATTAAAATAAATCAGCAGCTTCAAATAGTGTAGCTGCTGACTTTTAATATAAGGACACTTACCTGTCCAGGAATCCAGCGATGTCCTCACCCAAACCGATTCTTTAATGGACTTCAGGTGCAGATTCCGGCATAGCAAGTAAGGGAACCAGGAAGAGTGAAGTCTTACAGCTTCACAGCCTGTTTCCTACTGCGCATGCGCGAGCCATGCTGCACCTTGTGAATGGTCCTGTAGTCTTCTGGGACCTGTGATGTGTCCCAGAAGACTGTGGGGGAAGGAGGGGGGCGGGACAACTTCTGGTACAGACCTCTGCAGCAATCTGATCCGGAAGTGGGAGTGGGTACCTGTCAAAACCAGGTACTCGCTTCCCCTCAAAAAGTGGCAAATGTAGCAGTGGAAGGGGGGAGGGTGCAGATAAGCAGAGCTTCCCCTTTTAAGTGGCGCTCCTGTTTAAGTTGGGAGTAAAGAAAAAAATGTATGAAATGTGGAAAAAATAAAGGGTAAAATAATGAAAAAATAAATAAAAATAAAAAATAATGAACCAAGGTGGAAAAAAGCAATGGTAACAGTCAACATTAAAACAAATACAAACATCTTGCTGATGGATTTTTGTATATGGCATTTGGTGAATAATAAATGGATTACTAACTAAAAAAAATGAATAAATAAACAGACTGACTGGAATAATAAATAAAAACAAATTAATATGTGACATGGAAATTAATAATAACAAAAAAATAATAATAATAATAAAAATAAACAAATCTGACTCTATTAATTCTATAACAGTATTGAATTACCGGTATATCTCCTCCTTGACACCAAGAGGACTTAAAGCGGTGTTTCACCTAAAAAAAAAATGTTTTAAAAGTCAGCAGCTAAAAAAAAAGTAGCTGCTGACTTTTAATAAGTACACTTACCCTCCCAGGGCGCCTGTGATGTCAGTCGTGGAGGCCGAGATGTCCCTCGGCGATCCAGTTCCAGCGTCGCCATCCTCAGTAAGGGAAACGAGCAGCGAGCGCTGCCCGTTTCCTACTGCGCTTGCGCGAGTCGGCATGCTGCCTACTGCGCATGCGCGAGTCGAATTTGTGAATGGGGAACGCGATGTGTTGTGGGACATAGTTCCCATAACACACCGCGCCCCATTCACTAGAAGACGGCGCTCAGAGCAGAGGAGAGAACATCACTGCAGAGCAGGAAGAGGCAGATTAGGACGATCTGCCTAGCAACAGCCATTTCTGGTAAGTAAAAAAAAAAAAATTTTTTTTTTTTTCATTTTAAATTTTTATTAAAAATTTATTTTTAAAGTTTTTTTTTCAGGGTGGCCCACCACTTTAAGGTATTTAAGGAGAAAATCCAGAACATCTTACGTTCACACAACTTCTTAAAAGGTTCAGCCTTAGTACAGATGGACAGTATGCTTTCAATAACCCACACACGCAGACCTTGGGTGGATTGTCTGTGGGTCTCTTTGAAGTGTCTAGGCATACTATAGTTAGTACTGCCTTGTTCTATGGTGAGACAATGTTCTCTGAACCTGGATCTAACAGCCCTGATGGTGCAACCCTTTCACGTGTACAGTAATGCTGAACCTCCATGGTTGAAAGAACAGAAATCCAATGAATAAAAGGGGTTGGTGGGGAGATGTAAGGTTACGAATGTAGCAGAATCTCTTACCTCTTCCAGTCTAATGAGAACCTTCAGGGCCAAAGATAACTGACATCCTTTGATATGTGGTGGGTTGTGAGGCATAGTGGGTGCAAAGGTGGTAAAAGTCATTGGGCGCCAGACACATCTTGGATGTAAAAGAGGGTTTATTTCTTTGACAGTCCTTTTTATATTTTTTAGGGAAAAGAGGGTTAGGGCCAGGACACCTTATGTAGTTGCAATTTCAAATGGCAGACTCCAAGACTTCAATAGGAGAACAGTCGTACAGGGAAATGCCCCAGCAAGGTGCCACTTCTGCATGTGCAGGATTGCTGTCTCCTATGGTAACAGTACTTAAAACGTTCCTAACTCAAAGTAACAATTCTCTCAGCTGTACTACAACTTCTCCTTGTAGTTCTTCAGCTCCTTGAGCTCCTGGTCTCTCACTGGACCCTCTGATTAACTCTGAATCCGTGAGCTCCTCAAGACTTTTGCGGTGGTATCTCCCTCAAGCGTCACCCATGCTTCCCTGCTGGGTCCCTAGCTTGGCATTTTGGATACCTTCAAGCTCCACCCCTGCTGACCGGCTTGGTCCCTAGCTTGGCACACAAGGCTGCTCTGCAATCGTCACCTCCACTGGTTGGGTCCCTGACTTGATCACCGCCTGAAGTTTCCTGATTCTCCACTGTGCCCGTTCTTGCCCCACTGTGCACTGCTCCGGTACTTGCTTCAGTTACTCACTGGGGTCCCTTCATGGCAGCAACTTCCCTTCTACCTCCGACCACTGACAGGTTCTCCGGCCGGCAGAACCGTCACTTCTGGTTGGACTGCAAGCCGCAGTCCCAACCCTTTGCTGCCCTTTTACTTCTGGATAGGCCCTCACACAGCCTAGCGGCCTGATGCCCCCAGGATAGGCCCAATATCCGGCCTATGACACACCTGGATCACCTGACCTCCCCCGAATATACAGGGTCTCCCAGCAGGCCAAAGGATTCAAAAAAATCCCTGCCCTTTGGCTGAGATACCCCACATACCCATAACCTGACCTTGAGTTGTCCTTCTCAATCTAATACGTCCAAGTGCCCGGCCACCTAGTGGTAGAAGAGGAAATTACAACCAGGCCAAACTTAGGGAGAAATCAAAGGATCCCTAGAAACTAACTGGGGTAGCTATTCCTGACAAAGGACTTAGTGAGGAGCTCCCTGACGAAACCCCAGGGCGTTACACGAAGAAAGGGAATCAAGATGCTGGACGTCCTCCAGCCATTAAATATGGCAGGCTCTATCTGACATGGTGCAGGTTCTAATGCACACTGTAAAACGCTTGCAGTGTGCAGTGAAGCCGGAGTAAGTTATTTCAGTACAGGAGAAGAGCCTGTACAACCGTGTAAGATTGAAGGTATGGTTAGTGTTCATCTTTAAGCTTCTCATTCTGCTGAGCATATGCTCCTCTCTTATTTTCCTATTATGGCAGTTAGCAGAGCCATCCTTCTGGCTAATAAGTGGAGTTTTGGTTAGTCATTTATCTCTTTCACGCTCCTTTTTAAACATATGAGAGATTAATGCACAAGAAATTCAATGCCGAGTCCTTCAGTGACCCATCGGCTCTGGAAAATCTCTCCCAATCTGTCACAGCTGCCGATAAATTGGAGGGAAGCTGGGATATGCTAGATTTAAATGAAAATAGGCTTTTATTTTTTCTTTAGGACCCTCGCTGATACAATCCATTTTTTTTGCAGCGCAAAACTGATTTGTGGTTCTATAATTTTTTTTTGCACATTTTTATATTTAAAGTAAAGTTTACAATATGATTATTTACACAAGCAGTCAATGTAATCAGTTCTTATAGTTTTCTCATGTGTTTGTCTTTTTATTTTAAGGCTAAAGTTTAACCATTTGCCAACTGGCCACTTTTACCCCCTTCTTGCCCTGGCAAATTTTCAGATTTCAGCACTGTCACGCGTTGAATGACAATTGCGCGGTCATGCAGCACTGTACACAAATTAACTTTTTAATTTTTATCATTTTTTTTCACACAAATAT
The DNA here is from genome assembly GCA_028564925.1 of Lithobates sylvaticus. Taxonomy (NCBI): domain Eukaryota; kingdom Metazoa; phylum Chordata; class Amphibia; order Anura; family Ranidae; genus Lithobates; species Lithobates sylvaticus. The sequence continues at coordinate 59,034,767 of CM053027.1, read as the reverse complement.
AACTTTCCTTTTGGTGGTATTTAATCACCACTGGGGTTTTTATTTTTTGCAAAATAAACAAAAAAAGACCTAACATTTTGAAAAAACACAAAAAAAATTCATAGTTAGTTATAACATTTTCAAATAGGTAATTTTTCTCCTTCATTGATGTGCGCTGATGAGGCTGCACTGATGAGGCTGCACTAATAGGTGGCACTGATGGGCACTGATAGGTGACACTGATGAGGAGGCACTGATAGGCGGTACTGATGAGCACTGATTGGCGGCACTGGTGGATAGCACTGGTGGGCACTGATTGGCAGCAATGGTGGGCACTGTTGGGACTGCACTGATAATCAGTGTAGATAACCCTTTCACATAAGCCGGTTATCGGCTCTCCTCTCCTCACACTGTCAGCGTGAGAAATGGAATGCCAATAACCAGCTTGTGTTTACATCATGATCAGCTGTGATTGGACACAGCTGTTCACATGGTAAAGGGCCACTATGATTGGACACAGCTGTTCACATGGTAAAGGGCCACTGTGATTGGCCCTTTACCCTGATCTGTGATCAGCTGTGTCCTAAGAATATGTCAAATGACACCATCCCAGAACTGGCCTACCGCGCTGTAGCCGTCATTTGGCTATAGCGCAGTTGGCAAATAGTAAAACTGCTTTTATTCTTCTTTCCCTGGTTCCTCCCTCACCCCTTCATTAACATGCTAATGACATTTCTAAATAAAATGTTTGCGTTTTTATCACATACCTTATTTTAGACCCAGTGAGGCCATTGCTGGGTCTCTGTGCTTCTCTGTGAAAATTGAGCAGATCATGGCTTAATGGTGGACGCTCTGTACTTCTTTTAAAGAGTATTTTGCCTCGATGCAAGCAGTGGGCGGGGCTTTTGGGATTATGCAAATATCAAAGTAGTGGTGGGTGGGGTTCAGTCGGGAGTAGTGGCAGACTGTATTTGAAAGCATACTACCCTAGGAAAGGCCCACATGTGATGCTGAATCTCCTTGATTGTAATAACGAAAACCCAATAAATGCAAGGACCCATATAGGCACAGTAAGGAACCCCTGTCAAAACCAATTCATTGGGGGTGAACGGAAAAATACCCCTTACATTGGTAGTCATGGGAAAGAATCCCCCCCCCCCCAACAGTGGTGGTCAGTAGGCTACTCTGCAAACAACTAACCTCTGGAAGAACCCTAGAGTTCCATGGAATTCTGGTTGAGTATGATAGGTCTAGATGATGCTGGACATCCTCCTTGCTAGACATGTGCAATTAGTTTAGTTCCGAATTCATTTTTTAACAAATTTTGACAAATTTGTTAATTCCGAATTTCAGAATTTTTCAATTTCCGAAATTTCCGAATTTCAAAATTTGCAAAATTACGAATTTCCGAAATTTCCGAATTTCCGAAATTACGAATGTCCAAATTTAGAATTTTCGGATTTCCAAATTTTCACATTTTCGGATTTTCGGAATTCCGAATTTCCAAATTTTGAATTTTCGAATTTCTTAATTTACAAATTCCGAAAATTCGGAAATCCAAAAATTCGAATTTTCGCATTTTATAATTTACAAATTCCGAATTTCGGATTTTCGGATTTTCGGAATTCCGAATTTTCGGAATTCGGAAATTCAAAAATTCAAAATTTTGAAAATGTGAAAATGTGAAAATGTGAAAATTTGAAAATTAGAAAATTCAAAATGTGAAAATTCGAAAATCAGAAAAAAAAGAAAGAAAATCTGTTTAATTCTAAATAATAACTATTAAATTATAGGTATTGGAATTCCCTTTCAAATTTGTCTGTTAGTGAGTGTAACGATTTCGAATTTATCGGAAGTTACGAATTATCTGAAATAACGAATGCCGCATCTAACCAAATGGAACGTAACGATCTAATAATAATAAATAACAATAATAAAACCTTTTTATTATTATTAATTATTTATTATTAATTTGTTCCGTTCCATTCGTTATTTCAGATAATTCGTAACTTCCGATAAATTCGTACTCATTAATTTAATAGTCAGTTATTAATTAAACTGATTTTCTTTCTTTTTTTCAGATTTAAAAATTTTGGGATTTTCAAATCTTTGAATTCCCGAATTCCGAAAATCCGAAAATTCTGAGTTCCGAAAGTCTGAAAATTCGGAATTCCGAAAAACTAAAAATCCAAAATACGAAAATTAGGAAATTCGAAAATTCGGAAATTCGAAGTTCCGAAAGTCTGAAAATTCGGAATTCCGAAAAACCAAAAATCAAAAATTCGAAAATTCAAATTCGGAAATTCGGAAATTCGAAATTCGGAAATCCGAAAATTCCAAATTCGGAAATTATAAAATTCGGAAATTATAAAATTCGGAAATTATAAAATTCGGAAATTCGGAAATCCGAAAATTCAAAATTCGGAAATCCGAAAATTCGAAATTCGGTAATTCGAAAATTCGAAATTCGAAAATCCGAAAATTCGGAAATCCGAAAATTTGGAAATCCAAAAAATAGAAATGTGAAAATTCCCGAAATTTCCAAATTCCGAATTTTCGAATTTACAAATTTCCAAATTTACGAATTTCCAAAAAAAGGAAAAAAACGAATGAAACGAAAACGAACAAATTTTTTGTCAGTGCACATGTCTACTCCTTGCCTCCTTTTTTTCAGCCTCTAACATGCACTGTGAGAAACTCACAGTGTGCAATGAAATCAGAGTAAACTATTTCAGTACAGGACAGGAGCGTGTACAACTGTGCAAAACTGAAGGTAAGGCTGAAGTCCAGCTTTAATATTTTTCTTCCATACAAGTGTCTATTTTCCTCTGTACATTCTGCTCATGCCTCTTCTCCCCCTCTTTTTGCAATGACAGTTTTATTTTTAAGTTCCAGATAAAATAGGTAAGGATTAGAACCTCTGTCGACTTGTATTGCTGACTGTGTCTCTGCTGGGGAGAGTCACCCTCTCTATTTGTCCTGGAGACCATTGTCACTAAGAGAGAAAGTGAGAGGAGACCCCAAAAGTTATTGATTGTCACCAGAGCAAAACGTAAGGGAGAATCCTCCAATGGTGACAATTCTCTAAAATGGGAATTTTTTGCTGTTTGGAGAGATTTCTCCTCATTTCCTGTTGTGTCTCCAGGACAGGTGAGGAGAAGTGTTCCTGTGAAGCACAGAAAGCAAAAAAACAACTGATTGAGGTTTTAACCCTTTCCTATAATCAGAAAAAAATGTGTATATCGCGCTGACACGCAAAAGTGTATCCAATAGCAGCCAGCACAACACTAGAACGAGTGTCAATAAAAATATAAATGTAAAATTATGAGCGCCGCTTAGACATTTGTATTACTACAAATTCAATGTATAATGTGAAATAACCACAACAATAAAAAGAAGAACTAATCAAAAAAATTGTGAAAAGTGTTTTGAAAATCGCACACAATCTAGGAGTCCATATGTTGTCATATAGAGGTTAATAAAACGTGAATACAACAGTCCATAGATGAACAGTGAAAAGAACTCAGTAGCAGGAAAAGGTATTCCACATGCTGTTAGCAGGGCCGTCTTTAATATTGCTTGGACCCTGGGCAAAAAAAAATTCTTGCCCCCCTGCTCTGAGACATGCAATAAATAGCAGCTAGACTTAAAATCAGTTAAGTGTATCAGATCAGGCAGCAATTGCGATTGGTTGCCAGCGGTTACAGCATATCATTACTGCTTAATGACTGTTTGCTAGAGGTTACAGCACACATTACAGCTCACTGATTAGTTGCTAGAGGTTACAGCAAATGATTTCTGCTTGTTAATTGGTTGCTAGAGATTACTGTACAGTAATATTGCTCACTGATTGGTTGCTAGAGGTTACAGCACATCATTTCTTCACTGCAGGGGGCATGATATACATATGGATGCCACCTTTATTTACATATCAATGCCGCCAGCCGCAGCTATTTACATAGTAATGCTGCCGCTATTTACATATGAATGCTGGTTATTTACATGTAAACACAGGGTCTGCAGGTGAGTCATCTGTACACAACAATAGGGCAGAGCTGGGCAGCATTAGTAGCAGCACTTCACACTGAGATATCAGGACACAGCACAGGACTAAAACTTCAAGGGACAAGGCAATTTAAACTGGGATAGTTGGCAAGTAGCTGCTTTGGGCCCCACAACAATGACAGGGCCCTGGCTGTCAGTGTTGAAATGAAAAGATGAAAAAACTTCAATAAAACCACCACCAGACCAGGATTTGGACCTCCCTGGAGCAATGTTAAGCCACCCTAAGCTGGGAGGAAAATTGTTGACCGAACAGTGACTGTATCCTATTAGTTACAGTCACTGTTCGGGTATTCAAACAACCGCAGGTGCTGCAGCTGCTTGTATACCATAGCGGGCAGTGGACATTCCTTCATCCATATAATAATCCTCTGTCTTGTTCTGGCCGAATTTCAGATTGTGTGTACGTGGCATTAGGGTATTATTGGTGTACTTTACAGTCCGACTCTGGAAAGTGGAACCCTTGTGAAACATCTTCTGTTTGCTTCTCCGACAGTCGCAGGCTTTCCAATATCATCATCAGCTCTGCATTGTACTTACGTATGGTGAGCCCCCCCCCCCCCCCCCGTATCCTGGGGCATTGAAGAGCAGGGGAAAGCACTAGCTGCCAGAGGAACTATATGAACTATAGGAACTGTTATGTTCCCCCTAGACAAAAGGAGCATTTAACCCTTGTAGAACAGAGGGGCCGTGTCGCTGCAAAGGTCATTTTTAAATTAAACTCGAGTTCAGGTTTAAAGGCCAAATTGATGTTTTCCATAAAAATCCTACGCAGTCAAGGGACCCCAGTAGATATTAGAAATTCTACAGCTTTGTAATATCTTCATTATTTATTTTTTGCTCCAGGAGGCCATACCATTTTGGCCTCCTGGAACTCTGACTGAAAAACTTACAGTTAACAATGTCCACATTCTGCCATGTTGCTATAACATGAACACCATTATTGTTGCTATAACATGAACACCATCTCCAGCATTATCGGAGTGAAAACCAACAGTTTAATGTCCTAGCAACAAAACAGGATGTGGGGATTCTTAACTGGGAGTCTCTTTCAGCCAGGCTGGGTTCCCCGCATCCAATTCACAATAGCAGGAGATTTTGACCGGCTCTCTATGGAGCTGGTTCACATATCTCCGCTGCGAGCCCTGTGAGTCTTTTGGTCCATTTCAGGTCTGAAGTCAGCTGAAATTGGACCTGAAATGGTAAACCAGGGCGCACTGGACCCCTGCTGGGAGCCGCATGCAGCGGGTAGTGTGAACCCAGCCTCAGACTTCCAGGTGGGCCCGAATGGCCAATGGGTATGATATCTCAGTCATGCTTGGCTCAGTGATTCACAGAACAGAGCTCCATGATTGTAAACAAGGCAGAGCTCTGTTCACTGATAAGGGGAAAAAAAACAACTAGATCCTTAGTAAAAGCGCACATATTATACACATTACACATAGTTAGGCACACATTTAACCCTTTGATCGCCCTAGATGGTAACCCTTTCCTACCCAGTGCATACCTCCCAACTGTCCCTGATTTGGAGGGACTGTCCCTGATTTGGAGCAATGTCCTTCTGTCCCTCATTCCTCCTCATTTGTCCCTTATTTTGGTCTGATCCATATAGATGTATATAAAATGCACTTTTTATCTATCAAAACGTGGCTCCCAGTGCTAAACCTTTCATCTGACTTCTAAATTGCTGCATTTGTAAATTCCAAAAGCCAATATGAAGGAATAGTAGTGGTAAAAAAAGCACTTGTGGGTTTAACCAATCTTGTTTTTTTGTACAATTCTCCTTTAAGGGGGAGTGGCAAGGGGTGTGTTCTATGCCTGCATACTTTTGCTGATAGGTGTCCCTCATTCCCATTTCAAAAAGTTGGGAGGTATGCCAGTGTCTTTAATACATATTAGCTAACGCTGATCACTGTATTAATATAACTGGTGATGGCAGTTAATGAGTCCCCCCCCCCCAGTTCCAGTTAGTGTCCTATTGTCCGCTGCACTATCGCAGTACTGTTATAAGTCGCTGATCACCACCATTATTAGTATAAAAAAAAAAAATTATTGTAAAAATTACAGTCTATATCCCATAGTTTGTAGATGCTATAACTGTCACACAAACCAATCAATATACACTTACAGGGGGTCCCCGAGTTACGAACTCGTTAGGGACTGCCCGCCTGTACGGAAGTCGGAAATGTTCGTAAGTCGGCGCGCATGCGCAGACCGACAAATACGGAGATTTCCAGACATTTCCGATGTTCCGTCTATTGCCGTTCTGCCCATAAATTACGGACATATCCGGCATTTTCCGAAGCTCCGTATGGCCGCGCATGCGCAGAACGGCCGAAAGACGCCGAAAAAGGACGAAAAATGGCGGAGGGTCCCCGCAGCACCCCGTTCGTAAGTAGGGGTTGTTCGTAGGTCGGGTGTTCGTAAGTCGGGGACCCCCTGTTTTGGGATTTTTTTTTTACCAAAGACAGGTAGCAGAATACATTTTGGTGAAAATTTATGAAGAAATTAGATAGAAAAAAAATATATTTGATATGTTTTATAGCAGAAAGTGAAAAATATATATATTTTTTTCAAAATTGACAGTATTTTTTCATTTATACCGCAAAAAATAATCCCAGCGGTGATCAAATACCACCAAAAGGAATCTCTATTTGTGTGAAAAAAATTATATACATTTTGTTTGGGTACAGTGTTGCATGACCCCCTCAATTACATAGTTACATAGTTAGCTAGGCTGAAAAAAGACACAAGTCCATCCAGTTCAACCATAAAAAAAAGAAATAATAAATAAAAATAAAAAATATCGTTAAATCCAATATACCCAATTCTATAACCCCAGTTGATCCAGAGGAAGGCAAAAAAAAAAAAAAAAACCCCAGCAGAGCATGCTCCAATCTACTACAGCAGGGGAAAAATCCCTTCCTGATCCCCCAAGAGGCAATCGGATTTAAGCCGGCAATTCCCATTTAAGCCGAAACTCCACCCAAAAGGGAAAGCTCCATTTGTTTGCTTGCTCCCCCCCTCTGCTGCCATGTTTGACACCTTTTGGGGGGGAGGAGAGAGCGGGTACCTGTTTTTGACAGGTACCCGTCCCCAATTCTGGGTGACTTTGCCGCAGCAAGCTCCCCCGGAAGTTCGCTCCCCCCCCCTCCTTGGTGGTGGCTGCATTCGTTTTATTTTTTTTTAGGCTTTTTTCCCTCTGTTTTCACCTGGTGATCTGGCCAGTTACACACTTCCTGTATTAGAGTGCCCCTACTGAATGAAGGAGCACAGGGGGCACCTTTGGACAGCAACATTGTTAATCTACGGGGGGAGGGGAGTGTTAGAAGTAATACCATAATTAAATACACTCACAAACTGAAGCCAAACTTCAGCTTATACATCAGCAGTTACAGCAAACCATGTTGCTCTTTTTGGGATAAGACCCCATTCACACCTCAGCGTTTTGTAGCTTGAAGCTCCAAAACGTTGGAGGAGAAAAAATCAATTATTCTCTATGGAGATGGTTCACATCTCTACTCCAAGTCTCCTGAAGCTAAACGCCTGAAGCTCAAAAAAGTTCCTGAGCTTTTTTTGTAGCTCAAATTGGGCACGTTTTTATTCCCATAGAAATGGGTGGAAACACCACATTTGCATGTTTTATGTGCATTTGAGCATTTTGTCATACGTTTTTGCACGCTTTTATGCTCAAATGAAAAAATTTGAAAAAAAAAAAAATAATAATAACATATGAAGACAATAATTCAAATATTAACCCCTAACCCAAATCCTAACCCCTAATGCTAACCTTAACTCTAACCCATTACCTTAAAGCGGAAGTAAACCCTTTGATTTAAATAGTTAAAAAAAAATGGCATGCCGGAAATGCTACCTGTCACATTGGCTGTGCTTTCAACCAAACTGTCAAACCATCCAATGGCTGGTGTCATAACTGATCACATGTGCAGCATCATGGCAGTTGAAGATTGAACAGAGGCCAAGATGGCAGCTTCCTTGGCTGAAAACGATAGGAGGGTTTACTTCCACTTTAACAAAAAAAATGATAATAAGTGAATAATAACAATAAAAAAAATAAAAAAAAATAAAAGCTCATAGAAAAGCTAAAAAAGCTGAAAAACCTAGCAAAAAATGATGCAGCAGATGATAGTTTCCTCTATTGGCTAAAAAAAAGGCAAAAACGTGCGTAAAAATGTGCCAAAAACACGCAAAAACACTGGAAAACTCAAAGATGCTACACTCAGGTGTGAAGGCATCCTAAAGGTTTTACATAAATAAATGAAAGGTGATCTTTGTACGCACCCCTGCTAGGGTTAAATGGTTTGTCTCATCTCTGTAACTGATACATTCTGCTGGAGAGCGTATTCTTTTGCAAAAAACAGACATACTGCTGGTTCACCAGATGAAAATAAAAGAAAGAAAAAAAATAAATAAATGCACCCATCACATCTAAGAAATCCTAAGCTGCGTTATAATAAAGGTGTGCTTTTGGGTTTGATAGCACTTGATATGATATAACCAATTCTAAATTTAATGTACGGGGTCCGTGAATTAAAGGAAGTGTTTACATTTGTCTGGATTTCTCCTATAAACTTCACACTTTTAAAATACATTAATCCTAAATATGACAATAGAAAATGAACTTCTTTCTTGCAGCATTATGGCTACTCGAAAAGTGACAGTTCCACAGGTAAAAGCTAATTTCCTTTTCAGGCTATTTGATTATTTCAGTGGATCGCTGCTGGCTGGAACACAAAGCTCTGAAGCCATCAAAATACTCTTCAGGAGTTAGATAAAGAGTCGTACAAGACTTGAGCACCATTGAAAAGACACAATGAATTGAGTTTTGCTACAGAAACTAGCATTCCTCGTTCATTCTTTCTGATAACTCTTAGTACAATTGTCTATATGGCGTGGGTTGTCTAGCACAGGTTATAACTATCAAGTAAGTTATGTACTGTATTATATATTTATATTCAAGTTTTAAAGTCAATCTGTCTGACTCCTGTCCCAGAACAAAGAAAAGGGTTAACTTTAATGGCAGCTCCACCAACAGCACATACTCTCCCCTGCCTCTCTAGTGCTTGACAACTGGATGCTTGAGCACCAGCTGTCCCATGGGGACAGAAAGAGTCCTTAGGCTTGTGTAAGCTCTGAGAACATGGTAACTGCAGTGTCGGGAGAGCTAAATTGTTTTGCCCTGCATAGACAAAAATGTGTTCATTTTAATGCTATGCTCTCTGGTCTGCCCCAACAGACGCACAACTCCTGAAACTGTATAACAGATGCTACATAATAAACTAACTCTGCCAGACCCTTACCCAGCTCTGCTTTACCTTGCCCTTACCCATGAATGGAGACCACACCAAGCTGGAGTAAATATTGGCCATAGCAGCCATTTTTATTAACACTCAAGTAAATTTACATAACTTTATAAAACAACCATTAAACTACCAGCCATCAGTTACATACTTGCGTTGGTCTTTGCAGGAAAACCTCAAGCTTGTCACATGATCCAACCCGGAACTGCGGTACCTTAAACCTAAATAGGCCTCCAGCTGACAGGCTAGCTTGGAGACAACCAAACACTGACCGCAGTGCACCCATTAACCAAATTCCAGCTAAACCACCGTTAGCTGGAATACCACCAACAGGACCCATACAACCGATGGGTCCCGAACTCTTCCGTATCCAAGGTTACTTCCTTCACCCGCAAAGACCAACAACCGCCACTGCCACGACATCCTGTGTCACCTGTACTGTGGAAAAAAGACTTATCGCGTGTTAGCAAGCAAACAATGCATATGCAAACCCTTCTTCAAGGGAGGGAGGGTGAGAAGCTCGCTCCCAATGCTACCACTGATCTGGGGATGGACACACGTGCTGCTTCATGCAGCTAGCTCCTCCCCCTTGCCTAACCCATCTCCTAATCTTTTACATAAACCTATTCTCCCTGTGCCCTGCTTAACCCTGTCATGCCCACTCCTTCACATATGTCATTTTATTCCTTTTGCTCCGGGGTTCTCTTTCCCTTATACCCCTCTAAGCAATCACTGCCATGAAAAAATATAACTCAAATGCCCCTTTTACTCACCTAAATAGATGGTCAGGTCAAGAGGTGGGGTCTCTCCTACTGGCCTCTCAAAATGCAGAAGAAGATGACCTCAGCAAAAGGTGACTGGGGGCTGGCCAGTGCAAGCACATCTGCAGCACTGGATGACCATTCCACAGCGCCAGCAAGGGACATGAATGGTGAGTACATCACTGCTTCAGAAGGCAGGTTAGAAAAAGATTAAGGTGGGAGATGGATTCATTCTTGTCTGGAGGTGGGCTTTAAAGTAAGCTTTCTCAACAGGGTTCTGTCTATGGTTCCTCCATAACTTGTTAGGGATTCCTTAAGTGGAGAGGGCAGCAGATTTTTCTATTGACCACAAATGGATAGGGGCATTTGTCCATGGGCTGTCAGATGTTACAACTTGTCATAGAAGGTGTGACAGTGCGAGGCCCTGCCACATGAAAGTTTAGTAAGTTGGTATAGACATGACACTCAAAGATCCAGTTTGAGAAGGTCCAGTAGGTGGTTTGTGAAAAGAGAAAACTGTGTCTTAAAGTATAACTAAAGGCAAAACTTTTTTTTTAGTTTTGGTTAGAGAGGAGAGGGCTTAGAACACCTGTCAGGTTTTTATTGTTGTCTGTGTCCACATTATGGAGATTAACCCTCTAAATTTGTCCGGTTTACCATTATCATTGAAAGTGAAAGTAAAAGAAAATCCCACATTTTGGGTTGTCCCCAGAAAAGTAATAGAAGTAAAATTTTCCAAAGAGGACTCTAGTTCTGATGACCTGGGGGTACCCAAGAGATTCTATTAAGTTGCAGGGAATTCCTCTCACTTCCTGTTTTGGCTATGGGACAGGAAGTGATGGTAGATCTCCCTAATGGAATAAAGAGGTCAAAAATAAACCTAACCCTCCCGTACTGTATCCAAAATGAAAAAAAAGTTTTGCCCATAGTTCTACTTTAATTTTTTAAAGTGGCCAGTTGTCTCATACTTTTCACATTGCTGACCTGTTTTACATTCTCGAGATTTTATTTGTCACATGCCAATGTGAATAAATTTTATACATTTTTGACCTGCACCATTGGAGTCGCTTCCATTCTTCTCTTTTTTCCCTTGTTTTTTTGGGATCTTACTAAGTGGACTGCTTTGAGATCTTACAACTCGTCCATAAGAGGTCGTTTGGCTGTGGTATCTGCTGTTCGGGGTCCACCTGCTGCAGTGTTCTCCTTCGGCTCCCGCTCACCTGATCCGGCATCTGCTGGCGCAAGAGATCCAGCGCACAAGCCTTTTTGATACAAATACCGTACGGTAGCTGTATCCAACAATTTCGGTAAGAGTACCCCAGCATCCTATGTCATCAGTCAAGCTGTGTTTTATCATCTTTATTCAGTGTCCTCCTGGTCCCGCGATACCTTGAAGGATTTGCTGTTCCCAGCGTCTTACTCAATAAGGACTTGACGTTATATTATATTATTTTTATTTTTGTTTATGGTGTTTTCATCAGCACTTATATATGTCACATTGTTATATGTTACATCTTTTAGCCCTAGTGGCATACAATAAGTAATGTCACATTATTGTTGATGCCTCTATCGTGTGTTCGGGGAACATACTTTTCAGGCTTTTTGTTATAACTCACTCTCACACAGTGTGTTTATTTTAGCGCTACATTTTTTCACCTATATACCTTAAACTTTGTTTGTTTTATATGTTAGCTGCTTTCACGTATTGTGTATCACGGTAGCGCAGTTTTTTTCCCATCCTTGCATTTGCTAGTTGCCTGCAGTCTGTGTGCACAGGATCATTATAAGCCAGATCTGAGCATGGCTCAAGGCAGTTGCTGCCATTAAGACATGGTGCGCTCCAGTCACAAGCAGTAACGTTCTCAGGAGACAAGACCTTACATTTGGGGAACTTCTTGTGCATAGGACAGGGAAAATCATGACAACTACATGGGTCTGAAGAGACTGAGAAAGCTGATGAGACTAGCGAATCCACAGAGGGGGCTGTTTTAGCTCAATCTACCGTTGAGCTAAACATCCCCCATATCACAAAGGGTATGTGTATTTTCCAATGCATGCTTAAAGGCATATGCAAATGCCATGGCCCCTACTATACTGCACTCTATTTTTTCTTTAGTTTATGCATTGGCACAGGGACACCCCCCCCCCCCCCCCCCCTTCTGTATCCAGTTTACCATGGCTTGCCTAGGAGCCCTCAAAATTCACTCCTCACTGTCTTTAGTGCAGGTCACATTCACATTCACATTAAACGTTTACGTTTGGCAAATGTTTTGATGAATTTTGGGGCAAAGAGAATATTGGCCATTTAGCTAATCACTACTGACCATCAATGTAAGGGGATTCTTTCCCACTGACCACAAATGTAAGGGGCCCTTTTTCTTTAACCACTGGTGTAAGGGGACCCTATTTTCCCCAATTTACATTCTCTGTGTTTCTTTTCTGCCCATTATTATAATTTTATAATTTCCATTATTTTTATTGTTGTATAAAGCAGAGAAGTGCTGTAAAATGATTTGCCTGTGAGTCAAATACTCTAGGTACTCCTCAATTGTTATTCTTTTCTTTAAAACCATCTATGACTTACTGATCATACTAATGAACCATGTGCTGCAGATACATGAATTTTTAGCAGGAATTCCCTAAGACCTAAAAAATTATTTTGAGGGTTCCTCTGAGTAAGAAAGGTTGAGTGAGACTGTTTTAAATAATGTATTTGAATCTAAAATGGCCACTAAACCACATTATAGTCTTGGGAAAGAACTATGATGGGTATATTCAAGAATAAAACATGCTTTTATGGTGTCCCTTAGTCTCTAAGTCTGGCCACGCATGCAGAAATTTGAAAGGCACAGCTTGTCTTCAACAGCTAGCGAGCAGTTTTCAGCCCAACTTAATCTATCAAAGCAGGAGGCACTTCTCTTGAGAAAATGCTGTTGTAGCACAAAACACTTAAGAGTTGTATTTCTGCTGCCATTTTCAAATAAGGAAGTTTGCTTAAGATTGGAGTGTGGTAATCCTTTCTTTGAATTTATTATTCTTCAACTCTGTTGGAGGAGAGGTATTCCGTCCTTACTATGCTGCACACCCCTGGAATTGGTGTTCCCCATACTCCTAACAGTGGCCAGGAAAGCCTTGTAAAGCAACGTGTGTGTAGCCAGGTACATGGCTATGATGAAAAGTTATGACAGCCTGTAATGGCTGTTTACACTATCAATGAACTGATATGCTGATTCATCTCAATGTCTGCCTCCTGCCAGCAGGGGAAGCCGGGAAGTCAAGGAGTTCTATAGACTTCAATGCTAGCCAGAGTGGAGTGTGGGAAATGAGATTCCGGTGTGCGGGGTGAAAACACATCAGAGGGAGTGGCTGGAACAGCGCTGGCTGAGGCCACATATCTTTCTTAGCATTGGGCTGGTTTAAGCAGCGTTTTTGCCATATTGTTCATCACAGTCCAGTGTGCACCCTCACTGCTGCATATTGGCAGCCTAAGCAGGATCCAGAGGGCTGAGTGCAGATGTCCTGACAGGCAGAGTAACCTGGGTGCAGAGCAGAGAGTGGACTAAACGCTGTGTGTAGCCAGATGGCGAGCTGCATTATCGCTGGGAATGGTGAGCTGCTGCTGTGGGGATTTACTATCTGCTGCTAGAAAGATTGAGCTCTTTGGAAACTGACCATAGAACCATCTAGTAGCCATATTGCTGTCTACAGTCTTGACTGGGTCTATTCTCATGTGCACCAACAGTACAGCTAGCCCCAAAGCTAGCCGGCTGAAGAGATAGGACTAAATAATATCCTTTTACAACTACTACACAGAGACCTTCACTTATTGCTTAAGCTACGAGGTACCGCTCAGGGGACGTTGCACAGTATCCTAGCCAGTCACCTAGAGTGCACTCAAGACTAGTTATTGTTGGAAAAGTTTTAAGGCTTATCGTGTGACTATTATATCTAAAATGGAGACTGATGATTCTAAAATGGCGTCTAAGGACACGCTGCTTTAACTTTTTTTTATCTATTGTTTTTAACTAACTGCCTAAGGCCAGAAAACCACAGGCTTTGCTATATAAGGGAATACGTTTGTAAGAAGCTCACTGTGAATTGGCAAATAAAGCTGTTATGCGTCATGAGCCACCAGTTAGCTTTTAGCCAATAGGATTATTTTTGTTGATCTCACAAAAGAAAATTACATCCTGAATTTTGGATGACTTCTGCATTTTGACTCAAACGTGTAAGAAGCTCATCCTTTTGTGTCACACAATTGAAATAAATTGTATGCTGTTCAATACATCTGGAGTTTGACTGATCACAGGAGAAGAATATTCCTAACAGTTATAGTACTATTATTCACATTGCAGTAAATGCTTATTTGCACTGTTTATTGCTGAATTTGCTGATTCATGAGTTAAGCCCAGTCTAGTGGTACAGAACTCTACTCTAAGTTACCTTGGCCTAGTGATTATTTTGTCTAGTGGACTGTGTCTGAGTCTACCTTCTGTGTGTTCATTTATGCTTAAACCACCATTTATTCTAACTCATACCAATATATTGAGTGAATTTACCACAAAATGGTCTTGTGCCTATTTTCTGGTACTAATTCCCAGCAGAGTTAAAGAGGAAGTAAACCCTAATGGGTTTACTTCCTCTTTGTTTCCCTGCAAAGGTAAAGCATGATGGACTACTATGCATCACATAGTAGACCATTATGTGTCTCTTACCTGACACAGGAGCCAGCGAAGTCACCGCTGTCCCCTTGTGTACGGAGCCTTCATCTTCTTGGTGGGTCTGGCGGCTCCGGCACTGTCATTCGACTGCGCCTCGATGACGTCACTCCCACACATGTGCACGGGAGCCGCCACTCGCGGCATATTGCCGCTGAGAGCGGCACACTCAGTGCACCTGCGCGCCGCTGTCTACGGTGCATGCGCCGTGGACAGCGGTGCCTGTCTTTTGGTAAATATCTCCTAAACCGTGTAGGTTTAGGAGATATTTATTGGACCGACAGGTAAGCCTTAACCTAGGCTTACCTGTAGGCCAAAGTGGTTTGTAAGGGTTTACAACCACTTTAATGGTATCTATACTCATGTTCTTATAAGTGTTTCATACAACCAGGGGGGTCAGAGGGGCTGAGGTTGTTCTTGGGCTCGAGACGCAGAACAGAGAACCCAGATTAGCAAGTGGCTCCTGCTGGTGTAGCGCTATATATGTGTAACAGCTATCTCTATTGCTGTCTTCAAAATAGGATGCTTGCTGAAGTCTGAGTGAAGGAAGATGCCTACTATATAATGAGTTGTGTGACTAAAGTTATGTTTTGTGTTGTGTGGAGCAATCCATACCACTATTACATTATACTATGTTTCCAGTAGATATAGGGGGGTCTATTTATAAGGGTTGATACAGGAATTCACACATTTTCCCTGAAGCCACGCATTTCTGAGAAGGTGTATAACGTCCTGTGTTTAGCAATCCGTACCATGATTACAGGAAGCCATGTAAGGGATCTATTTATAATATGTCTATAATTAATTTTCATTTGAATATTGATGCAGTTTGGAAATCTGTGTAATTTCTCTACCTCTGTTTGATTTATAAAGCCCATCTTTGGCATATCATGTTATGTTTTGGGGTTTTAAATGTGGTTCATGTATTCTAAAAAGGCATTACATTGATAGTTATGTTAGATTTTTATTTCCTCCAGTTTAAACTTGGAGCCAGGTATTATCTTTAGGAAGGGTATTTTTAATTGATCAATTGAATTATTGTATAGATCGATTTTTTTTTTTGTTTGTTTTTTTTTTAGGATAAAGTTGGAGTGTTGAAGAAAGGGATAGGTATTGATGGATCCCTGAAATGTTTCTTATGCCGCATAAACACGATCGGAAATTCGGTCAGCCAAAGACCGATGAGAGCTTTTCGTCTGAATTATGCTGGCCGAATTTCCACCAGCAAAATTTCAAGAGCATGTTCTCAATTTTTCAGACGGAAAAAGTTTCTATCAGAAATTCGATCGCCTGTGGCAATTCCGACGCGCAAAATTCCGACGCATGCTCGGAAACAATTCGATGCATGCTCGGAAGCATTGAACTTCATTTTCGCAGCTCGTCATATTGTTGTACGTCACCGCATTCTTGACGGTCGGAATTTGATGTGACCGTGTGAAGGCAACACAAGCTTGAGCGGAATTCCACTGGAATTCCATCGGAAAAACCATCCAAGGCTTTTCCGACGAGAATTCCGATCGTGTGTACGCGGCATTAGGCTTGTTTCACACGGGCTTTTCGATCAGGTCTGCCTGTCGGTTTTTAATGCGGACCTGATCGGACCATCCATAGCTCTCTATGGAGCGGCAGACATGTTTTTTTTTCCATCTGTGTCACCTGTTCCATAGCAAAAGCATGAAGTGAGAGAATCCCTTTGTGTCATCGAAAAAAGTCTCCCCATTGGAAGATTTCTCTTCTATTAGTGTTTCGCTGGCAACCTGAAATTTGGGACTTTCTTTTACTTTCACTTTTGATGATAAATATGGTAAACATGACAAATAGAGAGGGTGAATCTCCCTAAAGGGGGCACAGACAGCATTAAAAACTTGTCAGGTGTTCTAATCCCTTCCCACTTTATATATAAAAAAAAGTTTTGCCTTTTAGTTACACTTTAATTTCACCCAATGATATGTAGCGGTGCCCTCATAGGGTCATTACGTGTTCTAGCATCCACACATTTTACCCTGCTGGTCAGACATCCATTTTGGCACACTTTCCCAGACAATGAACAGTCTCTTGCTTGTTTTTGTTGTTTTTATTAGAGGAATCCAAATCTGACAGTCTCTTCCTCTGTACATCTCCTCCAGCACACTACTTGAGATCAACTGCGTCACTTCACTGTCCAAGTCTAGATTTCCTGTCACAATTAGCACATGGCTAGGCCTCAGTCTGAATAAGTCCTAACATTTTCCTGATAGCCCATTACAGGCATGTTATGGTAACACTGTAAAATGTTGGATCTCTCATCATTTTCCAAAGAAAGTTTTGAATATACATACTGTACACTTTACATTGGAAATTACACCTGCTATAAGAGAAATATAGAGACAATAATTGCTGACCCTCTTTTTTTTTAAATGCTAATGGCTTGGGTGTCATGCTGATCTGGGACAGTAATATAATGTTTTGAATCACTGACCTGGACCAAGGAGTCAGAAAATGGCTTCTGTCATCTGACATTCCAAATCTGCATAATATTTCTGCTACAAGTGGCTCAAAATATTGAGGCCATGGGATCAACATAATAGCCAGGCCACTAACAGATTATTTTTTTTATTTTATCAAAACGTGTTTATTTATCCATTGCTCATAAGGTACATACAATCATATCAGTAGATGAAATTGAACATTACAGGCGTAGACCATATCATATCAGGAGTCCATGATATATAAGCAGTAATAGGATACAATGCATATATAAGATTTATGAACCCCTAACCCCGAACACTAACCAGCACTTATGGCCCAATATAACATATCAGAATTAGTCACTTCTTCTTCAACCCCCGGATGCTCCTGGGATTAGTGCATAACTGTAGACATAACTAAACCTGTGTTTCCCATCCCTCTCTCTCCCCCTCCCCCCAACATCAACAGTAGATCTCTACATAAAAAGTCTGTCCATTACCAGTTGTGGTGGTGCAAGGCTAGGATCCTCCAGCCAAGGTTGCCAGATGAGGTTAAATTTACCCACTGCCTTCCCGCGGCTATATGCCAGGCATTCTCTAAAAAGTAAGGTTTAACATAACCGGTCCATTGTTTCCCTGTGGGGACTGCAGATGCCATCCAGCCAGTATCGTGCAATACGTTTTCTGGCTAAATACATCAGCCTTGTAATCATGTAGTACATTCCTTTCGGATACATTTCGACATCAATGGCCCCTAGCAAGTACATCAGGGAGTTTAATGGAACAGGTGTCTGAGCTAATCTGGCAATGCACTGGGACACCTCCACCCAATACTGATGAAGCTTCAGGCATCTCCAGAGTAAATGTATAAAGTCCCCCTGGTGTATTTTGCACTTGGGGCACAAGGCGGAAATCCCTTCTTCCCCACCTATGTAATTGCACTGGCGTTCTATAAGCTCTATTCATGATAAATAGTTGTGACAGTTTATGGGATGCTGAAACAGATATCGCAGGTATAGATTCTAGAGCCATGTCCCATTGGTCCCCATCCATATCCCCTATATCTTCCACCCACTTACTTCGACTTTTGAAGGAAGCATGGTCTTGGACCGAGGACAATAATTCCACATAAATCTTGGATATTAGTCCTTTCCGGGCATCCACCCAGATGACTATCATCAACATTGGCGATGATGATACCGTCAGAGAGCAGGTCTGTTGCTGTGCCCGCAGGGCATGCCGGAGTTGAAAGTATTGCTAAAAGCCCCTGGGGGCTAATTGGTATTCCTGACGTACACAGTTTTTCATATGTTTTTAACACCTCCCCCTCATATAGCTGTAGAAAGAACCAGATCCCCTTTTCCTTCCAGGGGGGTGAACCCCTGCAGATCATGAAGATCTGAATATTTAGGGTTATTCCACACAGTGGTAAAGGGCAATCGGCCCCTTATCTTTAAGGCCTTCTGAAACTCCCTCCACACCTTCCTTAGGAGGACACCAGTAGGGGCAGAATGCGGGATGCTTGGCAGGTCCATCTCCATATGGGAGGCCACCTTCAGTAAAGGGTCAGACACAGTCACCAAATTGATCACCAGGGCTGCGCCCACCTCCCATCCCCACCCCGCCAGCTGCTGAAGCTGTGAAGCCAGAAAGTACATTTTAGGGTGGGGTACTGCCAGACCCCTCCTCTCCTTCCCATACTGTAAAGTAGTTAAACTAATCCTGGCTACCTTCTTCCTCCATATTAAATCTTGCATCAATGACTCACAGATTCTTAAAACTACTCTGATTTCCTGTGCCTCTTTCCTTCTAGCCATGGGTGCCAGCCCCTCTGCTTCTTTTCGTTGTAGAAAACCCCACAATACACCATTAAGGTTAAGGTGAATATGTGCACAGTCAAAGGAAACCGTTAATGTGCAAACCTGACCAGCCTCAGATCAGGTGGTGGTTAGATGGTAGAGCTCCTGATGATTCAAGCATAACTTCCCATCAGTATGTCATGCATTAGGTGGTCTTGGCCCCATGTCGCATGGGCCTCAGGTACTCCGTTAGATCATGGAGTCCTGACCTGCAAGCACAGTAATCTGCAAGGCCTTGCACTAGAGTGAGCGCTCGGCACTAGGAGACATACACAGATCAGGGAATGGAAGAAACATGGTCTAGAACCCACCAGTGTACACAAGGAGAGCAGCTCTCGGAAACTGCAATTAGCATCTAGAACGGATCAGATTCTTCATTTCATTTGAGTTGTCCCGGTTTACTATAAGGTCACAACTGCATAGTACAACCACAAGTGGCAGCTGGGAGCTGCTTACTCCTAAATGAGCGAAGTGACGCTATTTCTTTGAAGAACATCAACGGGCCATATGGGACATCGCAAGTTAGGTACTCACTACCCATACTGTGGGAGCCAAGCATGTGACATCCTCCTCGTAATCTTCCTTGCTATACCAGTAAGCTGATTAACTCTGTTCTGCACAATAAGGTAAAGGAGCGATTTTCACATAGAAGCTGAGCTCATTCACTTGTGAGAAGAGAACTGATATTCAGTAAACTGGAAAAGGAGTAGACAGCTATTGTCCCGTAGCTTCTAATTTCAGCATTCTTCAAATTTTTCTGCTTTTCATTAACAGACATGTGCGTAATTGGCTTTTACAGTGCATTAACGTCTTAATACCATTCTTATTTCTGCAGTAGTAAATTGACCTCACTGTAATTGTTTTGTTAACACCCAATGACACAGGAATTGTGCTCTCTACGGATATTTTCCTCTGAGATAGTCAGTGAACTTGGAGGCCTGAGATTACAGTGCTTCCTGTGTGGCCTGGGATGAGTTCACACCACCCAGCAGAAGAGAGAATGAATAGGATATTTCACTAGTACTATGGACAGCACAATATACCACAAAATAATACATTGCAGAACTATGAAGTCATTTGTCTTGGCTACTCATCTTATACAGATCACACATATTATGACATCATCTTCAGTATATTTTCCCTTAACTAATATGTTAGGGTTTTTTTTTTTTTACACTAAATGCAATAAATATTCAGCGTTCCCATTATATTGTGGTTTTCTGATGCCTAATTGTGCTGTGTAAGGACACTATTTCCTGAGTTGATAAAAACTTGAGGAACAAAGTTGGTTTCATAGAACAGAACAGGCAAACGATTCCCCATCCAAATTCACAGCCACTTGGGCCAATTGGTTTCACTATCACACCACTGAGCAATACAAAAGCCTGGTCAACCCCCAGGTCTAACCAGCGAATGGGCGAGCAATTTGTTTGCCCCATACACAACATCCATCTAGAAAGGAAGGAAAATCTGAACAACCCCCCCTCTCCCCACCAGAAAGATCTTGCCACAGACTACACATCTTCCCTCTCTACCTTCAACATGTCCTCCACCTCTCGTCTTCTCCCTCCTGTTACATTGATATCTATTAACCTAAAGTGTCACCTACCCCGGTCATCCCTTACAGATTTAATCCTAGTTAGGAGTGTTTAATTGGCCATTGTATAAAATGTCCTATTTGCATTTTTTTCCCTCAACCAACCCTTCTAACCCAACCAAATACATTTTATGCTTATTTCAGAATGCCCTTTCCTCCTCCCCGTGGATCCCCCCCCCCTTTTTTTTTCTTCTGTCTTTCAAATACCCTCTTTATTACTTACTGGTTTGGATTTAACCCAACTATCTGAAGTTCATTATCATTTGCTTGATACTTGCAGCCTTCCTTGATGTTGGGCACTAATAGCCCCTAGGCAGGCTAACTGTTTGTACATGTTACATTTATCCAACTGTTTGTCGCAGCACATTGATTGTATAACAATATGCTTGACATATTTAACTTTTTGTACTGTATGTTTGAAAATTCTATTCTCAGTAAATCTTATTTGGAAAAAAAAACAGAATAGGGCTACCAAACACACTGAAGACACTTACCCTATCTAAATCATTTTTATTTTCTGTATTATAAACAATTGACACATTTTTTAATGTAATACTATTTTCTCTGTTTGATCTTTTGCTGCATATTAGCACTGCTGATCTCCTGCATCCTTATTGCAACCTCTTCATGCCTCTTCAAGCCTCTACAAACACATACTCTAGCAACTGCTGAACATAATTTCTCAGGGAAGGTTTCCTGATGGTGACAACAGTGGACAACGCCTGTGCAATGTGCATTGGCTTAGGGCACACATTGGAGTTGATTTACTAAAGGGAAATAGACTGTGCACTTTGCAAGCACAGTTGAAATCGGCAAGGGCATTTGCTCCAGAGCTTAGTAAATGAGATGAAGCTTTGCATTTCAAAGAATACCCAATCACATGCAAGGTAAATAAAGAAAATACATTTTTGCTTGCATCTGATTGAAAGATGGAAGTCAGCAGATATTCTCCTCATGTACAAAGCTCAGGGGGCAAAGTCCCGTGCTGTATGCAACTGCACTTGCAAAGTACATAGTGTATGTGCCTTTAGTAAATCAACCCCATTGCCTCCATTAGAAGCAGGGCTGTCTTTAACACAGGGCAAAAGGGCAGCTTCCCCGTGCCCAGTCATTGTTGTGGGGCCGAAGGCAGCATCCCCTCGAGCCCACATTGCCCGCAAATAGTTGATAAGTGGATTTAGGAGGGCCCAAGAAAATGTTTGTCCAAGGTCCAATCAATATTAAAGACGGCCCTGGCGTTGTAAAAATTGACAATACAAAAATCTCCCTGTTTCCAGACTTCTCTGCAGAAGTGCAAAGACAAAGATCCAAATTCATGGACATTAAAAAAAGGCTTCGAACCCTTAACGTCAAATACTTTATGCTGTACCCTGCCAAACTGAAGATCCTTCTTAATGGCGAATCGCTTTTCTTTGACAACCCCAAGTCTGCAATGCATTGGCTAGATAGAGAAGAGAGGCAAATAGCCCAGCACCCACCCTAATTACCATGAGATGTTCAGAGAGGCAACACCCAAGTTAAAGGCGCTCTGAATTACCCTTAGCCGGATGGCGGAGCAGGCAAAGGCAGCCTGCAGTTTATGCAATTTGCAGTTTGGTCTCCCCTTTTTTTTTTTTTTTCTTTCCTTTTTGTTACCTTTAGGCATGCCTGGAAAACATGCCATTTGGCCACTATGGAGCCCCTATCAACACGTCCTGCGAGGACGGCTAAGCCCCCCAAAGGCGAGGGGGTGTATATTGGTCCTACCTTTAACAAGGTTTTTTTTGTTAAGTTTGCATTTTGTTTTTTCTTTTAGTCGGGCCCTGTTGGCCACGACGCGGGGGAACCCGCCGAACTTGACTGTACTTCTCTCTCTCTCCCTCTTCTTGTTTTCCCCTTGGTCTCCGCAGATTGCTCGGATGAGAATTGGACCCTCAGCTCCTACATACTGTCAAGTCCCCACCACACGGATCAAGCACTGTCTCTGCCAACGACTGGTAATATGGTTGCAACTGCTTTCCCTGTCTACACATGTACTTTATAGAAATGTTCTCCCTCATGTGGCAGGGGTATCAGATCCCCGAGAGGGAACCCCCTGGCCCACTCATAAGATATATCTTAATGTGATCACGCATTGGACTACCTCTTTACATGTCTGATACGCAGAAGTCAGGTCTATTGATACTGTCATGGAATGTACGAGGGCTAGGAGACAAATTGAAAAGAAATGCAATATTTAAATACTTTGGCAGATTGAAGCCACAAATTGTTTGTCTCCAGGAGACGCACCTGCAACCCAACTCTGTCCATTTGCTGCGCACCCGTAAATACCCATTACAGTTTCACTCGATGCACTCCTCCTACTCTAGAGGGGTCAGCATCCTGATTTCAAATACTATTTCTTTTGAGTACATCCAGCAGCGGATTGACAAAGAGGGTAAATTTATCTTCCTGTTATGTAAGATTAATGGCCAGCCATATATACTTGCTAATATGTATATCCCACCACCATTCTCAGCAGCTCCATTAAAATGTCTAGCACAATTTATAGCACTGTTTCCAGATGTCCCAGCAATGGTATTGGGAGATTTCAATAATACTCTGGATCTGTGTCTGGACAGGAAACCTCTGGTACCTGGGCGGACACAACCAAAGAGAGGGAAAACTACGTTTGCTCTACTACTATCAGAGATGGGCCTCCGGGATGTGTGGCGGGAGAGACATGCTGAAGACAGATGCTACTCGTGTCACTCGGCCACACACGAAGGACTCTCTAGAATTGACCTGGGTCTGGGGAACGACACTCTAATGCTGAGGGTGAGGGACTCGGCCTACGAGCCACGCCTCCTGTCGGATCACTCTCCATTTTGGGTTCTACTACAGGATATGACTGAAAAGAACCGCCCGTTATGGAAAGTGAACCCTTTTTGGCTGACCCTATTCCCATCACCGGATGGAATTGTAGAGGCACTGAGGGACTTCCTGTACTACAACAGGGGCTCCACCAGTGCAGCTATACTGTGGGATTCCCTGAAGGCTTTCCTCAGAGGCCGTATCATAAAAGAAATTACAGGTATAAAACAACGCTCAAGAGAATGGGAGGACAGAGTGCGGGAAGACATGAAGGAGAGGGAACAGGCACTAGTGGCAGACCCATCACAGGCCAACCATGACTCCTGGACAGAGGCACAATCCCTATACAATTCGGTGATACTATCCGCTGCAGAGAAAAGACAATACTTCCATCAGCAGAACTATTTTGAGGAGGGGGAGAATACCGGACACCTCCTAGCCCTGGTGGCTAGGGAACAAAGGGACTCTAACAACATCTTAGCTATAAAAAATGAGACAGGAGACATAAAAACTCATAACTCAGACATTTTAAAAGTATTCCACAACTTTTATGAGGATCTTTACACCTCTAAAACCACATATGACCCACCGGAAATGGCGGAATTCTTGCAATCCTGTCCATTTCCACAGGTATCCGCAGAGAACAGAGAGATGCTGAACTCTTCAATCACACTACCCGAGCTGGAAGAGGCACTGAAGGAGGCACCACGCCACAAGTCACCGGGATCAGACGGCCTCCCGGCTGAGGTGTATTTGCGGTATGGTGGAGTCCTTATGCAGCCCCTACTGGAAGCCTTTTTGGAGGCGCTAGAAAATGGATGTTTACCTGATAGTATGCAGGAAGCGGTCATTGTTGTTCTGGCCAAACCGGGTAAAGATAAGATGGTACCGGATTCATACCGGCCCATCTCGCTGCTCAATGCAGATGTTAAATTGTTAGCTCGCATATTGGCCACCAGACTCTCGAAAGTAATAGGCACCTTGGTACATCGTGACCAATCGGGCTTCATTCCAACGAGATCTACTGCTGACAATATCCGACGACTATTTCTGAACCTACAGATACCGGTAGATAATCCGGGGGGTAGGGCCATTCTGTCGCTAGACGCGGCAAAAGCGTTTGACAGTGTGGAGTGGCCCTACCTCCTGGACATATTGGCAAGATTTGGAGTGGGAGAACATTTTATCGCCTGGGTGAGGGTTTTATACTCTACACCTAGGGCCAGAATCCGCATAAATAGTAATCTGACCATGCCATTCGACCTACACAGGGGCACTCGACAAGGGTGCCCACTATCCCCATTGCTGTTCGCCCTAGCGGTGGAACCACTAGCCATCCTGATACGCAATGCGCCAGAGGTGGTGGGATTTAGGAGGGGTCAGTGGGAAGAAAAAATCTCCCTGTATGCGGATGACGCACTCGTGTATCTGGGGGACACTGACTCTTCCCTGCGAGCAGTTATGGGAATAATCAGGAAATTCGGTAACTTTTCGGGCTTCACCATTAATTGGTCCAAATCGACTATAATGCCTATCGACCCTATGACTGCCCCCTTGCCGGTAGATGCAAATCAGATAGCCGTGGTGACCAACTTCAAATACCTAGGGGTAGTAGTATCTCCAGATGCGTCCGAATATGTACGGTTAAATCTAAGCCCATTATTGGAAAAACAAAAACTTAAGTGCACCAGCTGGTGCAAACTACCCCTCTCGGTGGTAGGAAGGGTGAACTTATTAAAGATGGTATGGGCACCACAGCTCCTATACATCTTTCATAACTCACCTATGTGGATTACGAACAAATGGTTTAAAAAAATTGACAAATTAATGCGAGACCTGATATGGAAGAAGAAGGTAGCCAGAATTAGCTTAACCACATTACAATATGGGAAAGACAGAGGGGGACTAGCGGTACCTCACCCGAAGAGATACTTTTTAGCCTCACAGCTTCAGCAGATGGCGGGATGGGGAAAAGAACAAGACAGTGACCCGGTGAGCCGATTGGTCGTGGGGTCTGACCCCTCCTTGAAAGCAGCGTCACATATGGAAAAAGGCCTCCCTAGCATTCCATACACATCCACTAGCAGTGTTCTATTAAGGAAAACATGGACAGAGATCAAAAGGATATTGAAATTAGAGGGCCCTCTCCCCTTCACTCCCATATGGAATAACCCCAATTACGCAGAAATACAAAAACTACAAGGGTTCGCCCATTGGAGGAGTAGGGGGATTAGGTTTTTTCCTCAAATATATGAAGGGGGGATACTTAAAACCTATGGGCAACTATGTCAAGAATTCCAACTAACCCCAAGGGGCTTTTATCAGTACTTGCAACTGCGACATGCATTAGAAGCACAACAACAAGAATGCTCGTTGCTAATATCCTCATCTAGACTGCTGATGGAGGTCCTGCAGGCAGACTCCCGGAAAGGGCTCATATCAGAGGTATATGGGGAACTCTCCTCCTCAGTCCAGGATCATGGTTCCCTCCTGTGCAGAAAGAAATGGGTAGAGGACATAGGGGAGATAGATGGAGACCAATGGGATATGGCACTGGAGTCGATACCGGCGGTCTCCATCTCAGCTTCACATAAACTCTCACAATTATATATCCTGCACAGGACATACAGAACCCCGACACAACTACACAGGTGGGGTAAAAGGGACTCGCCACTATGTCCCAAATGCAAGGCCCATCAGGGGAATTTCATCCACCTACTATGGCGATGTCCAAAGCTGCACAGGTATTGGGCAGAGGTGTCTCAACACATTGATAGACTGGCACAAGTACCAATCCCGATGAACCCCCTGGTATACCTACTGGGGGCCATAGACAGTGAAATGTACCCGAAAGGAATGTATTATATGATTACCAGATTAATGTACTTGGCCAGGAAGTTAATAGCAAGACACTGGATGGCACCCACGGTACCGACAGTAAAACAATGGATTGGTTATGTGAACTCAATACTTCTAAGGGAAAATCTTGCATACAAACATAGGAATGCACAGGGTAAATTTGACCTTATATGGCAACCGTGGTTGGAGGACCCCAGCCTAGCTCCTCCTCAGCTGGTACTGGATAGATTGTTACTATAAGTAAGTATAGCGGGGCTGGGGGCGGGGGAGAGAGACAGAGAGAAA
The DNA here is from genome assembly GCA_028564925.1 of Lithobates sylvaticus. Lineage (NCBI taxonomy): Eukaryota > Metazoa > Chordata > Amphibia > Anura > Ranidae > Lithobates > Lithobates sylvaticus. The sequence continues at coordinate 59,008,047 of CM053027.1, read as the reverse complement.
GGAGGTATATCCTTGAGAAGGTGACAAATATGTACCTGACTCTAGATAATCAGCAGATGAAGAGAGAATAGATTCTGACAATTTTACTGTGAGTTAACAGTGCAAGTTTGTTTTGGGAAAGGGGGGGAACCAATGTATAAATGTTTAACTACATAGTACCCTGTTACTGCTCTGATTGTACTGAAACTGAATGTTCTGTATACCAAGATTGTACTGATCAAAATGTGAAATGTTGAAAAGAATTCTGTTTTGTATGAGCAATTTATAAATAAAAAAAGTTTTGATTAAAAAAAAAAAAAAAAAAAAAAAAAGACGGCCCTGATTGGGAGAGCAAGTGATAGGGTGACAATGCAGAAGCACAACTGGGAGACAGGAATAGTGTGGTGATACAGAAATTAGCTGTGCTATCTTCATAACAGGATCACCAGCAACTATTTTAATTAAAGCAGCAGATTTTAAAAGATTGAAAATGTGTTTTAAAAATAAATTAAATCATTGTGTTAAACTCTTTATGAGATTGTAGTGATAAAGTTTAGCTAAAAAAAAAAAAAAAAAAAAAATCTTTGCACCTTTAGTCACATCACTGTTAAACGAGGAGGATTTGGATTTTGTGGGAATTTCAGAGACTTGGTTCAACAGCTCTCATGATTGGCTGGCAACCATTCAAGGGTATACCCTTTATCGCAGGGATAGAGAGGGTAAAAAATGGGGGAGGGGTATGCCTGTATATCAAGAATAATGTACAAGTGAATGTGAGAGTTGACATCACTAAGGGAGCTAGGGAGGAGGTGGAATTCTTATGGGTAGAGCTCCAAAGGGATGAAGCTAAGGGGAAAATAATACTGGGAGTGTGCTATAGGCCCCCTAACCTGAGGGAGGAGGGGGAGGCGGACCTCCTATCACAATTTGGATTAGCAGCAAGGATGGGACGTTTTATCATAATGGGGGATTTTAATTATCCAGACATAGAACCACGCATATGTCTAAGGCTGGCCAGTTCCTAAATGTCTTGCAGGACAATTTCATGGGTCAGATGGTAGACGCACCAACTAGAAATAAAGCGTTACTGGATCTACTGATTACCAACAATACAGACCTGATCACGGATGTGGAAATATGGGGCAATTTAGTAAACAGCAATCACAGGTCAATTGGCTTCAGTATAAATTATTATTATTATATACGATTTATATAGCGCCAACAGTTTACGCATCGCTTTACAATATAGAGGGGGGATAGCACAATTACAGTACAGTTCAATACAGAGCTTACATTCTAAAAGGAGAGGGTGGTAGTACAAAAGGTAATAGATGTGGGGAATGATTTGATGGGGTTGTTAGGTGGGTGAAGATAGGCTTCCCTGAATAAGTGAGTTTTCAGGGATCTCCTAAAGGTGGACAAGTTAGGGGCTGATCGAACATACCGGGGCAGGGAGTTCCAGAGGATGGGACAGGCTCTGGAGAAGTCCTGAAGGTGAGCATGGGAGGAGGTAACAAGGGAGCTAGAGAGCAGGAGGTCCTGGAATGTGTGGAGGAGACGATTTGGGAAATATCTGCAGATGAGGTTGGTGATGTAGCTGGGGGCAATGTTGTGGATGGCCTTGTATGGTGTGGTTAGCATTTTGAATAAATCACACAAATAGGAAACATAAGGTAAATACAAAGACACTGAATTTCAAACTACGAACCTTAGTAGTAGCAACTATTTTTTGTTGAGGATGATGGACTTTGTAGGCATAAAACACAAATTTATATAAAAAAATGACAAAATGTATTTACATAGTGAACAAATTACTCAATGCAAAAACCAAACAAACAGAAATTTGCAGAGAATACAAAAATAGCTTGAAACCTTATAGACAACACTGTTAATATAAACACTTTGGATCACATAACACTCTTGTACTTGAATTCTAACACTCAGGTCTAACAATTAGTGATTTAAAACTTGTGAACCATACAGACAGTGTATCGTAGATTGCTTTAGTTGAACCATACACTGTCTGTATGGTTCACATGTTTTAAATCACTAATTGTTAGACCTGAGTGTTAGTATTCAGGTACAAGAGTGTTATAGCATTTTTATTAATATTTTTTTTTTACTAGTAATGGCGGCGATCAGCGATTTTTATTGTGACTGCGACATTATGGCGGACACATCGGACATTTTTGACACATTTTTGGGACCATTGTCATTTATACAGCAATCAATGCTATTTAAATGCATTGATTCCTGTATAAATGACAGTTGTAGTGAAAGAGTTAACTACTAGGGGGAGGGGAGGGGTTATGGGCTCTGACGTGTGTTTGTTTTTTTACATTAGGGGGCGGGGCTGACGTCTGACGTCATTGATCGGCTTTCCCGATGACCGGGAACAGCCAATCAATGACAGGCAGAGTAGGAAGCGCGGGGAGAGGTTTGTTTACACAAATCTCTCCCCATTCTTCAGCTCCGTAACCCGATCGCGGGACACCAGCGAGTGCGCCGCTGGTGGCGCGCTCCCGACCCACGGGCAGGCATTTAAAGGGCCACGTACAGGTACGTGGTTTTGCCTGCCCGTGCCATTCTGCTGACGTATATATGCAGTGGGCGGTCGGGAAGCTTTTAAGTATGTAAACAGTAAAAAAGGGAGGACAGACAATATTGGCCCCATAAAGAATGAGGAAGGACATCTAGTTACAAATGATGGGGAGATGGCGAAGGTATTGAATTTATTCTTCTCCTCAGAAGGAAATGGGGGGGGGGGGGGGGCTTCAGAAACCAAAACTTTAGTGTTTATCCTCATGACACATCACAGGAAGCATCCTCATGGCTAACAGAGGACAGAATTAGAATTAGACTTGGGAAACTTAACATTAATAAATCACCAGGACCGGATGGCTTGCACCTGAGGGTACTTAGGGAACTCAGTCATGTGATTCCTAGACCATTGTTCCTAATTTTTACTGACAGTCTACTGACTGGAATGGTGACAGCTGATTGGAGAAAAGCCAATGTAGCACCAATATTTAACCACTTCATGTAGAAGAATACACATCGGCCTAAACTGAGGAAAAAAATAGTTTTTTTGAAATACATTTTTGGGTGATATTTATTATAGTAAAAAATATAGATTTTTTTTCAAAATTGTCGCTGTTTTTCTTGTCGCTATTTTTTTGTTTATAGCGCAAAAAATAAAAACCGCAGAGGTGATCAAATACCACCAAAAGAAAGCTCTATTTGTGGGAAATTAGAGCTTAATCCTATTTATCTGCAGCACAGGAAATGAGATCCCCTGCCAGATAGGGCAGTGCTGTGTGGCAGAGCCGTGTAAAGCTCCGAACTGGATGGGTGGAATTATAAATCCTTTAGTTGTTAAACCAACTCCCAATCTGTGTAGTTAGCTGTTTGCCTGGAGTTCAGCTTTAACAAAGGTTATGCAGTTGAAGAAAACCAATTGCAGAACCTGTGAAATTCCAGATATAGTGAAAGGTAGAAATGTAGAAAGGAATTTAGAAATTAAAGCTCATTTGCTACAATCATTCTGGAATGAAAGAACTTCAGGCAAGTATGCAAAATCCACCACACTTCTCATATATTCTTCCAAATTTCATGAAATTATTTTTTTTCATTTCAGCTAGTGTTATTACTTGAAATGTGTCTTTGACTCAAAGCTAAAAGTTGAAGTCAGGCTTTGGGGATACTAAGACGATCTTTGAGAAGAAAGAAAGATTAGTGTGGGGCCCACCAGTGTCATGATACTTACTAATTGCTAAAAGCTGAACTCCGGACATAAAAGCTTTCATTTACAGTGCCTTAAAAAAGTATTCATACCCCTTGAAATTTTCCACATTTTGTCATGTTACAACCAAAAAGGTAAATGTATTTTATTGGAATGTGATAGACCAACACAAAGTGGCACATAATTGAGAAAAATTATAAATGGTTTTAATTTTTTTTTACAAATAAATATCTGAAAAGTGTGGCGTGCATTTGTATTCAGCCCCCTTTACTCTCATACCCCTTCTTATGACTTCTTATGGCCTTCTTTCATCAATGACTTTCTTATTGCCACTCTTCCATTAAGCCCAGATTTGTGGAGTGCACGACTAAAAGTTGTCCTGTGGACAGATTCTCCCACCTGAGCTGTGGATCTCTGCAGCTCCTCCAGAGTTACCATGGGCCTCTTGGCTGCTTCTCTGATTAATGCTCTCTTTGTCGGTAATGCTCTCAGCCATTGCGCCAAACAGCTTCCGCCCGGCACCCATAGTGAATCACTATGGCCGGGTGCTTTGTTCTCAGTGTGGGAACAAAGTCACTTCCGGCAGGCTACAAAAATATGGCAGCCGTGAGGACTAATCCCCTTGTGTTCAGTGGAGAGGGGAGGCCCCTCCCCTTTCCACTGAACACATGGAGAGAGACAGGAACTGAATATCTGCTGCTGAAGGGGAGAGACAGACGAGGCATTATTATTCAGGATTGTGCATTATTATACAGGCATGAAGGAGGGCTGTGCTCCCGGGGACACATATGTGAGGAGGACTCTGCTCTGCTGATGGGGACACAGATGTAAGGAGGGACTCCACTGAGGGGGACACAGATGTAAGGAGGGACTCCGCTGATGTTGACACAGATGTAAGGAGGGACTCCACTGACGGGAACACAGATGTAAGAGGGACTCTGCTGACGGGGACACAGATGTAAGGAGGGGCTCTGCTGATGGGACACAGATGTAAGGAGGGACTCCACTGGGGGGCACCTGATGTAAGGAGGGACTCTGCTGGAGGCACCTGATGTAAGAAAGGACTCTGCTGGGGGCACCTGATGTAAGGAGGGACCTTGCTGGGGGCTGTAAGGAGGGACTCTGCTGGGGGCACCTGATGTAAGGAGGGACTCTGCTGGGGGCACCTGATGTAAGGAGGGACTCTGCTGGGGGCACCTGATGTAAGGACGGACTCTGTTGGGGGCACCTGATGTAAGGATGGACTCCGCTGGGGACACCTGATGGCATCTGGTGGCAGGCGACGTGGCAGGTGACACGCTCAGGACTTCCACTGATTATGGTGAGTTGAATGATTTCATTTTATATTACAATGTAATAATAGAAATAATGTGCTTCAATCATCCTGACACCATAGCAACCATGGTGCCGGGATGATTGAAGCACTAGCAACAGATGTTTGGAGTATCTTTATCTGCTGATTGTTAAACTTTCTAGAATACACATATTTCTATTGTAGTGTAGGATCTGGGCCAGCTGTCCCTCCCTCTCTCCCTCCCTCCAAGCCTCATTCATCCCAGACGCTTTCACCACACCCCCTTAGAGCCACGCCAACTATTTCGCTGAAACAGCGCCCATCTTCACCAAGTGGGAGGGGGCAAAAAGGAAGGGTGGGTTCTGGCTCTAAAACTTCACCAGCCGCCACTGGTGGATGGCCATGTCTTGGTAGGTTTGCAGTTGTGCCATACTTTTTCCATTTTCAGATGATGGATTGAACTGGTGCTCCATGAGATGTTCAAAGCTTGGAATATTTTTTTATAACCTAACCCTGCTTTAAACTTCTCTACAACTTTATCCCTGACCTGTCTAATGTGTTCCTTGGCCTTCGCGAGGCTGTTTGTTCTCTAAAGTTCTCTAACAAACCTCTGAGGGCTTCACAAAACGGCTGTATTTATACGGAGATTAAATTACACACAGGTGGATTCTATTTACTAATTAGGGGACTTCTGAAGGCAATTGGTTCCACTAGATTTTAGTTAGGGGTATCAGAGTAAAGAGGGCTGAATACAAATGCACGCCACACTTTTCAGATATTTTGTGGTAAACAATTTTGAAAAACATTTCAAGTTTTTCTTCCAATTCACAATTATGTACCACTTTGTGTTTGTCTAGCACATAAAATCCCAATAAAATACATTTATGTCTTTGGTTATAACTTGACTAAATGTGGAAAATTTCAAGGGGTATGAATACTTTTTCAAGGCCCTGTAAATGTCAGTACAGTCAGTACAGGAATCACTACTTGCAGGTAGCAAGGTACCATGGGATATGTAGTTCTTATAAATGGAAAGTGAACAGCAGAGGAGAAGCTGCAAAGCATGCATGGAATCCAGGAAGTTGTGGAAAGAGATGACCAGCAGACAGGCAGAACTTACAACATGAAAGGAGATTTGTGGATTGTCAAATATAACTATTATTTGTGTTGGTATAACAAAACCAGGATGGCTAAAGAGGGCAAAGGATCTAATTTTTGGACATACCATTACAAAGCCCTTGGCACCCATATAGGGTTAGTCTTGTAAGAGCCTCCACTATTCTGGGGAGACTTAGTGCCTAGTGCCATGAAAGCGCTGTCCAGTACTTTTTGGATGCACATGTGCAGTGCACTCTTTCCTTTTGTCTATGGTGATCCTACCAGCTGTGACAGGAGAGGGGGCACCCTTCACATGTGCAGGCCAAAAAAAACAGGAGAGGGGTGCTAGTCTTAATGGCTGCTCTGTCTGTACAATAACTTGGGATGGAGCCATCGCTGGGTGCAGAGCATTTATGAAAGCTTCTTTTAAATGTGGTTGTGGACCTCATTGTTTAAAAGAGAAAAGGGAACCCTGGCTGGTAGGTAGATTAATCACATTATTCTGCTTTACCTATATGGGACAGCATAGTGTGCTTTTTGTAAAGCTGAACTTTTACTTGAATAATTTTGAGGGACGTAGAGTGGATTGACATAGTATTGATTATTTTCACATGCCATTGTAGCTAGGTGCAGTCTGTTTTGCCCACTGTAGGTGGTGCTTGACCGAAGCTGCAATGCAGAAGAGGAGGAAGTCATGAGGAACTTGGTTTATGACTTCCTGTGGTCACCAGGAAGCCAGTTGTCCGATTGGATGCTGGTGCCCCATGTGACCTGAATGACCATCTTTGGTCAGGGCAGAGTCTCTTTAGGACTCTGGCTATCGGGTTTGGTGCACTTTGTGTGAGTGGCGAGAATAGGGACAGGTTCTCTGGCTGGCAGGGACAGAGCATAGTGGCAGGGAAAGGTTTCTGAGGAGTAGAGAAAGTGTAGAGACTACACTATCTACACTTAGGAAGCCTCCCTGGGTGTGGACCAGCCAGACTAGACATGTGCAGAGCAAAAAAAATTGTTTTGTTTCAATACGTTATTTACAAAAATTTGTTTAGTTAAATTTGTTTCATCTGTTTCATTTGTTTTCGGAATTTGTTTCGTTTATTCGTTTTCGGATCGATTCGAAAAAGTTTTCAAATCAAACTCAAAAAGATTTCGAATAGTTTTCGAATTCAAAAGTTTTTCGAATTTGAATGGTTTTCGAATTCAAATCATTTTTGAATTTGAATCTTTTTCCAGTTTCCAAAGAGAATGAAATAGAATAGAAAATAAAGGAATACAATAGAAAATTGAATAGCATAGAAAAGAGAGAAATTGTAAAATAGAACAAAATAGGATAGAAAATAAAATAATGCAATAGAATGGAATAGAATAAAATAAAAAAAATTGAATAAAATAGAAAGATTATAACCATTTTCTACAATTTGAATAGAATAGAAAAGACTAGACTTAAAAAAACAATAGAATATAAATAATTTAACCATTTTCCATAATTCAAATAGAATCAATTTAAATTTGAATAAAGACGAATAGAATATAGTAGAATAGAATAGAAAATAACACAATGGTATAGAAAAAAAAAACAACAAAATAGAATATAATAGAATGAATATAACCATCTTCCTATTCTAATCTATTATTTTCTATTCTAGTCAAATTCAAATTGATTCTATTTGAATTTTTGGAAATGGTTATATTCTTTTTATTCTAATTTATTCTATTGTTTTTTTAATTATATTCTCTTTTTATTTGTTTATTCTATTATATTCTATTCTATTATTTTATTTTCTATTCTTTTCTATTCTATTCTATTCTATTCTATTATTTTCTATTCAAATGCAAGTCTATTCGAATTTCGGAAGATGGTTATATTCTTTCTATTCTATTGTTTTTTTTATACTATTCTGTTATTTTCTATTCTATTCAAATCTATTCTTTTCTATTGTATTCAAATTCGAATTGATACTATTTGAATTTTGGGAAATGGTTATATTTTTTTTATTCTATTCTATTGTTTTTTTTTAACTCTATTCTTTTCTATTCTATTCTATTATACTTTTCTTATGTATTCAAATTCAAAATTATTCTATTTGAAATTAGACATTCAGAAGATGGTTATATTCTGTTATTCTATTCTCTTTGTTTTTAATATATTCTTATCTGTTCTCTTCTTTTATTTTCTATTCTATTTTGTTTTGTTTTACTCTATTCTATTCTTTTATTTTCTGTTATATTATTTTCTAGTCTATTATTTTTTTTCTATTCTATTCCTTTATTTTCTATTTTATTCTCTTTGGAAATTGGAAAACTTTTTGAATTTGAAAACTATTCGTTTTGGAAAACTTTTTGAATTCAAATTTGAAAACCATTTGAATTCGAAAAGTATTCCAAAACGATTTGCAAATGATTCAAATTCCGTCCAAAAATTTTTTTTCGTTATTTTTGTTTCGTTTAAATGCGGTACTATTGTAATTCGTAAATTCGGGTTTATCCAAATTTTCGAATTAATAGTACCGAAAATTCATCTGAATTTTAATTCAGCACAAACCAAAACCGCACATGTCTAAGCCAGACCTAATTTCCGCTCCTCACTGCAGAAGCTGTCAGCATCCTTTTAAGATCATGATCCTCTGCTACTGCTGTAAGTGGCTCCGGTTTGCTGTGTTTACCTGCTGGTCCTGATTATTACGTTGTTGTAACTCTCTTAACTGCTTCCCGACCGCCTCCTGCACATATATGTCGGCAGAATGGCACGGCTAGGCAAAAGCGCGTACAGGTATGTCCCCTTTATTTGCCTAGCCGGCGGCGAGCTCGCGACCCGGTCGGGAGCTCCGTGACCACGGCCGCGGGACCAGCAGACCTGATCGCCGCTGGTGTCCCGCGATCGGGTCACAGAGTTGAAGAACGGGGAGAGGTCTGTGTAAACAAACCTCTCCCTGCGCTTCCTACACTGCCTGTCACTAATCGGCTGTTCCCTGTCATCGGGAAAACCGATCAGTGACGTCAGACGTCAGCCCCGCCCCTAATGTAAAAAAACACACACGTCACAGACCATAACCCCTCCCCCCCCCTAGTGGTTAACTCTTTCACTGCCAGTGTCATTTATACAGGAATCAATGCATTTAAATAGCATTGATTGCTGTATAAATGACAATAGTCCAAAAAATGTGTCAAAAATGTCCGATGTGTCCGCCATAATGTTGCAGTCACAATAAAAATTGCTGATCGCCGCCATTACTAGTAAAAAAAAAATATTAATAAAAATGCTATAAAACGATCCCCTATTTTGTAAACGCTATAACTTTTGCGCAAACCAATAAATAATCGCTAATTGCGATTTTTTTTTACCAAAAATATGTAGAAGAATACGTATCGGCCTAAACTGAGGAAAAAAAAATTATATATTTTTTGGGGATATTTATTATAGAAAAAAGTAAAAAATATTGCATTTTTTTCAAAATTATCGCTCTATTTTTGTTTATAGCGCAAAAAATAAAAACCGCAGTTGGTATCAAATACCACCAAAATAAAGCTCTATTTGTGGGAAAAAAAGGACGCCAATTTTGTTTGGGAGCCATGTCGCACGACCGCGCAATTGTCAGTTAAAGCGACGCAGTGCCGAATCGCAAAAAGGGCCTGGTCCTTTGGCTGCAAATTGGTCCGGGGCTGAAGTGGTTAATATACTGTTCTCATCCGCCTCGGCCTCTGAGTGTATTCTTTGCCACTGACATTACACTGTTATTGTAAGTAACCTCTGCATATGCATATGCATTTTCCATCACATGCTCCATTTCAATATTTAACAGGGCTACTTTAAATGATTGCCTTAAAACACTCTAAAGCCTCGTACACACGATCAGATTTTCCGACAGGAATTGTGTGATGACAGGCTGTCGGCGGAAAATCCGACCGTTTGTATGCTCCATCAGACAAATGTTGGATGGCAGGCTTTAAAATTTTCCGCGGACAAATATCTGTTGTCGGATTTTCTGAGCGTGTGTACACAAGTCCGTCGGACAAAAGTCCAAAGTACAAACACGCATGCTCGGAAGCAAGGAGGAGCCAGAATCAGTCGGTCTTGTAAATTAGCGTTCGTAATGGAGAACATTTGTGACGCGGCAAATTATGAAATCTCCAAATGCAGCGCACAATTCTCTTCTTCTTTAATGGGATAATAATGAAGCTGCTTTTCTGGTGATACTGATGGAGTTATTGCAAACAAATTTTCAAGGGTTTTTTTTTCTAGTGATATCAAGAATAATATTTTAATGCTTTTTTTTTTTTTTTTTTTGGGCAAGTTACCACAACACCATTATCCTGTAGTATTTAAGATCAAAGATACAACTATGTTGGTGTCCCTTGTTCATTTTAGACATGTGTGATTAGTTTCGTACGAATCCAAAATACAAATTTTTATGCATACGAATTCCGTACGAAATACGAAATTTTATTTACGAATTTCAGATCCAAATTCATAACGAAAATTCGTAATTGTAACGAAAAGTTAACGAACCTAAAAGTTAAAAAACCAGGAAGTCAGCTCAGGGATGGTGGGAATCCTATTTGAATTTCTATGCTTACGAATTTTATACGAAATACGAAATTTCGTTAACGAATTTCGGAATTTCGGATCCAAATTAACAGAATTGTGACTGGTGTTTTGTTCACCAATCAGAGGAAGTCAGCACAGCACAGGGATGGTGGGAACCCCTCCTAATTGACATAGCAGGTGTACAGACCAGGAAACTCAGCACAGGCATGGTGGGGACCCCTCATAATGATAAATTCAGCATAACGAACATTCATAATTGTTATGAAAAGTTAATAAACCTAAAAGTTAAAAACCCAGGAAGTCGGCACAGCACAGGGATGGTGGGAACCCCTAATAATGAAAACAGCAGGTGTACAGACCTGGGACTCAGCACAGGGATGGTGGGAACCCCTCATAATGGACACAGCAGGTGTACAGACCTAGGAATTTAGCACAGGGATGACGGGGATCCCTCATAATGATAAATTTATCACAACAAACTTTCGTTATTTTTACGAAAAGTTAACGAAACTATAGGTTAAAAACCCAGGAAGTCAGCACAGCACAGGGATGGTGGAAGCCCCTCATAATGATAAATTCATCATAACGAACTTCGTTATATTAACAAAAAGTTTACGAATCTAACGAAAATTCATATTTCGTACGAATCCAAATTGAATTTCGTACACGAATTACGAAATACAAATTTGTTTCCGTACTAAACGAAACGGAATGAAACAAAACAAATTTTTTGACGGCGCCCATGTCTAGTTAATTTTACATTGTATTTTTTTAACTGTAATTGCCTACTCCCAAACTGTCATCTGCAGTAAAACACATAGCCAAGTATTATTCTACACAATTTTTTTATTGTGCATTAAAAAAAGAAAACACATACAATTAGACATGCTATCTGCCAATAAAACTTAACCAAAAAGTGCATTTTATGCATCCAAAAATATAGAAAATATAACAAATCAAATCATTATTATTCAATAAAAAAAAAAAATAAAAGCCTTATGCATGTGTCCTGCTTCTTAATATAGGGGGTCAACAATGCCAAGAGTTGGTGAAAGCAGGGGTCCATCATCCGGAGATAATTCCGAAAAACATCGGGATTATTCTCCTGGAGCTCCCGCACCAAAGGCATATGACATAATTGGTCACGATTAATAAAGCAACCGATTTTTGGTCCAAGAACTGCTCCTGTTCCTGGACTGGACTTGGGTCAAAGCAATAACTCCAAGGCCAATAATAAATAACACGTTATATCCTCCGATTCCGCAACAAAAGCATGAAATAAAAAACGCTAAATGAAAAGCACGAAATGAAAAGCGCAAACTGAAAAGCACGAAATAAAAAGTGCTAAATGAAAAGCGCGAAATGAAAAGTGCGAATCAACACTCACCAAACTTCTACTAACACGAAATTAGCAGAAGAAGCCTAAAGGATGGCGCTAAAGAGCTGAAAAACACGTAGTACGTCTCTACATTCGCATTTGTTGGCCAACAATTCTTTGCCGTTTGTATGCAAGACAAAATCCAGGCACACGCCTGCGGACAAAAGTCAGAGGTTTTGTCTGCGGAAAATCCGATCGCGTGTACGAGGCTGTACGCTCCATGCACACTGGACGTCAAAATAACATTATAAAAACGCCAGGAGCTTTGCAGTGAGTGTTTTAAAAAATTTTAACGTTTTTGCAATATCGTTTATTAGCATTTTTTTTTTCAATGGATCAAAAATGTTAAACGCTGGTGAGCCAAGTTTTTGAGCATTTATCGACATTAATCAGTGTTTATGAGCGTTTGGCGTTTTTTGTGGTCAGAAAAACGACTCCTGAACACGAACGTTCAGAAAACCGTTTATAAACTCCACTGCTGATAAATGTCCAAAAACATCCATGGACACATAGGATAACATAGAGGGGAGTTTATGGGCTGTTAAAAAAAATCGCCCAAACTCCCAAAAACGCGCATTTATGAGCTCCAGTGAGCATTGAGCCTAAAGGGATCATTTGCAAGCAAAGCAAAAGCAGGGTTGATGATGGCAAACCAGCTTGCTAGATTTAATTCCCTAACCATCATTAGCAAAATAAAAAACATAGCTTCAGATGGGTTGATATGGGCAACATCTCAATTTTTCTTTGCTCAGCTTGTGTGAGTGCATCTCTTCAAAGCACCGCCATACATTCATAATTACAAATGTTGTGGCGCCTGCTCTACGCTCTGCGAATTCTCTCCGAGTTGAGAGAGCCTCATTATATTCTTTAAACTTTATCTCCCAGCTATTCTTGTCTAAAAGCTCACTTTAAAATAGGTCAGTTTACATTAACTCGCAGTAATCTCCCAGGGCTTTTTTGATGCAGTCGCTCCAAAAGATAAATGTAATGCGTTTTCAGAATAAAATAAAAAAAATTCCCCAAAAAACATCATAATAGCTTTTGGAGAGAGGAGAGAGACAGAAGTTTCAAATTGCAAAGGGGAACAGAGCTAAATATAATCACTTGTAAATAATAGAAATGTAGTCAGAGGAAGGCTGATTGCCCGATGATGGCTATACACATTATGAGATTGTCGTATGATTATGAATGGGCTCTGCGCAGCTGTGCATTCATATGCTTATAGTAGAATTCAGAAGTGTTGCAAGGAGTCTGGTGGATTGCTTTATAAGCTGTGATGTAAAGATTGCCTAAAACCAAGGAGTAGTTTTGTGCTGAGATATTTGTGCAGAACTAAGATGTTTCCATTAACCACTTAAGCCCCGGACCATTTGGCTGGCCAAAGACCAGAGCGTTTTTTGCGATTCGAAACTATGTCGCTTTAACTGAAAATTTTGCGATCGTGCGACATGGCTGCCAAACAAAATTGGCGTCCTTTTTTTGCTACAAATAGAGCTTTCTTTTGGTGGTATTTGATCACCTTTGCGGTTTTAATTTTTTGCGCTATAAACAAAAAAATAGCATCAATTTTGAAAAAAAATTACTTTTGCTATAATAAATATCCCAAAAAATATATAAAAAAACATATTTTTTCCTCAGTTTAGGCCGATACGTATTCTTCTACATATTAAAAAAAAATCGCAATAAGCGTTTATTGATTGGTTTGCGCAAAAGTTATAGCGTTTAAAAATAGGAGATAGTTTCTTATTAATAATTTTTTTTTTTTTAGTAATGGCGGCGATCAGCGATTTTTTATTGTGACTGCGACATTATGGTAGACAGATCGGGATCGGGTTAACCACTAGGTGGCGCTGTAGGGGTTAAGTGTGTCCTAGGGAGTGATTCTAACTGGGGGGGGGGGCTGTGTGTGAAACAACACTGATCACTGCTCCCGTTTACAGGGAGCGATGATCAGTGACAGTGTCACTAGGCAGAACGGGGAAAATGCTTGTTTACATCAGCATTTCCCCCGTTCTTCCTCTCCATGAGACGATCATGGACATCGATTCCGCGGGACCCACAATCGCGCTCACAAATTACCTGGCGGACGCACGCGCTCTTAGAGGGAAACGTACAGGCGGTCGGGAAGCGATTAAAGCTGAATTCCAACTTTCTTTTTACTAGAACTGAATGGAATATCAATCCCAGCATAGATCATACTTCTGTACCATGTTGCTCTGCTGTCTGCAGACCCCCTGATATTCTGGGTTTAGTTGTGGCTTTGTATAATGTGACACTCTGTATATCCTGCTGATAGACTGTCCCTTCCACAGCCACTTCCTGTAACAGCAAGAGTCTATAACACTTACCTTTGTTGTTTTTCAGGCTCTGCAAATGATGGAACTTCCGTCACAGCTCTGACGGTGGGTAGGATTGAATACATCTTAACTTCATGCAAAATTACATACCTGTACGCCATTTTGTTGAAGTGGCTGTACCGGGGTGATGCATGGAGCCAGAAGCATTACCCCAGTACCGTTTTTTAGAGATGGCAGTCGGTTTGCAAGTGATAACAACCAATGTGGCTAATGAGGACGTCTCCCCCCCCCCCCCCGCTGCCTTCTGCCGCTCCACCCAGGTCCACCCGAGCCACCAGCCTCCGATGGCCAGAGTCCCGAACAAAGCAAGGATTGGCTTTGATTGGGTCTGCAATGTAGTCCGGAAGCAAAGTCACAACATTACTTCCGATTTACTCGGCTGGAAACGGCGCAGATTTAAAAAAATCTAAGGTATTCAAAAATACTGATTTGGGCGTTTTGAATACTTTGAAGTACAGAGCAGGGGTTTGGGGTCTTTTAGACCCAAGATCCGTCCATAAAGAGTACCTGTCACTGCCTATTACTATCACAAGGGATGTTTACATTCCTTGTGACAGCAATAAAAGTGATCAGATTTTTTTTAAAAAGTAACAGTGTCAAAATAATAACAAAAAAATTATTAAAAATTTTTTTTAAAGTGCCCCTGTCCCTGCGTGTTTGCACGCCAAAGAAAACGCATACGTACGTCATGCCAGCAAATGTAAACAGTGCTCAAATCACACGTGTTAGGTAGAGTGAGAGCAATAATTCTAGCAAAAGACCTCCTCTGTAACTCTAAACTGGTAACCGATTTTAAAGTATTGTAGTTTGTCGCCATTTTAGGAGTGCCTGCAATTTTAAACCGTAACATGTTAGGTATCTATTTACTTCACAATATGCAAAAATGGGGCTAACTTTACTGGTTTCTTATTTTTTAATTTAAAAAAGTGGATTTTTTCCGAAAAATATTGTGTTTGAAAGACCTCTACGCAAATATTGTGTGACATAAAATATTGCAACAATTGCCATTTTATTCTCTAGGGTCTTTGCTAAAAAATTATATATAATGTTTGGGGATTCTAAGTACCGTATTATTTTTTGCTCCATAAGACGCTCTTTTTTCCCCAAAAAATATCGGGGAAAATGTCCCTGCGTCTTATGGAGCGAATATTGACCAGGTATCGCCCCCCCCCCCCCCCCCCCTGGCAACCGCTGCCATGTTACAGTGGCAGCAGGAGAGTGGAGGACAGACATCCCAAGCCCCCGTGAACGCCGGGCAATCTCCTGGCTGGGCCTGTTACTCCGAAGAAGACAGAGCAGCCCGAGCGGCCGAATGGAGTACGGCCGCAGTGGCCAATTTTGCTGCTCTGTCTTCTGTCAGGCGGATGTGATGACGTCAGGTCAGGCTGCATTTATGGGACTGGTAAGGCTGCATTTCTTTGGCTGCATTTATGGGACTGGTAAGGCTGCATTTCTTTGGCTGCATTTATGGGACTGGTAAGAATGCATTTCTTTGGCACTGGTAAGGCTGCATTTCTTTGGCACAGGTCAGGCTGTATTTATGGGACTGGTAAGGCTGTATTTATGGGACTGGTAAGGCTGCATTTCTTTGACACAGGTCAGGCTGCATTGTATGGGACTAGTAAGGCTGCATTTCATTCGCACAGGTCAGGCTGCATTTTATGGGCACTGGTAAATATTTTAGTACACCATTTGGTTCAGAATATTTTTTTTCTTATTTTCCTCCTCTATAACCTGTGTCTTATGGCCAGGTGCATCTTATGGCGCAAAAAAATTACTGATTTTAACTTGTAAACAACAAGTGGCAGAAATAGGCTTTGTCTTGAAGTGGTTAATTAGCATTCAGTCCTGCCCAATCACACCTACAGGAAGAGTCCAAACCTCCCAAATCCCACCTCACAGATCACAGCATTATTCAAGAAGGAAACCCCTTCATACACAGCCTGTTCTGAAAGTTAGCTGTGCTGTTTCTGGGCAGGATTGAAAAGATCACAATTAGAAGTCAATCCTGCCCAGTTAAATATGCCGACCAGGCATATGTGAACCGGGAGAGTCCCGCTGTCATGGATATGCATGGATGTTTGTCTGTCAGCTTACCTCTCCATGTGTTCAGCTTAAGAGGCCAGCCACTCTCACCTGACTGTTTAAGTAATCTCTCCTCAAAGCATGGCTCCACCCCAGCCCCTATCAGGGAACTCTATATTAACCTGTGCACTGCAAGCCAGCCCTGCTGATCAATATTGTGTGTCTGGCTTCTGTGTGCTATTTGCTGTGTGTTCTACATCTGATTCCAGTTACCAATCTTGGCTTGTTCTTGACTATCTTTACCTGCTCGTTGCCCTGACCTTTGGCTATGTTCTGACTATCCTTTGTTGTTGCAGTCTGCTGCTTCCTCTCTACATCCCTGCAGTCTACCGTGAGCGTGAGCTGGGAGTCCCTAGGGGTAGCGACCTAGAGCCAGACTGCAGCTACATCCATCCCCACCACTAGGGGCCTCTGGTGAACACCCCTAGCTCTTAGATTCCCCACCCTGGGAAATCTCATGCTCTAGCTCCCAGTGTCATCCGTGTTGATACTACAGAGTACCTGTTCTCCTTTATCACCTAGAGCTCCATCCACAGAAATCAGCCGTAGGGTCCACTACCTTGCGGTGCACTCCAGACCCCAACGGGGTGCATCTGACACCTGGACTCAGGTTACCTGACACACGCGCCTCAGATCCCGCCCTCCCAGAGCCCTCCTCTCTATGAAGTCATTAATTTATATTCATAATAACTTCCCATAGTCCTTCCTGTTTAGTCTTGCAGTAAGCCATTGTAGCACCCTGTAGCTTAGGCAGGGAGCTCCTCACAAATTTACTTGCCAGGAGTAGTTTTCCTGGTTTATTGATAGCGATCTATTGATTTCTCCCTAAGTTTGGCCTTGTTGCACTTTTCTCTTCTACCACTAGGTGGCTGGGCACTTGGTGGTACAAGCTATGAGAGGGGCAACCCAAGGTCAGGTTATGGGTATATGGGGTATCCCATATTTGGGTGGAGTCAGGTGATCTGTGTTCTGTGCCACCTGGACGGCTGTCTGGGTGGACGAGTGTCATACACCCCGGGATGCTAGGCCAGCGATTGAACCTATCCCAGGGTATCTGGCTGCCAGGCTGTGTAAGAGCCTATCCAGAAGTAAGAGGGCAGTGCAGAGACTTGCAGTTCAACCAGAAGTCAGCCGGACAACCTGTCAGTGGTCGGAGGTAGAATAAAAGCTATTGCCACAAAGGGACCAACCACCTTTACCAGGGACCACAGTGAGTAACTGAAGCAAGTACCGGAACCATATTCTGACCGAACGGGCACAGTGGAGTATCGGGAAACTTCAGGCGGTGATCAAGTCAGGGACCCAACCCGCAGAGGAGAAGCTTGCAAAGCAGCCTTGTGAGTCAAGCCAGGGACCTCACTGGTTAGCAGGGAAGCTTGGGTGATGCTTGAGGGGATACCACCGCAAACCTTGGAGGAGCTCAAGGGATTCAGAGTCAGTAAATCAGAGGGTCTAGTCAGAGACCGGCTCAGTGTTGAAGAACTACAAGAGGCAGTTGTAGTGAAGCTGAAAGGACTGTTACGTTTCAGTAAGGAACTGTTAAAGACTGGTACCATAGGAGACAGCATTCCTGCATGTGCAGATGTGGCCCCTTGCTGGGGCCTTTCCCTGCACGACTGTCTTCCTATTGAAGTCTTGGAGTCTGCCAATTGAACCTATAACTACTTAAGGCCCTAACCCTCTTTCCCCCCCAAAATACAAAAATAACTGTCAAAAGAAATAAAACCTCTTTTACATCCAAGAAGTGTCTGGCGCCCAATGACTTTCACCATCTTTGCACCCACTATGCCTTTACAACCCACTACATATTGAAGGATGTCAGCTTTGGTCTTGGAGGTCCTCATTAGAATGGACAAGGCCGGAGACCTTACTACACCATTATTCTTTGGCATGCTGCAAAAGGGGGGGACATATGACACATTTACATCTTTTACCACCCACACGAAGGCCCAGAAACACCAACCTTAACCTTAGACCCACCCACATCAACTCCCAGAACTGGTACAAGAGACTCCCATGGACTCCCATGGCCGGTCCTGAAGCTACCAAGGCTCAAAGGATCATGGGACGAGTAGTATCAGGACTGGAAAAGGAAGGAAACAGGAAGTCAGGAAACTTTGCAATTCAGCCAGAAGAAGGGGTGACATCACAGACACAGAAACTTGCTATATACAGCTAAAGGAGGTAAGTTACACATAAACTGACACTGGGGTTGTGATTCATTTGCATCTGTTTTTTTGGGAAAAGCTGTAGTTCTTCTTTAAGGCTATGGCTATGCACTATTTTAAGGCTGGGATTATTTAATGTTAGAGTTGATGCTTAATGAATTAATCATAGCCCATCTCTGGTAAAATAAAAAGGGTGATCTGCAGTTTATCTTATGTGCAGCTTGTCATCAGGGCTAGCCATGAAGCTGTGGAACAAGCGAGACAATGTTTTCTTGTTTCTGTAGCGGATAGTCAATAGGTAAAATTACGCATTTGCTTTCCCAAAGTTACACTATGGACATTAAGGCATGTATACACATCTGCCGCAATTACTTACTAGACATGTGCACAACAAAAAAATTTGTTTATTTTCGTTTAGTTTTTTTCGTTTCCGTTGATTCGTAACGATTCGTAAATTCGTAAGTCGTCGGTGTTCGTATTCGTAACGATTCGTATTTTCGTAAGAGTTATTTTTTCGTTGATTCATATTTCCGTTAATTAAATTTTTGTTTATTCGAAATTCGGACGCATTCATATTTATTCGTGCATTCGTAACATTCGTAGATTCGTAATCGGAGCATAATTCATAATGTTATGTAATGTGTATGCTATTATTACATTTTAAGAGACACGGAAAATTACGAATCGGAAAAAAAGTTACGAATGTACGAATTTTTTCGTTCAATCCATTCGAAGCACGTTAAGCAACGCCATTGTAAGGGACATGGAAAATTACCAATTCAACAAAAAAAAAAAAAAGTTACGAATGTACAAATTTTTTTCGTTCATTTTGATTTTTGTTGTTCCTGTTTTCGTTTTTCGGATATTCTTCTTTCGTACATTCGTTTTTTCTAATTAGTTTTTTTCGGATTTTCGTTGTTTTCGGATTTGTTCGATTCGAACGATTCATTATTCGTTAAAATTTTTAGCGAATCGTTCGTTCATCCGTATGAAAACGAATGAACGAAAATAACGAAAAAAAAAGAAAAACGAAACTAATTGCACATGTCTATTCCTTACAATATTGCAAGACTTACGTTTGGCAGTGTGTTTGAGGATTACTTCTTCAGGCAGGTACCTTTGAGGATAACAACTTGGGGCCTTCCAGAAAGGGTGCTGTGCTGGCAGAACAGTGCACAAAATGTGCCAATCCAGATAGCAGACTGGGCACAAAGGTTCTTCACCTAACACAAGGAAGTCTCTTTGGGATATTCAAGACTGTCCTTAATCTATTCCTTCTGTTCAGGCTTATGCCGCGTACACACGAAGGGACAATCCCGCGGGATTATCCTCTGGACTCAAGTCCAGCGGACAATCCCCTCGTGTGTGGGCGTCGGCGGACTTTTTGGCGCCAAAGTCCGGCGGACCAAAGTTTTAAGTTTGGTTTTAAAATTATCCGCTGGACTTGGCAGTCCGGGTGGGGACGAACGAGCGCCCCCCCCTCCTGAGCCGTACCAGGCCGCGTGCCCTCAACATGGGGGGTGCCCTGGGAAAGGGGGGCCGTGCGGCCCCCCCACCCCAAAGCACCTTGTCCCCATGTTGATGAGGACAAGGGCCTCTTCCCGACAACCCTGGCCGTTGGTTGTCGGGGTCTGCGGGCGGGGGCTGAGATGGATTTGGGGGGGACCCCCACGCCGTTTTTCGGCGTGGGGATTCCCTTTAAATCCATGCCAGGTGACGGAGCTAGCGCGCTGGCATTTACTGCCTACGCTAGCTACATACCTGAAGTTACGTTCTAAATGAACGAACTGCTCCGTGTGTGGGCAAGTCCGTTCATTTTCAAAAGTCCCGCAGACTTTGTCCAGCGGATTGTCCGCCGGAGAAGTCCGGGCGTGTGTGGGCAAGTCCACACGCTCGGAAAGTCCGGCGAAGCCAGTTGGAAAGTCCGGCGGATTGTCCGCTGGACTAGGTCCGCCGGGAAAAGTCTGCACGTGTGTACGCGGCATTAGCCTACCTCTTCCTAACCAGCAGATGTCTGTCCCTTTCCATTTATACTTCCCACACTGGCCAATATTACCTAGCAGGCGCTAGATATAGCCTCTCTGGGTCCAAGATGGCTGTCTAACTCTTGGAAAAGATTTCTCCTAAGATGGCCACCATGAGCCCAGTGCAGAGGACAAGTCAGTTCTCTTCATTGTTCTGTTAGTGTCAGAGGTAAGCAGTACTTAAGTGATCAGCTAACCTGAAACTGAGTGAGCGATCTGCAAATTGCTATTATACTGCCTGAGCGGTAGCCCACTCGGCGGTAATCTTGCTCATCGTGTGCAGCAGCAGCCTAATTGATCTGTTTTGTGCACACCCTTTGGTCATTTCACCATGCTTCAAGACTTCAGGACCCTGTGGGAACTTCTGTAAAGGCCTAGTGATGGACACTTGTGGCAGCCAATGGACAGCACCCACATCACCATGAAGAGACATGGGCACTGTAGACCAGACACCCGCATACTACAAGGCAGAAGAAAGAAGACCTGGGACCCAGTCTTTTACTTGGCAGAGCACAGAGCGTCAGTGGTCCCCAAAAGAGTAATATTGGGGCTGCTATATGTAAAACCATAAGTATAATATGTTTACTTTAAAAAAAACTTTAACTTTACAGTCAACTTTAATCTTCCTACAGATCCCTGACTATGTCTGTCATGAAAAGCTGTTTTAAAATGTAATAACTAGTCAGAGCATGTACAATGGATACTTTGGCCTTTCTCACTTGAATGAATATCTAGTTCCTCCTACCTCCCATAACCATTCGAAGGAAGTCTCCCATTCTATTTTTTCTTTGTTGGAAAATTGGAAACCAGGGGCTTAACACAAAGGAAATTAAATAAATTACAATTAATAATCTCTGAAATAACAAAAGATAATTATGCTTTTGGATACTGGACAATAAACTAGCTATTTCATGTATTGCAATTAGTGACCCGTCGAA
This sequence comes from Lithobates sylvaticus, assembly GCA_028564925.1. Classification (NCBI taxonomy): domain Eukaryota; kingdom Metazoa; phylum Chordata; class Amphibia; order Anura; family Ranidae; genus Lithobates; species Lithobates sylvaticus. The sequence goes on along the minus strand of CM053027.1, from coordinate 58,986,441 downwards.
CACCAAATTACACGCTTACCTTCAGCTGAGAACAAAAGAATTTTCAGTGATCGGCTGCTGCAACCCATAATAAAAAAGTAACTCACTGCAACCAATCAAAAGTAACTTTTCAGTAAACAGACTTAACAGTGGAAACAAAAATAAAGGTTGACGTAGGTTCCTGTACATTACTAGTGTACATAACTTCATATATAAGGCTGCTAGTGATAATTATCTTGATGTGTGGGAGGAGGGTTACATAAAAAAAATAAAAAAAATACCTGTGTTGTCATGGAAGAACTGCATCCTGTGTATATCATGTCATTTATTTTTTACAAAATGTTAACATGATGGTATTGCTTTCATGTGTGAGTTAGCATTCCTCATGGCTGGTGGCCACACTTCCACACCAGGCCCACACCGGAAGGGTAACGTCTTTCTTTTTATTTTTTTTCCAAAAATTTTTATTGGAAAGTAAAAATCAGGTTTACATTGTATTTTAACCAAATGCCAAAGGCAGTAATATCCAATACAATATGTTTAACAACAGTGTTTTACAGCATTAATTGGTAACAATAGTTGTAGTGAAAAAGTTTTAGTTTAATTCAACAGAGTGTGGTATGAGGAAGACATGAGGTTCGGTCATGGTTATTTCGGTATATGGTAGTGCTTAAACCCGTATCAGTCCTTCTACTTAGTGCTAATATAGATTTGCGTGTTTTCCGTAGCTAAAATCGGGTGCTTGTTTGTTTTTGGGAAAATTTCCAACCCTAAGTGACTACGTCCTTCTAACAACTACCGGGTCAGAGTCGGTTGGAACCCATTAGTGGGTGGGATGGAATTCTGGTGGATATATCGAGTACATTGGGTTGTAAACCCAAGAGGGGGGAGGTGGAAAGAGAAAAAAAATAAAAATAAAATAAAAACAGGTGAGATGAGGGGGGGGGGTGCGAGATCTGATTGGGATGGGGGGAAGGGAAAATAGGATATTAAGTTGCCTCACAGTCTCCGCCATTGTTCCCAAGGGGATAGTGTGGGATGGGTTAAAGCGCCAGGACTGGGGTTACTAGGGTGTTTGCTTATAAGG